>JBBPBS010001017.1:6522334-6547773 GCA_037974835.1 Cicer judaicum | reverse complement strand
AAAAAAAAAAAACCAAAATACTCTAAAGGTGATCGCACTATAAATGAGCAATTTCTTGAAAGAAATTTTTTTATATGAATTGTCGTATTCTCGGGATGCATATATATTGATTAAAAAAATTTCTCTTAGTAATTAAAAAATTGTTTATTTAATAAATTAAAAACAATTATAATATTTTAAAAAACAAAAATATTATTAATAAAATACATTAAATTGAAGAAAAAGAATGCAATTGACTATATGTACTTAACAAATAATGCGTTGTATTATTTTAACAACTCTCTTTTATTTTGTAGATAAATTTAAATTATTATAATAAATGTATCCTAGTTTGCATTTAAAATAATAATAATTAAGTCGTTAATTTATCTACAAAACAAAACATAATTGTTAAAATAATTTAAATTTATCAACAAAATATAAAAGAGTTGTTAAAACAATATTACATGTTATTTGTTTAGTAGACATATCTAGTCGATCACATTTTTTTTCTTCAACTTACAGTATTTTATTTATTTATAATATTTTTTAAATATTATTATTATTTTTAATTTATTAAATAAACAATGATCAAAATGAGAGATTTTTTTTTAACCCGGTCGCATCCATGCGACCATCTATTACATGTAAAAAAAAATTCCTTCAAGAATTCGCAGGCCCTGTGATCACCTATAGGATTTTGATTTTTTTTTTTTCAAGGTAGGACAATTTGATGTCAAATTTTAAAAAAAGGGATATAATAATAAAAAATTCTAAAAAAAAAACTCATAGACAAAGTGATTTCACTAAAGAAATATCCCAAAGTTAATTAAGCTCTAAAAATCATGGGTTAAATGGGACCACAGATCAATTTTTCTAAATGTTTTTTTTTTAAATAATTTTTCTTGGAATTACTTTTTTGGTTTTAATTTGTTTAAGGTATTGATTTTGACATAAAATAATTTTAAATTTACAATGTATGTTCTTTATTTTTAAAAAATAGTATCTTCTTATAAAATAAAAAATATAGTATCTTCATAAAAAAATAGTTATTATTGTTTTTCTTACATCTCCCACCTCTTTATAAGTGAAATCTGGCTTAATTGTTCTATATACTTATTTGATAAGACAACTCGTGAATTGTTTATTTGCCATTTTGATTTCTATCATGATCCTGTTTGTTGAGAAAAACACCTCGCAGCATGAACATAACACTACCATATAGTTCGCTAACAGAATGATGGGATTGTTAAATGTAACATTCACTATTTGCATCACACAAAAAAAGAGGTGTAAGTATTTGCTTTAGAGGAAGGTTGTGCTTGAAGCTATCAATGAACAGAAGCATTGTGACACAAATGTTGTCAAATCTTTGTAACGAGGAAAATTTGCTCAAAGTCTAACTCGGGCATCAAAATTAGGGACTAGCCACATGTTTTCTATGATCATTTAAATAAATAAAAAAAAATACTCATTCAACATTTTTTAATATTCAAGAAAATGAGTTTAAAACAATCCAAACGGCATTAGTAACATTTAGCTATTTAAAACACTAATCTGAAAAAATAAAATTAAAGCACAATTTTAAAACTTTTAATTGAAAACAATTTTGACATCCTTTTGGGTCCCCTAAACGGTGACGTGTTATAGAAGCATAGGTGAAAAATTGAAATCCCAAAATACCCCTTGTATATAAATATAGTCCAATATTGTGCTACATCTACTCTTCCACTGTGGTACACTTTCGACCACAAAAAATAAAAATAAAAATATATATCGTGAAGATGAAGGGAATATTGCAAGGAATAAAACCAATCATGCTAATGGTGATTGTGCAAGTTTCATATGCAGCTGTGAATATAATATACAAACTTGCCATTAATGATGGAATGAGTATGAGAGTTGCTTCCGCTTACCGTCTCACTATTGCGTCCGCTTTCACTGTTCTTCTTGCTCTTATCTTTGATAGGTCCATTTTGCTCAATTACTTACTTGCTTACACTATTTTGGAGATAACTATTTATTTTTCATTTATTCATCATTCCTTTATACGAAAAACTAAAATTTATATATTTATACAAAATTTATACATTTAAAATTTTATTTTTATTTTTCGTTTCTTTAACAAATAATACTTATTAGCATTATTCTTTTTATATTTACAACTAAAACTATATTGAATTATTTAAATTTATCTTTTTTTGTTTGAAAGATTATGCAAATATCTGATGACACGTTGGTTAACTATTTTTAAATTTATTTCATCTTTTAATTTGGTATGTATAAAAATAACTTATATATGAAATTAGTAATTAGTATGATAATCACTATATTAATTAGTATAATGAATTCTACTAATCAGTTGCTATTTTTTAAGTATATGAGTTTTATGTATATTTTCAATAATTTTATTATTATTTAATATATTTTTTATTATTTTTCTTTCTCATTTTATGATTTATATATAAAATTGCAATAACTCGCACTAAATTAATTAAGCATAAATTATTCTGCCTTTTATTCTGTTATGAAGGAAGAAGAGACCAAAGTTTACTTGGAAGGTTCTTTATCTGGCATTTCTCTCTGGATTGTTTGGGTACGCTACCTGAATGCTTCATTTTTTCCTCCATATAGGATTTTCGAACACCTATTGTATGCTTCAAATGAGATAATTAATTATAGATATTGCGACGGTTTATTTTAAGTTATTGACAAGAGATAAATAAATAAATAAAAAATTAAATGATATTTATAATAGAGATAATTAATTGCATTCAAGGTTAAAAAAACTTAAATAGTTAATTATATATTTAATTAATTAATTAATGTAAAATAACTAATGAACCGATTAAGATACCTAACAATTAGTATATGGTCATAAAATTTTGCAGGGGAAGTTTACTTTTAAATCTTTATGGCCTTGGACTCGATTTCAATTCAGCAACGTTTATGTTATCCATGTTTAACCTTGCTCCTGGAATTACCTTCATCATGGCCATATCCATCGGGTATTATATCTCACCCTACAAATTAATCTACCCACACTGTCACTCTACATTATTTTAAAATTTTATCGATTAAATTTTATTGTTTCTATTACCTTTAAAAAAAATTCTTTGACTTTTAGTCCTTACAACAATTTTCGTCAACGGTATTAGTCCCTAAAATTAAGTCGGGTCATGTCTCTTAATTTTGGTTTAATTGAAATTTTAATTCATTTTTATTAATTTGCAGAATTATTTTTTTATTTTAAAAGTCGACAATGTTAGTATTTTTTATAATTTTTTAATTACAAAATAACGACACGACATGTTTTAAATAACGTGTCATATGTTATCATGATGTAGGATGATTAACATCCATAAATTGAAATAAAACACTCTAAAAACTTAATTTTCAACTTCATAATTTTTTTATATTTGTAATTTAATTAATGACATATGAATAATTAATGCAATTAAATGGTTCTATGTCATGAAATTATATCTCATACTATTTTAAATACATTAAATCGTTATTTTTTAGTCAAACATTTGAAAGAAATATCAAAATTGTCAATTTTTAAAATAGAATGATCAATTTTGTGAGTTGGTACAATTAGAGGGATTAAAATTGCAATTAAACTTTTAAAATTTAAACGAGTTTTTATATATAAATTTAGATCATTATAAATATCTTTCCCATAAAATTTTAAATTTTTTAGAACGAATGAATTAAATATGAATTTTTACGCAAAATAAATTCAAGAAACTAAAATAACAAAAATATGTACTTAAAAATTAAATTTTGAACTCATTTATTTACATAGAATTCTGCTATCTGCAAAATTTGATAGTATTTTGATGAAGGGTTGATTTATTTTGAATTTAAAGAACTAAAATTTGATAGTTTGGCTTGATTATAATTTTAGTGGGTATATATTTATTAATTCACGAAATTATTTCTCCTATTTTAAAAGTTGACAATTTTGATCTTACCATCGAACTTTTGAACTAAAAAATGATGATTCAAAATATTTTAAATGTCGTGACATACAATTTTATGATATTGAATTATCTAGATGCATTAATTATTCATATCTCAATAATTAGATTACAAAAATAAATAAAAAAATTCAAAGTTGTAAGTTAAGTTTTTAGGAAGTTTTATTGTGATTTATTGGGTGTTAATCATTTTACGTTATTGTATATTCTATATTATTTAAAACATGTCACATCCTCATTTTTCAATTAGGAATCAAAATGACAGACTAAATATATCAGATTTTAAAATAGAAGATAAATTTCGTAAATTGATAAAAATAGGAGGACTAAAATTGCAATTAAGCAAAAAAAGTTGTAGATACTAAAAAAATTAGTTAAGAAATCAGAATAAATGGCCAAATTTGTTAGATTTTAAAATATAGAAATCAATTTTATGAATTAATAAAAATAAAGAAACTAAAATTGCAATTAAGTTCAAAAATTATGGAAACAAAAAATATGTAGTTTATCATCGATCGAAGTCAATCTTGGTACTCCATAACCCGTTTGATGTGGAAGATATAATATATAGTTGAATAAGTATATAATAGTGATAGGATAATATATTTATATCATGTGTTTGATACACGCATGATAATCAACAAAATAACAATATTTTATTTTATCATGTATTTGGTACATATTTCATCATGATATAATATATATTATATTTATATAATAAAATTACCATGGCAAACAATTACATATCAATTTTTAAAAAATTAACTTAATATATTTAAATACTATAAATCAACAAAAAAATATTAAAAAATTAAATAAGTAATTTAATAATTTTAAATTTAAAACAATTCACTGACACTACTAAATAAATAATTTAAATTTTAAAAACAAAATCATAAGTAATCAAATAATTCTATTTTATTTGTTATAATGTAAATAAAGATAATGATATATATAATATATGTAAATGGAAAAAATACCCTTGTAAACAAATTATATTTATTTCAAAATTTCAATTAGTTTTTATATTTTTATAATTTTGAATACTAAATTAAAAAATTATATAAAATTACAAACTACTCTTGTGATAAAATTATAAGTATTTTTTAAATTAATTATTAATATTTTATTTTTAAGTTTAATATCAAATTCTATTAATTATTTTTATATTTTAGAGTATATTTTATCAATTGTTGTTATATTTATATTTCATTAATATTTCAATTATATATTTTAAAAGGATTACTGAATAAATTATTGTTCTTATCATTTGTTGATTTCTAATCTAACTCATATGATAAAATTCTAAATTAATTTATTATATTATGTTTATTTATCAAACAATAAATTCAAATATATATGATAATTTAATCTTATCATATCTTTTATAACACTCGCAATATATTTATATATTAGTACAAAATTTTAGAAAGTAATATTATATGACATGAGACCGAGTAAATGGTTTTTACATTGTCGAATCAATACAAAATTGTTAAATTCCCAATTTGAAATCTATCTACTCAATTTATAATCATTGTTGATAGCACATGTTAAAAATCCCACAAATAGTAATTATATCTTAAAACATTGAAATATGTATAGTTTTTTTAGAAATATTTTAAATACAAAATTTCAATCTTAAATAATAATACATGTCAATTCTCTAATTTTATTACTTACACTTTTTTTTATATACAAAAGAGATTGTAAATTTCATTATAATTAACTAACACAACTACAAATTTAAATTCGAAATTAGACAGCTAACCTAATAATATTAATATTTTACCAATTGAATTAAGACTATATATCACTATGCACATAAATATTTGTACAAATATGGATAAACGGCCAAGTAAATCGTTTGTTTTTATATTTTCGGTACATAATTGGTTAACTTGAAATTTGAAAACTATACACTCAATTTATAATATAAACTACAATGATCAGTGCCCCTTTAATTATAATAGTATATGCTAGTACTTTTGATTTTTCATAGATTGGAAAAGCTAAATTGGGGAATAGTGGAGGGAAAGGTGAAGGTAATAGGAACAATAATTAGCATTGGTGGGGCAATGGTGATGACACTTTACAAAGGAGTAGAAATTAATATTTGGTCTTCAAGGATCAACCTTATGCATCCACATAAGAACCAAAATGGGCATATGTTACCACAACATGTCGACTTTACGAATAAACTGGTGGGTATTCCATGTGCCATAGGAAGCGTTTGCTCTTTTTCATTGTGGTTAATCATCCAGGTAATTAAATTTAATTAGTGATATGAACATTTTTATATGAATATGATATTTGAATTGTAATGGGTCCATAATTAAATATACATAGCACAGGCTAAGTTGAATGAAGAATATCCAAGCCATCATTCATGCTCAGCATTGATATGCACAATGGGAGCATTACAAGCTATTGTTTATGCTCTTTGTGTCGATAGGGATTGGACTCAATGGAAGCTCGGTTTTGATATCAGGCTTCTCACTATGCTTTATTCGGTATCATCGTACTATCCAATTTTATTGGTCTCTCACCATTCGTATCACAAAGACTCATTTATAAAATTAAATTGTTTTCAGATAATTCTCTGTTTTTTTTCTTTTCAAAATTATATTAATTACTTTTTCCGTTGCATAGACATGACTAATTTGAAGATAAAATTTTACTTATTCAAAATAAATTAAATTTTCAAATTTTAGTTTATGTTACATTTTCAATTCCAATAAATGACTTATTATCAAAATAAATTATATTTTCAATTTTAATGTTTTTTTAATTATATTTTTAATTAATATTTCTTACTATACATTTATTTATTAATTAATTTAATAAAAATATTATTTTTCTCTTTTATTTATATGTTCTTTTAATACCGTAAAATGTTTAAATGATTCATTCGTTTTGTGATAAACAAAATGCATTTTTCTAATTGTATCATTTAATTAATGTTACTTGTGTCAGATACGAAACTATATATCGTATTTCACTTTATCATAATAAATAAGTTAAAATATCATTTTAAAATGCTATAATAATCAATGAAGAGTCATTTGTCCCTTTAGTAAATCACACTCTAATCAAATTGTAAGGTTTAGGCTTCAAATTATTTGAGTAATTTAATTTATAAAAAATAAAAGTCAATAATTAATAATCAATTGACTCGTTCATCGTAGGATAGAGAAAATATTTAATATTTTAATAAAATTAGAATTAATTAATTGAAATTTATATATATTAAAATATTAATAAAATATTAAACAAATACCAACAAGGTATTCTCCGACATTTTTTTATCACTTAAACTGAATTCATGTAAATAAAAAAAAAAATATTTAAACTAGAATACAAGATGATTTTGTGGGGTAGGTTCACAAGAAATTTACTTCATTTATTTTATATATTTAAGCAACAGTTATACATTTAAAAAGAAATATCAAGTGATGTTCTTGAACTTACAATAACACGATAATAATTTTATTTTAAATTTACCTCCAATAAACAATGTAGGCGTTACTTTCAAATCATTTGTACACTAATATATTTATGACAATTAATACTCAAATGATTAATAAATATATTTTAGTAAAAAAATTATACTAATTATATTATTTATTATTTTTTGTAATATGTTGTAAAATATCTTAAACATCATTGGATAATAAAATAAAATGCATTTCACCTATTGAGATTAACACAAATGGTTGAATTTTCTATTCACATCTATAATAACTTGAATTTAAGATCGGAATCTTTCACTTGATTATTATTTTGATGCAAATCTTGCAAGTGGATGTCTCTCCTAATTTAAATTTTTTATTACAAAAAATAAAATGAAGGTAGTTAAATTATAGAGAGAATCTTGGAAAAGAGTGTTAAATGTGTTGAAAATATTTTTCAAAAGAAATTATTCCCTTAGGAATTTACACACATGTGAAAGCAAAATGATCAAATCATGCTTATTCAACACTAAAATTAAGTTGTTAATTGTAAGTGAATGTTAATGCAGGGAATTGTACCTTCTGGAATAGCGATTAGTGTTATTGCTTGGTGCATTAAGATGAGAGGTGCTCTATTTGTGGCTATTTTTAATCCTCTTCAGCTTTTACTTGTGATTATCTCTGCTTATTTGTTGTTGGATGAGAAGTTATATTTAGGAAGGTATATTATAAATCTTCACTCTTATGATTTATTCAACGGGAAGTACTAAAATATAAATAAAAAAAAAATTAATTTTAATTTAAGATTATATTCATTAACAAATGTGCATGAAACATGATTTGATTTGATGTTTTGGTTGAATATAGTGTGACTGGAGCAGTGTTGATAGTGTGCGGGCTATATGCAGTGCTTTGGAGTAAAAGCAAGGAAATGAAAAAGACAGCTCAGTTATTGCCATTAGATCAAATCACCAATGAGTCAGAAGAAGTTGAGTTTGTTACATCTAATAATAATCCTAACAAATGTCTCCAAAACAACCAAACTCAAACCACTACTATTGGGAATGTTACCAACAATCATAAAATTTCCAACAAGGGGAGAGATAAATAATATTCCACCATAATCATTTTGCATGTGAATGGTTGGATGAAAGCCGTACAACTACAGTTTATTCATGGAGCTTACAAGTTGTCACAAATCTCTCTTTTTTTTATTTCATTTTTGAAAATGAGAATGCTTAATTGAGACCAATCACCAATGCTTGTATTATTGTATAGACATTTTATCTCTCTTCTTTGACATGTAGACCCTACCATTAGAAGAAAAAAAATCATGAATGATATATTATGTACTGTGTATTATATTTTTTAATTTAATAAAGCGTTTATTAAATATTAATATTAAATAAATTATGTTTATACAGCGTGAGGATATGTTGAGTTACAAAGTAACTATATGATTAGTCAATTCACTTAATAATTTAATATCAACAACGAATTTCATTAATTTGGCCAGTGATTATTAACTTAATATAATAATGATCAAGTACACAATATTTTATATAAATTTAAAATTGATAGCTTTGTAACTCAATTATTGATATTTATTTTCAAAATTTCTTATACGTTCATTTGAAATTATTATTTTTAAAATTTATTGTAATAGATGAGAGGAATCAATAATAATCGTTGAATGAAAATGAAAGGTTAAGATAACTTTGTTTTTTGTAATACAACCCTCACCAGATTTTTCTTTCCACGCGACTCATTCCCCTCTCCTCGCTTTGGCTATATTACTTGATAATCAAGAAGATAGTTTATTGAATAACATCTTTTTTTTTTTTTTATTATTATTATTATTATTATTATTATTATTATTATTATTGAAATCAATCAAAATACAAGAGAGTGAGTCTGTATATATGTATACATAATCCAAACTAACACTAAAGTACAATATATAATTAACTAAACTGAAATATAACTAGCAACTAACAAACTAATGACAACCTATAGTGACTAATATCCTCCTTCAAGCTAATGAACATATAGAAGTGATGCAAATATTGAAAAGAAAAGGGTGAAATGGTTCTGGATCCAAAGCCTTCGTATATTTATCTGCTAGTTAAAGAGAAGAAGATACTGGAAAATGATGAAATAATTGATGTTGAAGTTTCTCTTGAACAATATGGCAATCGAGCTCAATGTGTTTTATGTGTTCGTGGAATGAAGAATTCAAGGAAATATATCTTGTTGATTGATTATCATAGTATAGCAAAGTTGGTTTGATGTACGGAACTTGAAGGTCATTCAGAAGATATGTGAGCCATCGAATCTTAAGAACCGTGGAGGCCATGGTCGAGTATTCAGATTCGGTCAAATATTGTGAGATGGTCGCTTGTTTCTTTGATTTTCATGAAATGGGAGTCGCCTAGGAAGATAAAAAAAACCTGAAATTGACTTGTGTGTATCCGGGAAGCTTGCCAAGTTTGAATCACATAAAGTTTTGAGTTAAAGTGGAGAAGAAGAAGAAAATAATATGTCTTGTGCCTAAGATAATTTGAGATATCGCAGAACTTGAATGGTAATCTAATGATGCTGAGAAGTAGGGGTTGTCATATATTGACTTAGTTGTTGAACTAAAAAAACTTATATCAAGACGAGTGTTGTTAAGGTAGATTAGTTTCCCAACGAGCCTCCTATATGCAGTCGAGTTTGGGAGTAATTGGTCTGTATCCTTTGATAACTATATTTTTCTACATCGAAATGTTTGCTTGTTTGGAAGCAAGGAAGCCAACTTCGTGTAAGGTGTATTTCCTTTGATAAATATGTGATCCAGCCTTGGAGCAAACGACTTCGGGTCTTAAAAAATACTTCAAGTGTCCTAAGTCTTTGATTTTGAAAGATTTGTGAAAAAAGACCTTTACGGATTGAATTTCTACAACATCATTACTTGCAACAATAATGTCATTAACATAAATTAGTAATGGGGTATGTGTTATTATATGCCTTAGTAAATAACAAATGATCAAAATTTAAGAAGTTTTCTAGTTTAGGTCTAGCTTCTAACTTGGATTTCATAAGAAAAATCTACGTAAGCCTTGTATGATCATTAATAATTGTTAAAAAATATTTATAACCATCAATTGAAATGTCACTAACAGGACCCCAAATATCAACATAGATTAAATCAAAAGCGTGTAAAGATTGACTAGAACTTAAGGAAAAATGGAGCATGGTAAATTTACCTAAATGACAAAATATTTTGAGAATATAAAGATTGTTAAGATGGTCCATAATCCCAATCTTCTTTAGGGTATGGGAATCCTAAAGATTGCAAGAATATTTACTAAAAATCAGTTTACAGTTTAAATCAATAGTTAACTTGGAAACATACATTAAACTCAATTGAAATTGAGGTATGTAAAGAACATCATTCAAAAATATAGATAAGTAAAAATAGAACCAGAAAAATGTGCAAGAACCGTATTTCCATTAGGGAAAATGATGGAAACATGTCTTATCCTTTCAATTTTGAAAAAAAAAACATTGAATGAAAGGAGAAACATGATATGAAGCGCCCTTATCTAAAATTCAAATAGATCAATTAAGATAAACATAATATGTATTGGAAACAATAAAAATTAAATGGATATTGATTGATTCAATAGATTGTTTTTATGTTGAAGAAGTGGTTGATGTCTCCTTTTTTGACGATTGAAGAAGATTAACCAAATAACGGTAATCTTCATTTGAAATTAAAGGAGAATGGTTTTCTGAAATTGAATTGGATGGTGGAAATGACTTGGTTTCGGGAGTAAAAACTGGATTAGGATTATGGTTTTTATTGAACGGTATCTAGGTGGAAAGCCATGTTTGAAGTAGCAAGAATCCACTGTGTGATTGGTTTTATGGCAATTGGGGCAGGACATTTGAGACTTTGGTTAACCACATCCTCTACCAATTCCAGGTTGTTGTGTATTAAGAAAATCAGTATTTCCAAAATTCATACTAAAAACACATAATTGGGAGGAGAAGGATTGGATGTAGGTTCTTGTTGAGCAACCAAAGAATATACCTTACTAATGGAGGAGTAAATTATCCATGAGAAGAGTCTGAGTGCAAACATTGGAATAATTGTCATTCCATCATTTGTGGAAACAAGTGACATATTATGGATCTTTGAAGCTTCTAACAACAATGCTCAGTTTGCTTGCGTAGGGAACAGAGCAAGTACACGAAGGTGTTGGGCGCAACCATGCAAATCTTTGAATTCATCTCAAAGAATCTTAAGATTAGTAAAGAAAGTTGACAAATTGTGATATCCTTGTTTAATTGAGTGAAGGTCACGTAGAAGTACATAAAAACGAAAAAAAAAATTACTTTTGGTAAACCTACCATGAGAATCAGACCATAGATACAAAGGCATAGTCGAGGCAAATGGTGATATGTGAAATATGTGGCAAAAAAATCACCAAGTTGTTGGCGTGATCCCAAAGATCATGATCAGGATGTGAAGAAGAAGGTTGAGGAAGCGAAACGTTGATTAATTGAATCTTGTTCTTTGATGAAAATGCGTGTTTCATTGCTCGGCTCCAATTATTGTAGTTCGAATCGTTCAACAGTGGGTGACCAAAATAGTGTCCAAATTCTTGTAGGGTGAAGGTAATAAATAAGGACTCCGTGGATTTAAAGCAGCATCTTTTGATTTGGTGGAATCTTGTTCAATGGCGCTTTGTTGATTGGAATCAGAAGATGAATCATCGTTATCAATCTCCATGAGAAAAGATATGAGGAATTGAAAGGATTAGGGTTTGAAAAAGGTGAATTTGAAAAAAACGCAAAAATAAAACAAAAATATGAAAAACTAATTTAATCTAATACCATATAACTTAGTAATCAAGAAGAGAATTTATTGAATAACATCTTGATTATAATTATTGAAAACGATCAAAATACAAGAGAGTAGATTTATATGTATAGAACCCAAACTCAAAATAAGATACAATATATAACTAACTAAATTGAAATATACTAATAACTAACAAATTAATGCCAACCTATAGAGACTAGAGTCTAATAGCTTATTCTCTTGGAATGTGGTTTTTAACTTTTACATTACACCCATCATCGTCCATGGAAGCAATTATCAATAGCAATTTGTTTTGAAAGCTAATGTTAGAAGGAAAACTATGATTAGAAAATCTGATTAAATTATTGGTACATAATCGCACAACACTGAACAAACTTTCTTTATCATAGTTTGGCGGGTCTTCTAATATCCAAACTTCTCTATTGGTCTCTCATCTAAATATTTATTCATATAAAAGTATTTAAATAATTCAAGTAATAATTTTGCATCCCATAAACACCTTTCTTTATCCCTGATACATAATTTTCATTGAAATTAATTATCACCCCAATTTTAAATAGGCCGGCTTTTGTTTAATTTTAAAAAGGTAAATAAAAAATAATTCCTTTACAGAAGTAGCCTCCCACCATTCTTCTTGAAAAACCACGACTTTATTGAGGTAATAAATTTTGGACCGACTTATAAAGTGACTAATCATAAATTATAAATATTTTGTGAGACTCTATCTTATCAAATATAAGACTTTTAATATTTTACAACAGTATTATGATATATTTTTTAAATTCATTTTTTGTCGTTTATCTTTTTTAAGTTGGTCTTTTAAACATTAATAAATAATATATTTTGTTGTCATTTTCCATGTATCTCATTTTCATCTTTCTATATTAACTAAACATCAATAAAAAAAAGTATTTACTAATACATTTTATTATTTAAGAAATACATTGGAAAAAAAGTTCAACTGTATCCACATTATTTTTTTTTTTCTTAAATGACTGATTTGAAATAAAAACTAATTAAATTTTACCATCTTGGCTCCCCTAAACAGCACTTGGAATCTAAAAAAATAATGTGTTAGTAATACATTCTCTTTATACACACATTCCATATTCCAAAGTTGTGCTACATTTTCCACATCTTCATCTTCTCTCTATTAATAGTAGCACAAAAATACACATCGTGAAGATGAAGGATTTATACAAATCATTGCAAGGAATAAAACCAATCATACTAATGGTGTTAGTGCAAGTTGCATATGCAGCTACGAATATAACATACAAACTTGCCATTAACGATGGAATGAGTATCAGAGTGGCTTCCGCTTACCGTCTCACTATTGCGTCGGCTTTCACTGTTCCTCTTGCTCTTATCGTTGATAGGTCCATTTTGCTTCATCACTTCTTATTGCAAATATAGTGCTTAATTACTCCATGCATTTTTATTAATATTCATGATTCTTTATATGTTAATGTCAAATTTATATATTGATTATAGTGTTTATTTGAATTAGTCATTAATTGTTAGTTCACTAGTAAGATTTTGTTCTTGTATCACTTTATCAAATAATAATTCCCCTGTTCTTCTATTTTGAAAAAAAAAAGTTCAGTTATTTATTTTAGATATTTCTTATAACTTTAGAGAGATTTTTTTCTTCAAAAGAAACATTTTTGATAAATTTTGTGTAAAAAAAATCGTTCATTTGAAAAATATTCTCAAAGTATATATATATATATATATATATATATATATATATATATATATATTTATTTTAAAGTTGTTTTTAATATGAAAAGTTTTTTTAATATTTATTATTATCAAATGAAATGATACGGGATGAAGAATTCTGAATTGCAGGCCGATGATTTAATGTAGAAATAGTTTATTTATAATGAAATGGCCTCCCAATCACTCATCATTGACATTGAGTCTCATAAAAAAATAATTGTGAATAATTAATATGTCAAAATTATGCACAACAATTTGATTATTCTTTTTTTTATGAGAAGAGTTTTGATGATTATAAATAAAGATGCATGTTTGTGCCTCTTGGGATAAGAATTTAGCTAATATATGGAAAAAGAAAAAAAGGATTGAAATGATAAATAAATAAATAAAAGGTCATTGTGTTTTTAATATGTTCATAAAAAATGTCACTGTCTTGAAATTATTACATTTTAAACAATCAAGCATTACCAACAACAATTTTTTTTTAAGAGGACATTACCAACTGTAATTGGATGCTACTGGTTTAACACTAAAATTAGTCAATCGTTTGTAATTCATTATTTTTAAATACCATTTTAAGAATGATGCTTAAATATAATATACTTATCGGTAATTTTGAATCATCTATTTTATTAATCACATAATTGGTTTGTTTTTATTTTAAAATCTTTCGATAATGAATCATTCTTCAAATTTTTATATGTGAAATTTATGACGTGACATATTTTAAATATTATAATACACAAATATAATAATGTACAATCATCTATTCCGTCTAACCACAATGCGGTGAACTTTAGTTCGAAATCTTGATTTAAATGTATTTTTGTTATAAATGAGACAAGAGATAGTAACATGATGACATTTAATAGTAACATGATGACATTTAAAAAAAAAAAAAAAAAGGTAAGAGTAGAGACAAATTACGCATTAGATTAACTAAGCCAAAATGATTTTGCATTCTTTATTCTGTGATGAAGGAAGAAGAGGCCAAAGATTACTTGGAAGGTTCTTTATCTAGCATTTCTCTCTGGATTGTTTGGGTAAGCTACCTAAATATACTCTTAATATTTTCTTCCATATTATTATAGAGGAGTAATTAATTAAAAGATATTTATTAATACGTACGGTCGTATAATGTACGTTCTAGGGGAACCTTATTTCTAAACCTTTATGGCATTGGCTTGGATTTGACTTCAGCAACGTTTATGATGTGCATGGCCAACCTTGTTCCAGGAATTACCTTCATCATGGCCATTTCCGCAAGGTATACCTCACTCTCCAACACTCTCACTTTACATTAATTTACTTTCTGCTGGTGTAAAACAAATTCAACTCTATAATAATATTTAGTAAAATTAATAAATTTTGTTCAAAATAAATTAATGTTTAATGTGAATTTTAATATGGGACATTTCAAGTCTATAATAATGTTTACTAAGATTAATAAATTTTGTTCAGTAAAATTTAATTTAATTCACAAATGTTAATATTCTTAAGTTATATATAATAACTTAATTCGAATCTAGAATCTCACGATTGTGTGCGAGTTTGTTTATCATGGTCAAAAAACAATTACTAAATTTAGTTCAAAAATTATTTTTCATATGTTTTGGTATACAATATTATTTATTAAATTAATATAATTGATTTTGTCTAATATTTCTTTTTAAATTGATAATAAAGTCAATTTATTTTATATTTATGTAGTTAATATTAATTATAAATTAAAAATAGTAGAAGACAAGAGTTTTTATTAATTTTGTATTTAGTTAGAGGCCTACACAATTGTCTGGTTGTTCTTTCTATTAGGTCAACTCTAAATTTAATATATATATATATATATATATATATATTAACTAAAATGTAAAAATAAATTTTATACATATGTTTAATCATATATTACCATGCACATAGATATATGTACAAATTAAATGTTTTAGAAATAATATTACATGACACTAATGAAATTATAGACGTCCAAGTAAATTGTGTTTTGCAAGGCCATTGGCCAATATATATTAAACTTGTAATTTCAAACTATATACTCAATTTATAATTATAACATAACAGTAATGATTAATGCCCCGTTTAATAATTATATTAATTTTTCATAGATTGGAAAAGCTAAATTGGGGAGTAGTGGAGGGAAAAGTGAAGGTATTAGGGACAATAATTAGCATTAGTGGGGCAATGCTGATGACATTTTACAAAGGAATAGAAATTAATGTTTGGTCTTCAGATGTGAACCTTATGCATCCACATAAGAACCAAAATGGGGTTATGGAACCGAAACATGTGGACTTTCGTAATAAAATATTGGGTGTACCATGTGCCATAGGAAGCATTTGCTCTTATTCGTTGTGGTTAATCATCCAGGTAATAAAATTGAATTAGTATATGAATTGTAATTAATGGGTCGATATAATTAATTAAGTATAAATAGCACAGGCAAAGTTGAATGAAGAATATCCAAGTCATCATTCATGCTCAGCATTGATGTGCATAATGGGAGCAATACAATCAATTGTTGTTGCTCTTTGTGTCGATAGAGATTGGCTCCAATGGAAACTCGGCTGCAATATCAGGCTTCTCGCTATGGCTTATGCGGTATGATGCTATTTTCTTTTTTAAATTAACAATTTTTTTCAAAGAAAACAACAACAACAACCTACTCGGAGGACATTACAAGAAACAAAACAAGTTTCTTATTTCTTATTCTCATTTCTATAAAGTTGAGATTAATTTATAATGCATATATAAATTTGTTATACACATATCTCTAATTGAAGGACGATGTAACACGTATGTATACCTAAAACAAATTTAAAAATAATTTTTTTAATATAATAATAATATTTCAATAAACTATATATATTTTTATTTAAATTTTATTTTTAACTTTTTCGGATGCAAAATTATTTAATAAATTGTTGTAATTGATTTTGTTTAATTTTTTTTTCAATTGATATTAAAGTGAATTCGTTAAATCTTTGTTGAGATATTACTAAATTTAAATAAGATTTTATTAATTTTAATTTTAAAAAATTTATTTCAGTTCAAACAATAGTTACATAAATAGTTAAAATTATTATATAAACAATTTATGCATTTGTATAATAATTAAATCTTTTTATATAATTAAATATATCATTATTTCTTTTAAAATTTTAGTTTCATAAATAAATCAAAGAAAATGCTAAATTTTTTATATTAAAATTACTCTATAACGTCCTAGCCGATAGCCTTGGTGGCCTACCCTTACGACCGGCCTTAATCCAATTATATTAGATTACTCTATTTTTGTTATGTCAATTCTTAAAATACCTCCATATATATCTAAATAGATAGATATATGATCCATTTGTTACAATCTTATTTTCAAATGATGTTCAAAATATTTTATCTTTCTATTATCAATTTTTTAAAAGAGACTTTTAAAAAAAATTCAAATGAGAAAATTGATTATAGCAACTTCTCATAAAAAAATGTTTTAAATCTTTCATTTTTTCCGATACAACATTTTTGGAAGAAAAAAAAATTAAAAATCTAAAATAAAAAAATATTTGTAGTCTCCAACATTTTCTTTAAATCTTACCCCCTTCTGCTATTATTTCATATTAAACAAAAACTACGACTTTCACACTAATTAAAAAAATTCACTTAACATTCTCAAAGTAATAAAAAAGTAATTGTTAATAATTTTCAAATTACATCTCATGATAACTTGCTCTATAAGAATAAAAGATAATTTACTCTAAAATAAAATTTAAATTAATTGATGGACAGTTAATAAATAATTACATTAAATATGATAGAAGTAATTAAAAAATAAAATTTGTTTATATTTTTGTTACTTAAGACGCAATGAAGGGAAAAAAAATGCATGCATATTAAAATGTTGAAATGATTATTAATTGTGGAAGTGAAAGTGAATGTTAATGCAGGGAATTGTAACTTCTGGAATAGTGGTTATTGTTTTGGCATGGTGCATAAAGATGAAAGGTCCTTTATATGCGTCTATTTTCAATCCTCTCCAACTTTTAATAGTGGTGATCGCTGCATATTTTTTGTTGGATGAAAAATTATATTTGGGAAGGTATGTTATAAATATTTTACCATAAATATATTTTATTCATAGTTTTAGTCCTTAATTTAAAATTTATGGTTTATTATTTAAGTTGATATAGTTTTGTTATTTATATAGTGTTTTCGGAGCAATGTTGATTGTGACCGGTCTTTATGCGGTGCTTTGGAGTAAGAGCCAAGAATTAAAAAAGAAGAATCAATTAATGTCATTAGAAACCATCCAAAGCAACAAAATTGAAACTAGTACTACTGGAAATGTTGCCAATTTTCATGAAAATTGCAACAAGGGAAATACAAATTCTATTGAATCATAAATCCTAAACATTTTACACCTTATTTAATCATGAGAGAGGCCACGACAACATGTGAGCGATAGGATGAAAATTGTATTTATGGAGTTTGCAACGAATCTTCATGCCTTTGGTTCATCAAAGATATAAAAGAATCATAAGCCTTCGCTTCAAACATTGCAATGGAAATTATTTTTTTCTTTTTCTCGATTACTTCTTTCTATATATATAAATTCTTGATAGGGAAGAAAAGGAGAAGAAGAAATAGTAGAATAAAATTTAGATTTTGTTGATCAAATGTTATCGTTAAACAACGATTTATTTTAGATTTAAATATGTTTTAGTCTTTACAATTATAATTTCTTTTTTTTAGTCTTTGTAATTTTTTTTGTCTGCGTTGAGTTGCTGTTTCTGTTACAAAAACTAGCCGCTGACAAACTCTGTTAAGTATAATTAAATAATTATATTTATTAAATTGTATTAACTTAAATAAATTTTTTTTTTTAAATTTAAAATAACTTTTTTAAACTTGAGCTCTGAATCTCTAATATAATTGAAATTAAAATGTATTAGTTTTCCTTATAAAAAAAAAAAAAAAACCTAAATCAAGGACGACTATTTTTTATTAATTCTCATCGGCGGTTCTTCGTTGTTTCTCATCGACAGCGCGTCGTATCTCATCAAGGGTGAATGATATATATCCATGTTGCTTAGTTTGTTATTGTGGTTTGTCTATCTGATCTTATTTTGCGAAGGAGATAAACGACTGGTGTTAAAGCAATTCGTGTGTGCGATAATGTTATTTTGTCTTTGTTTTCTTTATTTTGGAGACCAACATATAACTTTATTGTTTTCGTTTATTCTAAGCAATTTCAACTTCAAGTACAAGCACAATTATATGTAACTTATTTGTTTTCATTTAAACCATGAATTTCAACATTATATGATCGAACAGGAGAATCATGTATTGTATTATTATCACCAAAACAATTATCCAAGTCAAGCACTCTCTCATCCTCAATATCATCAAACTTAACACCATCAATTTCATCTTAACTATTGTGACTCTCACTAACACTTCCATCATCATCAACATCAATTTATGTAGACCATTTAACACCCCAGAAGACTGCCCCAACTCTATTACTGGTTCTAATCTAAACAACCATTTTGCAGAATGCTCAACATATAATTGGACTTTGCAATTCATGTTCAAAGCATGTTCACCAACCTCAGTTGCATCTCTATCATTCACTATTCTTTCAAAGTTTTCATCTTCATCATTTTTCTCCATAACCTATACTTGGAGTTATCATAAAATATAATTGTCCTTGTACTTGAAGTCGACATTGCTTAAAATAAACGAAAACAATAAGATTACTTGTTGGTCCCTAAAAAGAAGAAAACGAAGACAAATAACATTATAATTAACACGCACACACGAGTTGCTCTAACACCAATTGTTTATCTCTTTCGCAAAATAAGATCATAGTGACAAACTAAGCACAAGCGATATACACTAGTTCGTGATCACCACCATTTACCCCCATGAGATAGTATGCACCGCCAATAAGAAACAACGAAGAATTCTTGATTTTATTTTTCTTTTAGAGAATAATAAAATTAATAAATATAATTATTTAATTATACTTAAAGAATTTCGTCAGCTGCTAGATTTTATAACAGAAGAAACAACTCAAGTACTATTTCAAAAAGAAATTGTATTTGCTGGGATGTAAATAAAAGAAAAATTACAAGAACCAAAATAAAAAAATTTATAATTACAAATAACAAATAAATATTTAAATCTTAAAATATTTATATCTATATATTTACCATATCATTAATTTATTTTACAAAGACATATTATTAACTTAATTAATGAAATTTATTACAAATATCTTTATTATAACATGTTCAGTCACCAATTTTAAATCTATTTTATATAAGTATTTAATTTACAATCGACTCTAAAAATAGATTTGTGTGTTTTTGTGTGTGTGTGTGTAACGTGATGGGATGCTAATGCCCACCGGTGGCAACGACGGAAAGTTCCTCTTCTTTCCTCCCTTTCACAAGTACTTTATTTTTCTTATTAATTAGAATTGAAACGATTGTTATGGTGTATAGAAAAAGGTAAAATTATTATACATTTTTTTTTCTATTTATTCCTTTTTCTATTTTCAACTTTTTCATTGCTCGGTGAAAATCAAAGTTAGATAAAGAAAATAGGGATTGTTGCTTCAGAACGGAGCGCAGCCTTGTTATTGTAAAAAAAGACATTTTTTTTTTGTATTTGTTGTTATTATTATTTTTTTATCTTTTTGTTTGTTATTTTTAGAGTCGATTGTAAATTAAATACTTATATAAAATAAATTTAAAATTGAATTTGTAACGCCCCAATTTTTTTTATCTAATTATTACTTAAAAATATTTTTTTTAAATATTATTTATTTATTCATTTACAAAATTAATATTACAATTGTTAGATCGATATTCATTTATGTTCCAAAAATAAAATAAATTCTCTTTAAGTGAAATTCAAAAGAACAATGTTGACTGAAATTAAGAACATTCAATTGGAATAAAATATCACTTCCACATTTCTATTAAAAGTTAATTATGACGAGTAAATAACTTTACAATGTACCACAAAAATTCTAGTAATATAAAACATTATTTTTAAATACAAGTCTCATTTTCCCACGCGCGTGCACCAATCAAACATCATTCATGCAACTCTTTGAGATTAATAGTACCTAAATGTTGGTGTAAGGGGTCAGTTCATCCTACAACAAAAATTAAACCAAATAATAAAATAACAACCATAAAATATGAATATAAAATCCTTTTGTAATAAAAGATTTAAAGAAATTGATTATTTAATAGTTCTCAAAAATATACCAAAAGTCATAAAATGTATATAAATAAGTAACAAACGTAGAACAAATAATTAAATCAAAATAAAAATAACAATAAAATGTATATAAGTTATGCATGCTCCTAAATATATATGATCCGGATATAACCAGCCACACAGGCGTCCACATAGAAGTCACCCATACCAATGGGGAAAAATTAAACCAGCCACACAGGCGTCCACAAAGATGCATATGATATGTTATGAAATGATAATGATGCTAAAAAAGTACATGACACCACTCACTTAAACAATCACACAAATCATCAGTCACTTAGGCAACCACAAAGATAACAATATTTAAAACACAAATCACCCGCCACTTAGGCATCCACAAAGATAACAATTTTTTTAAAACACAAATCACCAGCCACTTAGGCAACCACAAAGACAAAATATTTTAGAATAAACTTTTTAATCACACAAGATATCAAATTTATATTCTCATGAATGTTCATAGTTATAGCTCAATAACTTCAACACATCAAATATGCATGTGAACAAGTATTTCAAAATCACTTTTCATTTTAATAATCTATAAGATTCGATTTGACTACGTATTATTGATAACGATTAATACTCATATCACCAAGACTACAATAGCAACATAAATTTCATTCCCTCCACCGTAAAGATTTCCGCATTCTAAAAATGGACTATTCATTAACGCATTTAATAATCAATTTTCTCATATTATGAAATTTTCTTCAAGACACATATATTGTTCATAAAAGTCAAGTTTTAATTTTAAAATATTCAAAAGTCCACACTTAAAATCAAATACACATCATAATAAACATATTACTAATTACATCATTATAAAAATTATAACTTTATAATTAAATACTCTAAAACATGTAAAGCACTAAATATTTTCACTACAAACATATTTATCAAGGTATAATAAAAATAATACTTTATAATTAATTTAATCAAGATAGATGTATATAAAAATAAAATAAAACAATCAAAGAATTATAGTTAATTTCTTTACGACAAAAATAAAGATTAATCTTTTTTTTTTAAGACATCCAGACATCATATCAATATCTTAGAATCGCTAATTTAATATCTAGTCTAACTCTGCATGGGGAAAAGCCCTTACCTTAGGCGCTTTCTTCCTTAACATCTCTAAATTCGCACGAGAATTAGCTCATGAGACAATGATGAATTCAACACCGATAGATATTGGGATTTATGACTTAGAAAATTATTTTAGAAGTATACGAATGACAAATAGGTGTGACAGCAAGAGGTCTAATGAAAATGTATGAACATAATAGCTATTTACATTGTAATATTACGATTGAGTTCTTGTCTAAAATTGAAGTGCACTTAATTCCAAAATTATGCTACCAATAATTACTATTTATTTAATTTTATTAGGTTGTTACAAAGTCAATTGAAATCATGTGCATTTATGTATATGAGTTAATTAGAATTAACTAATAAAGTTAACCATATATTACAGGGTGTCACACCATTTATTTTAATTAAATAAATAATATAGAGGGTCACATCACCCTTTTAATTTTTTATCTAATAGTTACGAAACTAAAATATCATAAAATTATTTCTATAGACAATTAAAATAAAATCATAATTTTAGTTTAAAAGAGATGAATGCATTACAAAAAGGAGAATAGTCCCCTCTTAATTACACAAAAACTCATAATTAAATTTACAATCATCATTTAAAAAATAAATTAAAGGTGTTAAGAATAAGTTAATGCACATTATGTCACACAATGAATCGTCATAAAATCTTGTCATAAAGGAGAGTAAAATAATTTCATTAACTCTATAATATCTCTAAAATGAGTACTTATTTGGTCATAAATAAAATTAACAAACAATATAAATTTTATAAATTTCAATTTAATTTAATAATTTAACTATTATTTTATCAACTTAAATAAATCAAGCAAGATAAAAATACCATTCACACATAGCAAAATAAAACAAACATATGTAACACATCAATTTCGTGATCATCGAAACTAATCAAATAAGCAAAATACACAATTGTCCATGTAGAAATTAATTATGCCATAAACTATTCTAATGTAATCGTCACACCAAAATAACTAAATAAAAAGAAAGGTTATAATTATTCAAATAAAATAGGGAGTGGTAAATTTTAATTTAATTTATTTACATGGAGAATAAATCATTAATTAAATAATAAATTAAAAAATTACTAAAAGACGCATATATAATACATATAAAAATATTGGGGTGTTACAGAATCAAATTTATAAAATAATGAATTTTTAAATTTTATAAAATAAAATTTATAAAATATTATAATTAAATACATTATTATTGTCTTTAAATTATAGTTTAACTAATAAATATTTTATTATTTATTTTAAAATAAAAAATACTTTTTTTTAAAATTATTTTTGATAAACAGATAAAATTGTATATAAATTTTTAATTTAGTTTGAAAATAAAAATTATTGACATTAAAATAGCTAAAAATGATTAAAAATATATTGAAAAATTTAATGAAAAATTAAGAAAAAAATATCAATTTTTGATAACGCGGATTTGCAATCGCAATGAGAGCTAGTGTTGGCATCTGAGCATTTATTAACATAACTATCTTGAATACGTGGTGTTCTTTATTTGTGTATCTCACTAACTCGGCTAAAAATCACAATATTTATTGAGCAAATACCCCATTTTAAATTTTTATCCAATAGTATAATTGATGTTAACACATCAATTTTGAGCTATTAGCTTTATACTTTTTTTCAAAAAAAATAAATAAATAATAATAATAATACAAAAATAAAAATAAAATAAAAATTTTAAGTGAGAAAAAGTTTCGAATAGTTTTTTTTCAAAAACCATCTTTGGTAATTACTTATTTAAAAAGTTAAAATTTTCATTACCTTTCAGAAAAAATAAAATAGATACTGTTTTTTTTTAATAATAATTCTCTAAAAGTCAATATCTAAATTATTGAACACTAAACTTATTTCTTTTATAATTTGTAACAAGTTGACCCTTAATATATTTCAAAAGAATTAAAATTAAAAATAAACTACAAATAAATAGTATTTATCTAATTAAAAAACAAAGATAACGATTATTGGGTTAATTAGAGTTATTTTAATTTTTTTTTTTTGAAGTCTAGGTTTTTATAATTTTAATTTAATTAAAACATGTTAAGTTGGTGTGTTAAAAATTTCATAAACATTAAGATTTAATAAAAATCAATATATGTATTTATAAAATGTCATAAATATTATTAATAAAAAATTAGAAAATATAAATAGAACAAAAATACAATATTTATTGTATATTAAATTTAAATATTTATTTTGATTGTTCAATATTTATTTTATATATTTATTCTATTTATTTTTCTTTTTATATTTCCCTACAACCCAACTACAAAAATTAAAAACTAGATGCTCTAATTCTAATATTTGTTTTCAATGTAACATTATCATTAGTGATCGCTAGCCAACACTTAAATCATTGTTGACCACCATTGACACCACCAACATTAACCACCATGGACCATCACTCTTAACATTACCCATCATTGTTTCAACCACCTCCTTCAATAACTCCTATCCTTTGTGATTCCGTTGGCCACCATTCCAGCCACCACCATATATACGTCATTTGACCACTCTAACATCTACTTACAATCATTTTGATTTCGTTTGTTAACCCTCGCACCCTTTCAACCACCATGGCCACCAGTGTCGTCAATCACTACTCTAAGAGTCATGACCTCATATCACACAACCACCACTTTCAACTATTATTATTAAATAAATAAATTATAATTTTTAATAAATTGTTTTTAATTTTTTTTTAATTTTTTTTTTAAAAAAAAAGCAAAGAGTCATTTAATCCTTGACAAGAAATGTGAAATTCAATTTAGTTCTTGAGAAAAAAATAAGGAAAATTTTTAGTTCTTAAGAAAATTAAATTAAAATAATTTAGTCTCTATTTATTTCTACATTTTGTTTGTATGATGAAAAAAATTTAGAGGAAATAAAGGAAAATGAAAAGTGAGGAAAAATGAAAAGTGAGGGAAAAAGAAAAGAAACTAACTTGATTATTTAGTATATTGCTTTAAGAGAAAATGAAAGAATCAAAATA
>JBBPBS010001017.1:6507030-6520139 GCA_037974835.1 Cicer judaicum | reverse complement strand
AAAAAAAAAAAAAAAAAAAAAAAGAGGATTAGAATACCTAATTTTTTAATTTTGTAGTTAGATTTTAGAGAAAAAAATAATAATTATTTATCCTCTTTCTACTTAAATAAATTATATTTTTCAAAATTAATTTTTTTTAAAAAAAAGTCGAACCATTTAAAAAATACTATAATATATTTTTAAAAAACTCAAACTAATTAATTTTTTTTATCAATTTAACATGTATCAATCTGATTACTTATTTATTTATTTTATTTTAAATGAAAATAAAAAAATTATTTACTTTAAAATATTAATAATTTAAAAATTAAAATTATTTATAAATTATTTATAAATTATTTTAAATAAATCATTTATTAATTAAATATATATTTTTATTTAGCTAGTGTATTTAATTTAAATTATAAAAAAATTAATTATTTTAAATTATTATTTATTTAAATTTAAAATTACAGATATTTTTATTTTAATATAAAGATTAAAAATATTTAGTTACTATAATAAGGATCAACTAAAAAGAAAAAATTATAGATTATAAACTCATAAACTACTTGAATTAATTTATTGAAAAACATTATAAGTTTATAAATAATTATTATCAAATAAAGTTTATTATCTATATAAGTCATAAATTCGTTTTTCGATCTTACCATATTGAGATAAAATTAGTTGCGGGATACTGTATAAACCAATCCCAAATGTATTGTAAGATAAGATTATATTGCCTTCAAAAAAGCTCTATCATTATTATTATTCGAGAAATTTGAGCTGATTTATTGGCAAAAGTCAAGAATTTTCTTCAGCTTACCTTTTTAAGCTAACAAATAGGCAACCTTGTTGGTTGAGCTTTCTACTATTTTTATACGATGCGATGCGATGGCGAATAACTTCGAATGTAGATATTAATAATATATAGAAAATGAAAATATAAAATAAAATAAAATAAAATAAAAACAACGAAAAAAATCTAAATATATAAAGGGAATACAACTTTGTTTCCCTTCAAATTTTAGCTTTATTTATTCTATTCTATTATATTTATAATTTTATATTTTTTAGTTAATTAAATTTGAATTTTTAATTATCCATATATTGATCTAAATAATACTAAATTTTGTTATAACGATTTTTCTTTACATTTACTCTTTACTAAAATTAATTATTTATAATTTTAATTTTGTTTTAAAACAAATTATATACATTATTATAATTAACTCACACAATTTTACGAAATCTCAAATTTAAATTCATAATAAAATATATAATATTATAAATAATGTTATGATACAACTTAGACGTATACTTGCATGGATTTCTTAAGTAAAACTTATGTACATTTTATATTAAGAACCGTATAAAAGAAATTTTACCATAATATTAACTCTAACGCCAACTTGAAACCAAGTTGTCTCTTTGCCAACGTTAAACTTCACGTCTCGTTGATATAACAAAAGGTCGACCCAAAACTATCAATTTCGTTAGTTTTTAAATAAATAAACATTTTCGTTAGTTTTATTTTTTATAGGCTATCTTTTTCGTTAGATAAATCTTGATTGAATAGTTATATGTATAGGTGGTACAAAAAGGATTCATAAATCAGTTACTCGACTTCATTCCAATAATACAAAACAAAGTTTAGCGATACTTTTCCTTACGTATAAGATATTTTTTGTAAAATAAAAATTTCCCTTCTATAAAAAAGATTACAAAATGCACTAATTACTTTTTGATAAAAATATTCCTAATTAAATAAAATAATTAAAAGATCAGTCATTTAACTCTTTTGACAATTGTGTAAAAAAAATGATAATTTTAGAAAGATAATGTACATTATTAACACATTTGATTAAAAATCTATTTTTCTCAATTCTTTACATTATTAAAATGGTCTTACATTAGATTTAATGACGGAGGTGGTAAAAAAATATATACATTACAAACCAAAGTATATACAGTAAATATGGTCAAAACAACATGGGGATTTGACGTTGTTGCTTCTTATACTTGTTCATTTTGCTCCATTCATTGGTAAAGTTTGTTAAAACATTTGTTCTTGAAAAAACTATAATTTTATTTGAAGGTAAAGGGAAAAATGGTTAAATTATTGGATGTTAAAGCCATACAGAGTACAAAGCCTATTGTGTTGATGATAGTGGTTCAATCTATATATGCAGTGGTGAATATCTTGTTTAAGATGGTAGCAAATGAGGGATCAAATTTAAGTGTTCTTGTTGCCTACCGTTACATCATGTCTACTGCCATCACTGTGCCAATTGCTCTCTTCTTTGAAAGGTGTGTCTCTCTATTTTTGTTGCTACTAAAACAAAGGTGTGTTTGGTCATAGTACTATAAAATAAACCAATTCAGATTTCGATTTGTGTAAATAATTACTTGTCCTTTAAAATTTGAAAGTATTTTATTCATAAAAAAAATTAAAAGTATTGGATATTCTATCATTACCATTATATTCCATAAAAAAAAAAAATCATTATTTATGTTCTAACAAAAGATTACATATGTTTGCCTTGTATGCTTTTTGAATTTGGTGAATTTATCCTCGATTTATTGTATTTGTCTATACACATCTTATCTTGTGCTTAACTTTTTAATTTTTCCACACAGAAAAATATTAGCATGTGATCATCCAAAAACTTCATTTTAAAATTTTAGAGGAATAAAAACTGAAAATATATTTTTTATCATAACTAAAATCAAAATCATCTTATTTTAAAGTGTAAAGAAACAATAGTTTAATGTTTTAGAGAGATTAAAATCAAAATAAATTTTTACACAAACCAATACCAAACTTTAATAAATTTTTAAGACTAAAAACATTGGTAAGTTTTGTTGAAAGAATGATATGTAACCTAGTATAAATAACTAAATTACATATAAAAAATTGTGAATCTATGAGAAGTAAAAGATGCATTTTTTACTAGATTTAAAATCAAAGTTATCTCATTCTCCAGTGTAAAGATACATAATGTAGTAAAACTAATGCACACACAAAATGAGTCACATTATTGAAGGAGAAAAATTTAATTAATCTTACTCTTTCCATTGAATTATGGAAAGCAATTAATAATATATGGAAATTTGAATGGGATGTTTAATCTGCAGGAATAGTCTGCGAAGCCTGAGTGGAAAGGTGTTGTTCCAAGCTTTTCTTTGTGGGTTATTTGGGTAAAAATAAAATTACTACTATACACTAAATAACTGATTTTAAGCAATAAAATTTAGTGAAATAATGATTAAAATTGAAAATAATTTCAGGGGATCCTTGCAACAAAACCTGTATGTAAATTCTTTGGCTTTGGTACCAGCAACATATACTACAACCATGTTAAACCTCATCCCTGCCACTACCTACGTCATTGCTGTCTCTCTTAGAATGGAGAAGCCAAATCTTGGAACATTATCTGGTAAGGCCAAATTGTTGGGAACATTCGGTGGAATTGGTGGTGCCATGATCCTCACTCTATATGAAGGCAAAAGGTTATTTAACTGGTCAATGCACATTGAATTATTGCAACGATATAAGACATCTCCACTACATGATTCCTCTCCTGGCTCTCATGTTTTGGGTCTCATGCTAGCTTTGCTCACTTCTCTCTCTTTCTCATTGTGGTTTATAACTCAGGTACACTACATTTTATTACTTTACTCTTCTTACTAACTATTCAATTTTAAGCTTACTTTGTTTTTATAATATATGGATAAGCACAGTCTATGATGAGTCAGAATTTTCCCTGGCATTATTCTATCGCTGCTTTAACCTCAATAATGGCTGCTATTCAATCTATTGTATTTGCTCTTTGTACGGAGAAAGATTGGAACCAATGGAAACTCGATTGGAATTTGGGCTTTTTAACCTCAGCTTTATCGGTACATTATTATTCATTATGTTTTGCTGTTTTTATTTTGTTTCATAACTAATTTTCTACATAAACATTACATTACATGTCATGTTTATTTGATTTTGGTCTCTAATTTTGTTTTGTAGGGTGTATTTTCCTCTGGGTTGTGCTTTATTTTAATAGCTTGGTGTGTGCGTTTGAAAGGACCTTTGTTTGTTTCTGCTTTTAATCCTCTAATGCTTGTGCTTGTGGTTTTTATTGCATCATTCATATTGGATGAGTACATTACAGTTGGAAGGTAATTATACTCAACCTCATTTGAGACTTTATCTTTACCTTTGCAATTATGCATTTTCAAGTTTCATATATATGGCCTAATAATATATTATGGTTTGTGTATTCATAATGTCCAGTCTATTAGGAGCTGTGTTGATTGTGTGTGGATTGTATTTGATTTTATGGGGTAAAAGCAGAGAAGCAAGGGATGTAGATCATATGAATGAGAATGAGACACTATCTACAACAGACTCTGTTCAATGCGATTCTAATCACATTGCTAACTCATCTTTGACTTGCATCCATAATGACCATGACAAGAATATTGCAAATGCTGCTCATAATGGATCATTAGATGGCAACAATACTTGAGAAGTTCAAAAATTACATATTTAAGGATACCAATTCGTGTGATTAAAATGACTACTCTCACATTTGATATTATTAAATAACAATAATGATATATATATTTCCTTTCTTTTTACTAAGCTGTTTTATTGGTATATATTTTCTTAAGGATTAAGAGAAGAAAGAGAAACATGAATAAATATAAAGAATTTAATTAATTAGCAGTTTGACGATTATACATGATAGCGTTGGTAGTTACAATTCGTTATATTCAGATGTTGTCACGTATTATTTTTTTCTATTTTGCAAAAACTTCTTGTAATAATAGGTATTTTTTTATTTTCTTATTGAAGTACCTACAAATTGATGATAAACAAGAATTACTGATTAAGGTGTGTTTGAGAGTTTTGAGAAAAATGAAAAATAGAAGCTTGAAAATAAAAGGGAGGAAAGGGAATCAGTGGGTAGTCCCTCACTTTGCATGTATGTGTTTTTTATTTCTTGGTTAATTTCCAAGTGTTATATTAATGTCCTACAAATTGAAGCCCAATGATCCTCGCTGATGGAGAAACTTTAATGTTGACATTGTTATTAACAAAAAAAATACAACATTAATTGGGTTTGCTTGCTATCAGACATAAAATATTTATAAATCGATCCAAATTCCAAATTAGAATTTTTTAAATAACTTTTTTAAATTATCAACGTATTATGATTTGTCTTGTATGTTGCACAATAAGTTACCCAGCAGGCAGACCAAACATAGTGCAAACCTTTTGAAGCTTATAAACAGGCAACTTAATTGCTTTAATATGATTTATATTATGCAATGGGTGGATAACCTTTTATATATAAAAGATACTGAAAAGGAATAACAATTATAAAATTAAACAAATGAAAGAAGGAAAAATGCATAAAAAATGTTTACTATAGCACAAACTTGAAGCTAATTTAAATAAAGGGAAAACTATATAAAAAGTGTTCTTCTAATGATAGTGGTCCAGTCTATATATGCAGTGGTGAATATTATGTTACAGATGATAGCAAATGATGGATCAAATTGAAGTGTTCTTGCTGCCTATCGATTCATCTTTTCTACTGCCTTCATTGTTCCATTTGCTGTCCTCTTTGAAAGGTGTACTGTACTTTATTTCTATACATTTTAGTCACGAAAAATAATTTTTATAGTAAAAACTAATTATGTTTACAATTTTTTATTGCCATGTTTCACCAGGAAAAGCGTAAATAGCATTACTAGCAAAGTTATATTCCGAGCTTTTCTTGGTGGGTTATTTGGGTAAATTTCTAACACATTATATTCACTATCTTTATCTCATTTTTGTTTATATTAGGGGATCCTTACAACAAAACCTCATCCCCGCCATTACCTACATCATGGTTGTTTCTCTAAGCCTCTAAGGTATGACTTATAATCTTGGATTCCACCCTGTGCGGTCCAACACTTCTTTAGGTCTTTTTAAGTTAAAATATACTTCATTTGTATCAAATTATAATACTTCCTTCGACTTGTTTTTTGTCCTTTGATATAAGACATTTTCCAAAATTCAATATACATTCATGATTTTTTTATAAAAAATACTTATATTTAATTTATTATTGAAAAACGTAAAAGTTTTTTTTCTCTAATTATATTTTTATTTGTAAGAATATATTTATAAAAGTATCAAAGTTTTAATGTCAAACACTTAACTATTATAAGTCTTCAAAGCATTGGGTTTAGAATAAATTATCAAAATCAATGTACAAGCTTTGGTTCATAATATGATAGCCCTCAAAGCTTTGATAAACAACTTTGCTATTGGAAAACGTAAAAGTGTTTCCCTCTCTTATTATATTATGAGCCTCCCTTGGATTGCTATTGATCCCTCGACCTATGTTATTGGATTTCAATTTGATTTTGATCCAACTGGTAGAGATTTTTTTTTTTAATAGCAAATGTTAATCATTATTATAGTTGTTAATTTTGTTAAATTGAAAAGTTTTTTATTACTCTAATTCTTTCAAATTACCAAATCATCTTATGACTCCCAACCGTTGAGATATATTCCCTTCTTTTTGCAGATGGAGAAACCAAATCTTGGAACATTGGCTGGAAAGGCCAAGCTGCTAGGAACTTTAACTGGAATTAGTGGTGCCACGATCCTCACTCTATATGAAGGCAAGAAGTTAATTAACTGTTCAATGCACATTGACTTGTTGCAACAATATATATAAGACATTGCCACTACATGATTCCCATGCTGGATCTCGCGCGTGGGGCCTCACTCTAGCGTTGCCCACTTCATTAAATTTCTCACTGTGGTATATAATTCACGTGGGATAGTTGTCTTACTTTTCGCACAAAATATTTCATAAAGTTTATTTGACTTAATTTCATTTTTACGATGTAGTTTTTTATTTTATTTAAATTAATGATTTGATCATTTAAATATTAAAATATCAATAATGTTATACGTAGAAAAATCTTTAAATAAAACTTATAAAATTGATTAACAATTTTAAAAAAATTCATATATTTATCAAATTTATTTTTTATTTGATGAATTTGATGTTGTTCTAAATTAAAATATTGATTTATTTGAATTATAAATTTGATGAAAATTTAGATTAAGTTGAAGATCATAATTAATTTTATGAGTTTTATTTGATGAATTTTTTGAATTTCAATAAAAAATAATAATAATAACATTATTGAAATTTTAATTAAAATTAAATAAAGAATTTGTTGGTCAAGTAAACAAAATCTCAATAAAATTTGTTTTAGTCATACTTCAACCGCAGTCAAATATATGTGTATGTACTATGTACTACACCTTAACTGAAGATTATGCAGTTTAATAGGAGGTGTGTTGATTGTGTGCGGATTATACGTGTTATTATGGGGGGAAAGCAAAGAAGCAAAGAAAGTGGAGAGTGAGAATGAGTCTGCAAAAGACCCTCTCAAATGTGATTCAATACATATTTCCAACTCGTCTTTGTGTAGCAGTGAAAATCACAACGAGAAAAAGGCAGCAAATGTTGCTCCTGATACATCGTCAATTCTTAACAATACTTTAGGCTAAGTTTAACAATTTGAATATTTGAGGATAACTCTTTATTTCATTAGTTTATATTAAATTAATCAACTTACACGTATAACTAATTACATAGTTTTAATTTACTTTCAAAAAAAACAATAGAATCATCTTATCGAAAATTACCTTCAAGTTACACAAACTAAATTAGCTTTTATGTAAATGTTACAAACATACACCCCCAACAAAAATGTAAGTGAAGATGCAAAGATACAAAAGCAAAAACATTGATTAACAAAAAAGAAAACAAAAAACATGCCAACAAAGTGATCGAGACAGTTTTGTTTGTGCCATTTTAAAGGCAAAACAGCTGGAAACATATTCACGAGGGACATAATTAAATTATGATCATATCATTTTTGTATATTCACGAGGACATAATTAATCTCTTAAAAGTTTAAAAAATTCTCTTTTCAACACTTCTTTTTATTTTTTTATTCTTTACCATATGTTTTAAGGAAACTTAAAACTAACGTGGTAGATATAGTATAATATAGCTAGGTATGTGTTACAAGTAACTAGGAGTTAGTGATGATTAAATGAAAGGTAGTTATGTTACCTACCTTAAAGACATCAATGTATATCATACATTAATTTTATCATAACATTTTACACCATCGTTTCAAAATTTAATATTTCTCTTGAATTTTTTTCTTTTATTTGGGTTCAACGATGAGGAAATCAATATTTAACATTGATAGTGTTATTTATTTCTTTCTTTTGTGGAGATTAGAGACGTCGGCAGAGAGTTACACCATCCCCAACAGAAAGGATTGTTGATTCTACACGAGTATCATTTGCTATATACTTGTTGAATTCAATTACAAATTTTCTACCTCGCTTTATTACCTCGTCCATTTCTTCATCCTCAGACATGGCTACCGAACCAGACCATAATGTATTGTCATATGCAATTATTCCACCCTTCTTCACCAATTTTAATAAAAGATCATGATACTTTGTGAAGTTTTCCTTGTCAGCATCCACAAATGCATAATCAAATGATTCTTCATGTTTTTCCTAAAATACAATTCATTGGACCTTTTTAATTTTTCTTTAGTTCATGGTATAAAGGATGATATTAAATAGTATGTCTATATACCCAAACAAACTAACTATATGTACTTTAGAAGGGACCAAATTTACTTAAAAACAACTAAAACAAAATTATAAGATAATCACAAATTCAAGTGAATAAATTAAAAAACTTACATCAATAAGAGCATTGATAGCTGATAATGCATCACTTTGGATAAAGTCAATTTTGTGCTCAACTTCTGCCTTCTGAATGAAAGGCAATCCTATCTCATAAGCTTCTCTATCCATATCAATTGCTATTACCTGAAAAAACAGAAATTTACTAATTAAATTTTGTTTATAATTTTAATTTATTTATCATCATCAAATGTAAAATCTACACTATGATCACCTTGCCGTGAGAGGGAAGAGCAAGAGCTGTAGTAAGAAGAGAATAACCGGTAAAAACTCCAATTTCAAGTGTTTTCTTCGCATTCGTTATTTTTAGAAGCATAGATATGAATTGTGCTTCATCCAACGGCACATTCATTACACTCCTGCCAAATAATAATAATAATAATAATAATAATAATAATAATAATAATAATAATTGGATCAAATATATAGATAGATCGTAATAATGTGAATGTAACTTACATTTTCCCATACTTAACGACGGTTATCTCTCGAAGTTGCTTCAACTGCTCGTGCTCTTTTGGATAGCAACTCGTTTCAAAAATGTACTGATTAAAAAACAAGATGAAGAAAAATTAATATTTAGATCCGTATTAAAATTGGTAAGAAAACATTAATTAATTAATTAATTAATCTGGATTCAATAAAGTTAGTGAATAACCTGAAGAAGTGATGGAGTTTTGAGGATGTTCTTGGCCATGGTTGAAATAGAACAAAGCAATCTGCAAATGGTATCTTCGATCGGTTATTCGGCTTTATCTGACGAGTGACGAGTCAAGAACCGATTATTCCCAATATGGGCCTATTACATTCACCTACCGGCCTTAAATTTTACACCATACCCCCTATATTTTTTCCCTACCCCCACATTTATTCTGATCTTGCAATTTTATCCATTAAATTTTGTTTTCAAAATATAACTCCATGAACCAAACAATTTGTAATTCATACTACATGACTAGGCTGTATTAAAAAGAATTGATAGAAATATAGAAAGATTAATAAATTATTCACCAACATTAAGACTTCTTTGTTACGATTTAAAAGAAATATTATTTTATAATAAATTATTTTTAAACTTTTATTTTTAAAAAATAGAAGTTGTTCAGTGTTTGTTTACAGTAATAATTTTTTTTTAAATTATTAGTTATAAAAGTACCTTTTATAAGAAGCAATTCAGGATAGTTTATTTATTTGAAACTGTTTTTATATTATTTTGTCTGCATTTTTGTTGTCTGTCAAAAATTATTAAATATTTTTTTTCTGGCTATCATTACAAGTATTAGAAAAAAACACAATTCAAAATTATTAAATCGTCATTTTTTAATGTTAAACGTTCGACTACATACATTCAGAATTTTTGAAATGAATAAACGGTATATTAGAATAATAGCATTAAATTATTCAAAAATAATTAGTTTTTGCTTATAATAATTACTAAAATTGAAAAGAAAAAAGTCCCCTATATTGGTAACTAAAGGGAGTATCCATTTAATCACATGAAAGCCTTTTACAACAAAAAATTAGAGAATTCTACTAAGTAACTCTTCTATTATACTCTTACCTCCAAAAATATGATGAAATGGCCTTTTCTCCCTCATATACGTCAAACATGATATAAATAAATTAAATAATTTAAAAGTATTTTTTTTAAAATAGTTTGTACCAACAAAATTTTACAAGTTATCTAATATAAAAGAGTATATCATGATAGTTTTCATTCTAGACTCTGACTGAAAAACTAAATTCCAAAAAACTGTATATAAGTTTCTTGGTATTATTAAGTAACATAAATTAAGTTTTTCAGAAAACTTGAATTAATTATCCCAAAAATATTTAAATAGTGAAAATAAAAGTGTATTTAAATTTATAAAATAATAAAAATGGAAAAGGATAAAGTTATTTTTTTTAACTGAGGGAGTATGAATATAATATAGTGGGGTACATCGTAAAATTTTCTAAAAATCAACCATACAGGAGTAGCAAAATAAGATGAAGAAAAAAAATGCTTAGAAGGTGGAATGTGAAAGGATAAAAACATAAGAAAATGGGTTTATTTACAATTTTTGTCCTCCTAATTTAGTTGAATCGCGAAAGTAATTTTTTTATTTTATTTCTCCTTTATGTTGGTCCTCAAATAGAATTTTGGTCCAAAACTTGATGAAATTTCATTTTTTAAAGTCGAATTACACAATTTATGATCATAGGTTTCAAGTATAATTATTGCACCACGAGATCTTGAGACATGTGTGACTTAAGTAAATAAAAAAAAAATGAAATTTTATCAAATTTTCGATCAAAATTATGTTTGAGGAATCAAAACTAAAAAATAAAATAAAATGGGATGACTACTTTTGCAATTCACCTAAAATAAGAGGACTAAAACTGCAACTAAGCCAAAAAAATATTGAATCGCGAAGTGTAAATGTACCAAGAAAAATTCTTATCGATTTGAAAATTATTTGTTAGTTGAATTTGAAGTTATCTTTAAATAATAGTATAAATCAAATTTAAAAAGAAAATGTAGGATATTATCTGATTAAGATAAAAATATTAAATAAATATTTAAAACATGTATAAACTACGTGAACATTAGGTTAGAAAAAAATGGCATAAAAGTGTGAAAGGACAAAACAAAAAGATTGAATTGTGAAAGGTCCGATAATAGTCTGATAAAATTGAAATTATTTATTAGTTAATTTTAGAGTTGCGTTTATATTAGTATATAAATGTATATATTTGAGATGAGGAGGTCAAACTATTGTTTATAACTAAAGTTGTTATCCAAATTTGGTTATAGACAAAGTTTATAGTTTATTTTTCATTTCTACCGACATTTATTTCTAACTCACCCACTACTATTAAAAGAAATTAAAGAAATTAAAAATTAATTCAAAATATTATAAAAGATGTTATAAATTGTATCAACTTTTTCCGTGAAAAAAGAATTGCATAAATTTTGTTTTACTTTGCACCAAAGTTTTCAACAAGGTGTTGACTTTTGATAAGAAAAAATTATAAAATTTGAAGACAATAAATAAAGTGGTATGAGGATGCAAAAGTAATTATAAAATTTGAAAAAGAATAAAGTGGTATGGAGAGACAAAAATGGTTATAGAGTAAAATTTGGAGATTAGTTGAATGACAAACAATAACTTATAAAGTTGAGTTATAAAAGGTACAAATGTAAATTGACTATGTTAGCAAGGATATATTTGGGATTTTTTTAATTATGTATTTTTTGGAAATAAAAATTTAAAATATACTACTTTGAAATTATTATATCAAAATAGTTTATTTTTGTATTATAGTCATCTATTATTTTATTTTTATTTATTTATTTTTAAATGATTACATAATCACATTTTCGTCTTACAATCTTTTAAAAATTCTAAAAATTTAATTTTCACTAAAATATTTGGAATTTCTATTTAAAAAATAATATAATCAAATCCACATATTTATAAAAATATATCTAACTAAACTATATGGTAGGTAGTAGTTAACTAAATATAATGGTAATGGTATAAATATTCTAATATCTTTCTTTAAAAAAAGTATTCTAATATCTTCTAAAAATTATAACAAACTTACAAAAATTCCTAAACGTTATTTTTTTTTATAAATATAACCAGTAACAAATAAGCTTTTAATTTTGATTACCATGCACATAATTTTAATCCATCACGAGCCAATCAAAAATAGACTTTGATTCAGATCCATGTCTCTCTACCTTTATAACCAACCCCTCTAACCTTCCCATCAATCCTTGTCAATTCATGACTCATGTGAGTGATCTAAGATTTAAATAGTACTACTACTTTTGAACAATCTTTTAGAAAAAATTTGAAAAGGAAACTTTTTTTAGTTATAGTGCCATTTAAGATTCTCGTTACATAAATTTAAATTCATTATTTTAAAATTAAACTCTTAACAATAGTTTAAATATAAACTTTAACTCAATTAAAAGTAAAATAAACTAAAATTGTATACATTATCAATTTAAAAAAATTATGCGGCCAATATCTCATAATTATTTATAAAAATAATTTTAAAATTAAATTTAATAAAAAATTAAATAATTTTACTAATTAATAATATAAAAACTCTTTATATTAATTGTATATATAAATTAAATTCAACCAATTATATATTGACGTTGTATTAATAATAATAATTTACTATGAATAGAAGACGTCACTTTTTTTTAATGTGTACTATGTAGATTGGATTTTTTGTACCTTAATATTTTTTTCAATATATTGAAGTATTATTAAAAAGAATATTAACTACTACCTAAAAAGATTAACTAACTATAATT
>JBBPBS010001017.1:6474341-6506877 GCA_037974835.1 Cicer judaicum | reverse complement strand
CTAATTTATATATAATATTAATATAATTTATTTTTATTATTATATAATAAATTATAACAGTTAAACCATTAATAATATTTCATTTTTATTATAATTAATTATTAATGTTAAAATCACCGTTGATCATAAATATATTTTATAATGTTTATTTAGATTGTATGTAAATTAAACTCAAAAGTGTAAAAGATATTAAAGAATTTAGATTTCATTAAATGTTAATTAAAAAAGATATCATTAAATAAAAAGTTTAAAGGTGATGAATGGTTGACAAACAATAAATAAGAAACTTCAAAGTTACCATATATTTAATGGACACATTATAATCAATGTTAATTAATGTTAGTATATCCATCACTTTTAATTTCTTAAATAAATATATTTTATTACAAAAATGTGTTAAAAAAACTAAAATAATATTATATTATATAAACAATGGCAATCAATAAAATTGCATAAATAAGGTATGTTATGGAAACTCATTTTATACTACAACCAATTAAAATCAAGTATTCGACACAATTTTATAACATTAACATGTGACAGTAGTATCAGTTCCGAATTTTTAAAACCTTTAAAAAAAATTAAAAAAAAAACACATATATGCAAACGTTCTTATAAACATAAAGATATTCTTCATTCCACAATATTTTATTATTACTCTTAAAAAAATGTTGTCTTGTCAGAAGTCTGTGCAGTAACATTCCGATTACGCTTCCCTTCATCTGGCGTGAACCAAAGCCATTGGCTTTGGTCTTTCGCTAGGGTTTGGGGATTCGTCATTTCCATTTTTTATGTTCACCCTTTTATCTCTTCAAATTCACATGATCTTTGTTTCAACTTCAAAGGTACTTTTCTTTATTCTTCTACACTTTTTTTTTTCTTCATTTTTTATTTTTATTTTTATTTGAAAGTCATGATTTTTATCATAAACATGCTTCTTAAGTGCTTATTGAAGATTGTTTTAACATCTGGGTATCTGGGTTTTGCAAAATTCTGAGGTTTTTCTGCTTTGGGTTAGAGATAAAGGTTTGATTTTTATTTAGGTTTTTTGCTTAGTTTTGAATTTTAGTTTGAAGGTGATGACTATTGGAGTTTTGTGATTGAAAGTTGAGATCTTTTTTTATTTGGGTTTAAATTTTAGCAATTGGAATTTGCTTGATCTGTTTGTTCAGATCGTTGATTTGGTAATTGTATTAGGCTTTGAATTGGATATTGGATGTTGATTATGTTGTACTTTGATCATGTTTAATTTACACTGATTCCGTTACTTTATAGGAAACAAAACCGAAAGAGGCAGCATCAATGCAGCAGTTTGTGATGGGTTTTATGTAATATTTTGTGGTTCTGCTCAAGTGTTGTGAGGATCTTGAGGGGGATTTTGCTGAAGGTTGAGTCTGTGACAATGCCTTCTACTGATAATCAGAGCCCTTCTTCATCATTTTCCTCCTTTGGCCGTTCGCTATTTGGTATGAGGCAGGAACAGGTTCATTCTGTGGTAGCAAGTCATGAATCGGATTCGTGTAATTTAGAGCTTGGATCATTCCAAAAGCGTGTTACAGATCGTTTCCATGACCTTTCTGGTGTTAGTGACGATGAATTGCTCTCGATTGATTGGATGCAGAAGCTCCTCACTGCATTTATATGCTGCCACGATGAGTTCAGAGCCATTCTGTTGAATAATAAAGGGCAAGTATCGAAACCTCCTCTGGATCGTATGATGTCTGAATTCATCGAGAGGTCAGTCAAGGCACTTGACATTTGTAATGCGAGTCGAGATGGGATTGAGAATATCCGTATGTGGCAAAAGCATCTGGAAATTGTGAGTTGTGCCTTGGGTTCAAATAAGAAACCATTGACTGAAGGCCAGTTTAGGCGGGCGAGAAAGGCGCTGATGGATTTAGCATTGACAATGCTCGATGAGAAAGAATCAGGATCTATTTATTCTCAACGTAATAGATCTTTCGGACGGCATAACTCGAGCAAGGATCATCATTCGGCAGGGCATTCAAGATCACATTCATGGAGTGTCTCTCGTTCCTGGTCTGCAGCCAAGCAACTACAGTCCATTGCAAATAACTTGGTTCCGCCTCGTCCAAACGAGATTGCTGCAACGAGCAGGCTTTCAGTTTCTGTTTATACAATGAATTGTATTCTGTTGTTTGTTTTGTGGATCCTTGTTGCAGCTATTCCTTGCCAGGATCGCGGTCTAAACATTCATTTTTCAGTCCCAAGGCAATATACCTGGAGCATTCCAGTTACCTCACTTCACGAACGGATCCTGGAGGAGTCAAAGAAGCGAGAGCGCCGGAACTCAAATGGTTTGCTGAAGGAGATATATCAAATTGAGACAACTACCCGACACTTGACAGACCTGGTAGATTCTGCTCAGTTTCCGTTGAGCGAGGAACATAAAATGGAAGTTGAACAGGATCTGAAGGAGCTGAAGCTTGTTTCTGAAGCTTTTAGAGATGGATTGGATCCATTGGAGCGGCAAGTGAGGGAGGTGTTCCGAAAAATAATGACTTGCCGAACTGAGGGGCTTGATTCCCTTGGTGCGGCAAGCTATACAGAGCAATGAAAATGGTGACTTGTTGCTGAGTTATCAGAGGTACAATGTTTGCTGAACATGTACATTTTAAATATTGTTACTAGCTTCTTTGAGAGGAGGAAGAGTGACAGGAGAGCTTCATAGATAATCATTTATGCTCTTTTGTAATGCTTGGTATTAGTCTCTCAGTACTGTGTAGGAAAAAATATGGTCAGGTTACTTATTAAATATCTTATGGTTTATTTGCTTATAGTTATATCTACAGCAAGTGTTTTCTTACACTTGTGTATGGTTTATTATTCATTTGGAGCCTTCAAGTATATCTTTTGTGGTGATCAAAGCAAGAGATAGAAAAAAATGAACCTTTTTTTGCATATTTTTTTCAATCCAATCTTTTTTTCCATAATATAAAAACAGTACAATAGAATGTAGAAAATAAATCAGTGGGGATTGAGGCAGTTGATGGAATAAACTAGATAAAATATTTTGGTCGAAACAATTGAAGTTTTACTTTCTTTATGACCGAATTTTAAATTACTAGAGCCATTCCTTTAAAAACCCAATAGCACAATGAGGTTTTACAATTATTTCACCTATTCTCTTATATATTTTAATAATGAAGGCTACAACGTGTATGTAATTATTCAATTGAGCGCTGAACCTCATTTTCAAACTAACCCTTGGTTTTCCCACAGTTCACATAATTTGCTTTAACCTCGTGACAAAAAACAACAGAGCTAGATTGTGAAGGTAGAAAAACGTATATGAAGTAAAAAGATGGAAGTTATCTAGAAAATCCTTTGAAATATATCAATACAGAGCTAACAGCTTCTATTCAATAAATAAAAACTTGGAACAGATATGATACATTCATGCTTCGGTTCTTTTTACATGCTACAAACCAAGTACAGACATTCATGTGCCACATTTAACTTTGCAACACCATGGTCCTTAAGCAGAGCAAAGCAGACACTACTAACCAAAAAACCTGTACTCCTATCAATAACTAAAAGGAAATACAAAATCATTACTATAGAACAGTAATTTACAGAATCCAAGATCTCATGGTTGTGTCTACTGCATATGCATCAATCTCCCTGCCAAAATGAAAGAAAAAATGCGCGCACATTTATGGGAGGGGTCAGCTTCACTATTTTTGTTACACTGATAGGATTGCATTGGAAGAATACCAACTCGTGTAGTTTTCATCCTTCAACTTGGCATCTCTGAACTGTTGTTGTGATCATAGTGCTTAAGTTCCACTGTTCAGGAAAGTCTCTTGTGTTGTGAGTTATGTCAACTTTGCAGATTCTTCAAATCAACAATATTACCTGAATTCCATGCCAGTTCCCTTTGCTATCTAAACATCTCTGGGAAAGACCACATTATGAACTTTGCAAAAATGTCAGACTCTAAGAATTCAATATGAGCTGCCCGTCCGATAAGTGTGTTTAGGTTCCGTCCATAGCAAGAAGCGTTGAAGTTGACGTCGCAGCACATGATCACACGATTGTCGGAGCAAGCTTGGATTTGGTCTAAGCAATTATTTAGCATCTGTAGGAAGATTTTCCCTCTTTTAGAGAAATCTGAAGATGCTGCTGGACAAAGTTCTATTCTAGCAGAATGATATGGTACATAACCATCCTGAAATGCAATGAGCATGAAGGATTATACCTTTAGAAAACATTGTTTCTAGTTTACCTTGCATTGAAACTCTAAAACAAGATCGAATCATTTGCTCTCATCTCGAATCAACAAAACATTTTGAAAAAAAATGAAATAAACCGTTGTAGAAAATCAGAGAGAAAGAACCTACCTAACTAGTCATGATATCAATATTAGCACGAGTCCTAATAACTGTAAGCTTTACACCTTATAATGAGCCTATTAATTTAGCTTTATTTTAGTTTTATCTTACATTGATGCATAAACTACACAATCTTTTGCTACATCTTCACCCTCAAGGAAATGATCCAGCATTTGGATACAGGATACTTTTTAGTCAAGCAACGAAAAGCAAGTTCTTTTAAATAGTTCCTAAAAGTATGAAAATTTGCACATTAAGCATGTAAAGGAAGTTACCTGAGGTGACGACAAAAGTAACACATTCCGAAAGTTTTCCAGCGTCCTCTCCTGAAAACGGTAATAACAATTAGACTAATAAAATAACCTATTCCCTATTACCAACAAAATCGAACAGAAACCATGATGGTTAACAACCGATAATAGGGAATAATATGCCATGCATGTAATACCTTGGAAAGATTGTAGATGTAAGTATTCTCAAGATCAGGATCATCTGTAAAGGTTAGTTGATGGATGCATTGGGCCCCCCTGACCTTCTTCAATAGCCACATCCCTGAATTGAATAGAGAGTTTGAACTGTACATATAACCCAAGTGTGGACCCGATATGGACACATAGGTATACAAGTATCTTAGATATGGTTCCATAATGCTCTCTGCAATTATTTAAAAAGAAAAAGAAAACATTAAATTCCCCAGTTTGAATTCTTTTATGGATAGTAGCATCCTTCAAAACTTTGCCAATAGATACCTGTTAAGGTTGCCCTGATAATGAGATTACCAATAGAATGACCGACAAAGCTAAGCTTGATATCTTTCAAGTTTCCTCGTCTTGAAGCTTTATCCATTTTCCTTTTTAGGAAAGAGATCACTTCCTGAGCAAGCCGATAACCCATTTCTCTGAAGTCCCCAGATGTTTTTTCTTCATTTGCCTCTGACATTAGAAATTGTACCTCAGGGTCTATTAAAAGCCATTGGTTACGAAAAAGCCGTAAATCCAAATGATTTCCCTGTTAAATTTGAGTGGGAGGGATAGATTAGTCAAATATCTATATTTATGAACGGAACTAGATAGAGACAAGTTAGTAACAACCAAAACTGATAACATTGAAGCAGTAATGACATTAACTTATTCAAGTAATATAGTTGATCAGTTTCTTTTGTAACTCCTAAAAATTGAAGGCGGAAAAGTATCAAAAGATAAGGAAACAAAAACAAACGACAGATCAAGAAGATAAAAGCAATTGTGAGTATGTGAAACATGCCTGAAACCCGTGAACAAAAACAACTACTCTCAAAACATGTCCATGTTGCTGGCTACTCCCGCACAACTTGTTTGTGGATCTGGAACCATTTCCTAGGATATGTTTTGCATCATTCCCCACAGAAATGAAGTTTGAATTCACATTGGTAGAACGGTACGCATTGGTCATGCGTTCAACAATAATTATAGGAACAAACAGAGGATCTCCAAATATATACATGTCTTGAAGGGACCGGTTGTTGATCTGCATGTAAATCATGTCATAAATTCCAGTCATCCGAAACAGGAAGATTATAAAGATTTCTAGACAAACCAATCACTTACCCTCATATGTGCTATACCTCGCCTATGAAGTTCTGCACGCATTATTGCAGTTTGAATAGGCTGAACAGAAGAAAAAAGAGAAACAACATATATAAAGAATAACATTAAGTAATGAAAATCCATATGACCACAATCTGATAATTAATTTCAAACACAACAATGAATTTTATGAATCTTGTACAACGTATAATAGATAATTACATACATCATCAATCAACCCCCCTGGACTTAATGAACTTCTACGTACGCCATGGTGCAATGCTGTCCCCTCAATTCTGTTCATATATTGATGAGGCATAGCTACCTTTGTGTACACCATCCATATTGACCATTCAGTTCTCCGATCTATAGCCCAGGACTTACGCAGAAATTCTAGTATTTTTGTTTTGTTTTCCCTGAGTGAAATGATAGTATGGAAAAGAGATGTTATTGACTTGATGTAGAGGTAAAATATTGTGCTCAAAGTGTTCCCCTTTTCTCACAACATAACAGTCTTGCTATTATGATCAACTGAAGAACAACATTGATTTATCATTTTATTGAAAAAAAGGTACAAGGACTTAAATGCCAAATTTATGTAATTATTTTGACATATATGAACCAACCTGTGGAATTTCAGAAATATATTCCAGAGACATAAGAGTCGATTCCCTAGAGACTGGAAAGAGTTTAACAGATGATCATCCCAACAAAAAGGTTGAACTGATTCCTCGGTTAGATAGTTGATATAATGAGTAGAATCCTGTTTAGGGAAAGACTTAAGTATTAAACTAACAAAGAGTATAAATCACAAAGTGACAAATCATGAAACATTGACATTGACAGAATTAGGGACCTCGACACTAACTTTGTCCCTATCAGACAGCTGCAGTGATGGTTCACCATCGATACTTTTCACAGGCTCTGAAAGAGTAGAATCAAACCATTTTGTAACATCTGATTCAAAAGTAATTCCAGTCAAATCAATAGCTTGGTCAATGCCTGCGCTTATTCTTCTCAGATCTTCAAGCAGGATATCGTGTGCAGCCATCAATGCTTTGATGAGCATCACCTGATTTGAATTTGACCATCAATAGAAGAATAAGCTACATTAGTAAACAAAGAGATTTCTCAACAAAATCATAGTAACTAATATACATCACAAGATTGTGATTTCAAATTAAAATGCCGTAACTAAACAAAAAACATTGTCGCAAAGTCAAAAAAATATTACAGCAACACATCATATCATACCTTGTTTGACCCAACATAGTCTTCAGCATAAGTGCCTTCTGAGTTTCTACAATCACTGGTACAATTCAACTAACCATATCATAACGATTGTGGAACAACAATTTCTATAGCATTTATTTAAACTCGAAACTGGAACTCTGACAAACCTTGGTACCTTCTGTCGAACTGTGCGATAACTAGCTTTTAGCAGACTGATGTGAACACTTGTATCAACGACGACTGCATGGAAAGCATCAAAGTGAACAGGACAATATGAATGCAGTCCAAGGAGAGCTTTAGGGGGGATTTTATATTCATGAGCTGAAACAGAACATGCATCCAGTGAACCATGTAACTCAGATCTGCACAATAAATACGATGCAAATCATTTCAAAATATTGTGTTTAACCTTCATTGTATTTGACTCAATCCATTTTTATGTATTTAACTTTCATTTGTTTAATACACCATACTATCCAAAAAGGGAAAGAGGAACATGAACTAACCCAGTTGCAGACATAGGAGCATGCATGAGTTCAAACTTCAAGATAACATCAGAGGATTCTCCCTGCGTATAAATAATAGCAAAGAAATTTATGACGCAGCAGGAAGGAAAAGTTTAGAATCAGAGGGTGCACACGACGAAGTAAACAAGCAGCTACAAATTTTTCTTTAATGTAAAGCAAGATATTATTATCATTAAGAAAGGAAAGTGTCCAATTTGGAGCAAGATAAAAAAAACTTTCTAAAAAGCAAAGGAGGAGAAAATAACAATCCTAAGCAGTGCAAAAATGCAACAGAAAAGAAAAATATTTTGTGCCAATACTGAGTTGATTTGCTTTTACAAAAAAGAACCTACTACATTGTTCCGCCACATGCATACATACATATAAAGGGGATATTATCAAGAAATAGGAGGAAAAAACTGACCTCATATACACCAAAAGCTTGGTAGAACGAGATCATGATAGAAAGAAATACATCCTGCCTTGCATATCTAATCTGAAATGGCGGTGTTGAAAAACTGTTGTCCGTATCATCAATCATCCAAACTCTACATAAATTGTCAGAACCCACTTCAGGAGCTGCAGCTCAAACAAAAAGATGGATTCTAAGATTCTACTCTAGCTGAAATACACACGTACAAGCAATAAAAAGAACAAAGTAATTACTCGGAATATCAAGCTTTTAAGTGTCAAACTGTCATTTACTTTGAAAAGAGTACAGCAGTCTGTAATAGGAACCTTAGAAAGCTTAGGATTGTATTACAATATAGTTGAAATGTCTAACGAAGTTTGATAGCCACAAAGTTGAGTAAAAGTGTAAAACTAAGCACAAAAATATCACAAGAATGGTCCATTTCAAATTTTGTTTTCACACAGACATCCCGTCAGTTGCAGAAAATCTAATTCCAAACATGGCTAACAGTAAACAACATTGGAAAACGCATTCAAGAAAAGGTTTAAAAGGTAGAATATTGTGATGATGCTTAAAACAAATTACGGTAAGTTTAAGCTCTATGTGGTTGGATAGTTCGAAACTCCAAATTTATTTGTTAAAATTATAGAAAGACAACAAAGGAAAAACATGGCTATGTCCATGCTACCAAAAGCTGAAACCAGTTTTGTCAAATAAAGGCTATGGCAGTGCTATAATGCTATAGCATAGCAGAATTTGGACAAACTGTTACCCTTCAACAATACGCGATTTAGTACAAAATGTTGTCAAAAATGTCAAATACAGGCTATCGCGGCACTATAGCAATGTAGTTTAGCAGAATAATTGACAAAATTGACGTAAAACAAGAGAAAGTAAACAACAATCTGATGTTCATTTGATACTAATTCATCCTCCAAAATCGCAAGGCTAAACATATTCGGCAAATAATTAATTAGATGTCGGTAATTAAACAGACCCTACATGACCCTTATTTAGTAGAAATTCGAAGAACATCACTATCGCATAATAAAGACAAGCATCACTACCATAATGGCAACAAACAATAAAAGTTTATTTAACTACCATTTATAGAACATGACGGCTTTAAAAACTTATTGGCATTTTGAAATTTTCTGGACATTGAGATAGTAATATACTAACACAGCAGTAAAGCCAATAATCTATGGTCATTGGAAGCAATATATAAAAGATAAAATGTTTGCAATTAATTTCTAAATTCATCAAATCAAGAAAGACAAAAAAAATTCATAGTGAATTTCTTTTTTTTTTTTTTTTACTTTGAAAAACTCTTTACTCTTCACTAATCACTATAGAAATCTCAAATTTATTTTGCAAAGCAGAAACATAGTCATCCTTGAAATAAAAACTATAATTTTCATGTTAGAGCATGTCTTTGCATGGATGACACACACACGCACATACCCCTAAAATGACACAGTCACAAGATCCAAGTGAACCTGAGTCCTGAACTTAGTCTCTTTAACAAAGCAAATTAGTCTAGTACTACAAAGTACAAAACTTATTACAAACTGAAGAGAAATAACAACTAATACTTCAAGAGATTAGGAATACAATTCACCTTCATACTGAACAACCCTAGCCGGAATCCCTGGGTAGAAATCTTCACCATCCTCCAATCTCATGGTAACCTTGATTTTGTACCATCTGCATAACAACAACAATAAGAAGAAAAACCCAGAAGTAAAATAAAAATAAAAACTTTGTTTTTCTTTTGCAAATGAAGTAACATAAAAGAAACACAAATAAAAGTTGCAAAAATTGGATCATACCCTTGTTCAAAAAGGTCAAGATTATGAAACCTATGAATGTAAATCGCAACCTCGTGAACAGCATCAAGAGCAGGTTGGTGATTTGGCCTTGCAGGGACAGGTTGATCAGCATTGACCAACCTTTTGGTTGACCAATTCTTTTGATCCAAACCAACAAAGCATCTCAATTTCCGAAACATATGTGATATAAGTGCTAGACACTGATGCATTAATGTTCAATCCCCCAAATCCAATGAACATTCATCACTTATTTCTTGCTTCAATGGAAGTGGGGGGAACGGAACAAAACTCCTAAAACCTAAAAAAGGAACCAACTTTCTTCTCACTCACGAACTCAACTTTTAACCAATGCAAACAAAACCCATTAAAGCTATTCATTCATCATGCTTGAAAAGACAAAACTTTAAGCTTTTAGCAATGTGGGTATATCTTGAATCGATTGATTTGGTTAGAGTGAATAAAAAAATAGGTGGGGAGCAAGGTGAAGAAAAGGGTGAATTTTCAATGATTGAATTGAAAGCGTGGAAACAACAGGAGCGAAAACGCTAACTTTGTTTTGTTCATAATAATGAATGAAAATTCATCATTCATTTGACAGGGGACAAAAGAACATCATATTCGTCAACCCTTCTCGTAGGTTAATGATGCAAAACATTAAAAACTAGTAATGATTTCGGAATGGATTATAAGAAAGTTTAATTAAATAAATTAAATTAAGGAATATGTTAACATGGAATCCTTTACGGGCATTTGTCAAAAATTTAAATATATAAGAAAAGATATTTAAAGTTGTATATTTTGTACTTTGTCATAATCGTCAAAAGTTAAACTTTTGTTTCAAAACTGGTTTTTTTTTTCTTTTTATTCCCAATAGCATTTGTTAGCATAGTCTTTAAATTAGTTGATTATTTTTAATCTTTAAATAAATTAAATTTAAGTAATTAATAAATTTAGTTAAATATGAATAATTTAAGAGAATTTTAAATTTATATTTAAATTAATTTTTTTATTATATTTTCTTTACTTTTCGTTTGAATATTTTACTAAATAATATAAATAAAAATAAAATATATTATCTTAATTATCATTGATAATCAATAAAAGAAATTATTAATTTATTTATTTGCATTTAGAGATATATTTTAAAGACATATTTATATACAACCAAAACATGTTCAAATAAGTATTTAAAGATATATTTTAACAATTAATCTTAAAAAGTGGTATCATAGAATATTTAATTGGATGTATCTATAAAACATATTTATATCAGTAGTGTATACAAATTAAATTTATTAATAAATTAAATATTTTTATGTCAATACATTGAACCGTAAAAATTAAATTAATAAATAATATTTTAAAAATACTATCATATTAAGAAGAAAAAAAATTGATATAAGTTTTACACTCTAAGTAACTCTAAAAATATACATTAATGTTGTGTCTATAAATAATTCGAATACGGCGAGAGAGCAAAAATTTTATGAGCGATTTTATTTTTATAGTTGAAATTTGAACTACAAACATTTTTTCTGGTGTCCTCTCATCTTGACATCTCTTCCAACCAAACATACCATGTAAAATTATTTGATCAACATACAATAATTAAATAAATAGAATTTTCATATAGAGTTTACCAACAATATATAATCTCTTTCTAAAATTGTCTTTCAATTATTAAAGAAAATAAATAATTAACCTTTTATTTTATTTAATTAGAGATAATAAAAATTAAGTAATTTTTTATAATTTAAAAAGGATATTATATAAAAAAAATTATTGATTTTATATGGAGTAATCAAAAAGAGAAAGAAATAAACCTTGTAAAAAATAACAAGTAAATATTCAATTTTGTTTTTAACTTTATTGACTTGTATCAATTTAGTCATCACTTATAAACATTACTAAAATTATCTTTGACTTATTTTCGCAGTTAATTAAATTAGTCAATACTAGTCAACTAATAATATTAAAGAAATAATTAATTATCACATAAGTAAATCTTATAGTTCTATTTAATATTTGATATTAATGAGATGTTGCCACGTTAGTCATTGAGAACTATTTTGAAATTTTTAAAATTAATTATTTCAATTTAGAAAAGTCACTTGTTTATAATATAAAATCATATAATATTATTCTTCACACTTTAGAAAGAAATTTTTTTGTCAAACTTATATCTTGCATACATCATGTCTTCAACAATTCATAATTTATAAAACCATAAATTACCAATAACATTTTCCTCTTTCATATATGAAGTAAATTAAAAGTCATAATCTATCCTAACATCAATAAAGAAAAAAAAAATTGAGAAAAAAGACTTTTCAATGATGTATTGTATGAAAAAACAATTTATTGCAATTTAATCCTCAATATTATTATCAATTAGTTGTTATGCATGTCAATTTTTCAATTTAAAAAAAATATTAAATAAGTCTCAAAGATTTATTTACATAATAATTAATGTGTTGGTTCATCAAAGTTAACCGATATTGGCAGAATGATTAACTGAAAAAAGTTATAAATTAGTTTAAAATTCTAATAAGTGAAAGATTAAGGAGATACAAATTAATAAAGTCAAAGACAAAATTATATATTTGCAAAGACAAATATTTCATATATAATATATATAAAAAGAAAAGGATAACATTAACATAGGATGTCGTGTTGGTGAAGAACTTAGGTCGATTGTTTTTAGGCTTGAAAATTGGATCGGTTTCACTGCCACGTAGTAAATGCTAGTAATTGCTGCTACTACTTGCATCTTTTCTGTTTTCGTACGAGATGAACAATGATTAAGGCTCCTACATGCTCTAGCTTACCATATTTTAGGTCTTACATTCTCTTATTATTATAATCACATATTTTTTATATTTTAAATATATATATATATATATAATTAACTAAACTGATAAATGTTTAAATTACCAAGTTAAATAATTGTTCCAAGTTTACTTAGGACCTTGCCGTGCAAATTTTAATTAAAAAATTGTAAATAAATAAAATATTTAAGTAATATATATTATAAATTAATTATAATTATTAAAAATATTTGATTTAAATTATAATATATCATTGAAAAGTTAAATACATGATTAGTTGTGATAGTTCAACAGAGAGAAAAAAAACTACACTGACAAGTGACAGTGTATCAATAAAAATATTTATTTTATATGTGTTTCCTCTTGAATTTTATTTTAATTAACAGTTTCAAACTTATATATAAAAAAAAAAAATTAATATTCTGAGTAACATAATAACATTATTGACTATAGTCAATTCTAAAATTGCAAAATAATTTAACAGTTTCTATTAAAAGAAAGAAAAAACTATATTTGAAAAAAATAATAAATGTGTTTAATAATTTAAAATTTTACTTATTTTTAGAAACAATTTTTTTAAAAGTAGTTTTTTGCTTACGTTTTGAAATTTTAAAAATCAAAACAGAATTCAATTTTGAGTTAATTTTTTTAATATAACACATTAAAATAATTAAAAAAAAAATTCAGTCTAAAAAAATAATATTCATTTTTGTAAGCACAGTGGGAGCCGAATATTTATTGAGAGAACTAATATTCATGGGTTTTTGTAATTTGTGAATCTCATTACATCCGTTGAAATTCACAATATTTGAAAATATAAATTCGTAAAAAACAAAAAAAAAATCATAAAATAATTAAAATAAATAAATTAAATATATTAATTTTTATTCATCGAAGTACATTCTTTACCTCTATTAATCCAAAAATTTGGATCCCTGTTGATTGGAATGGAGATCCACAACCATGCACATTTAATGTTAAAACAAAAATGATACTATAATTATTAAACCCCAAATTATCAAGTTGTACTTTTAGGAGAAATTGTTATCAAATTAACTGAAAAATCAAGTTAACGTCATTTTACCTTGACAAATTTATTTCCAAAATTTACGATAAAATATAAACCAAAATGGTTGGCCCTAAACTTTTGCATTTGGTTTGTGAAGTTGATTTTGGTGGAGATTGGAAACACAAGGAATAAATTCATTGTTGTTATGGTGGTTAGTCATAATGGCAAAATTTCTGAATTAGTATACTGTGTGGTGTGGAGTGATGGTAATTAAATATGTGTGACACTAGTGTGCTTGCTGGACTGGTGCCTGCTGGTAGTTGAGTTGGTAGTTAGCACTATAAGTACTAACCATTAAAGAGAAAGGGAAGTCGAATTTAAAGCATGCATGTAGAGAATATTGTATTTTATTTTTGGTACAATGGATAAATTTAGAGAATACTATTGAATTTTGGAAGCATTTTTAAAACAAAAAAATATTTAAAGAAATTTTTTTTATTATTAATAATGATGATACTAATGGTTATTTTATAACTATCTCATAAGATATTCGAAATATGTCTTTTATGGTTAAAGTGACATCTTAATCATAAGAAATTAAATATAGGAAAAAATGACTATTTCCATCACTGAATATTTATAACAAAGGAAAAAAATAGAAAAACCATACAACAAAATCTAAAAGACTCTGAAAGAGATATGTAAACTAAGTAAAGGAGAGGGATTCTCTCGTCTAGAAGAGATTTCGAAAAAGATTCGAAATGACCCTCGTTAGCTAAAAATTACTACGTTAATTGGTTAGAAAATATGCCCTTCTATTTCTCTTATTACAATAAGTATGCACCACAAATAATTCTCAATCAGGAGATGAATTTCATACATGATATGTTTACAAAGTAGCTCTTTCAACAACTTGTGCTCACAATCTTGAATTAAGCTAATGTTTAGATTATGCGGTGCTTAAATTTTTTTTAAATGAATTGATTTTAGTTAAAATGAGTTGAATGTAAAATAATTTATATTTAAATATTTTAAGATAAAAGTGAATTGAGAATTAAGTGTTAGTGTATAAATCAAATTTAAACTTCGAAGTTACAAATTATAACTTTAAGGGAGAATTAATTCTGGAGGGAGAATCAGAAGTGTTTATAGGTAAGGTAAGTCCGCAAGCGTAGTTATTCAAATCAATCCATTTAAATTTAATGATATTTGATTTGTACAGTGGATTTAATATTTTGAACTTGCGAATTTGTGAAATGAATTCATTGACGTGACATATATATTTTTATTTATTTTATTATTATTGATGTGTAGTTAAAATTTAGTTGTTGGATTATATTTGATAACTTGTTGCTATTTTAATTGATTTAAGTGTTTTTATTGCATTTTGTAGAAGTATTTTAAATATTGAATGATATATTATATATTTTTATTATTTTTTAGATATTCAATTATTTAAATTTAATTACATTTTTTAAAAATAATTTTTTTTTTCTTTATGACCCATGAATCCAACCCGATCCACTCATAATCGAATTGGTTTAATTCAAGTTTGATGTAGAAATCACGAGTTGAGAGTTCAACTCAATCCAAATAAAATTGATCGGTTCAGATATTAGATTTAGTAAAAAAAAAAAAACAACTCATTTCAACTTGTATACACATTTAGACAAAATTAATTATTCTCGATAACACCTCAAACATAACAGAATCAATTCTATTTTCAATTTGATTATTCAAAAAGTACAACCAAACATATACTAAATCTTCACTAGACGGACTACCATATGACTTAGGACGTGACTCTTCAATGTTAACTTTTACAAAAGTAACAAGAGGCAAGTCTAGCATATTTAAATTAATTGAGTAACAAAATATATTTAAATTAATATTTTCTTATCAAACTAAATATTTGATATCACGACTAAAATATAAAACTACCGGCAACAAAAAATATCTACATAAAAGGTTTTACTAGAACAAATATGAATAAAGAGACATCATCATCATTCAAATCAATTAATACTTAAATATTAAATATTTACATTTTTGTTTGTCACACTTTTTTTTTTTCTTAAATTGCACCCAAATAGATAATCTATATAATTTAATTCACATTTACATGTGCCCTAAACTAGGTTCATGTGAATTACATGAATGAATTTCATTCATGTAACCTATTTAAATGTAATTGAAAAAAAATAGAGGCGAAACTTGCATCAATAAATCATTTATAAGCGAAGTGTAACCTAAGGCAACAAAAAATAACAAGCAATTCAATGACCTAAACATAAATCAATAGAGTTTAATAACCATACACTATCAATGTTAATCGATGTAAATCATTTGACACACAACAAATACAAACCCTTAATTATATAATTATTTTATAATGACAATTACAATTTGTGATGAGACAAAATCAACGGTTCATATAACCTGCCCGTGTAAAACTGATTTACACAATCAATATACCTTCCCTTTTCTCAAATCCATATGATGCCAAAAAGATGGCGTTGGGTTTAAACATCTATAACGCTTTTACATGCATGAAACAAGAGAAGAGCTCAACCAAAATGCCGTCGTTAATATTTAATCATTTTTGTTCTGTAATGCTTCTAGACTAATTGGTTGATGTTTCTACCAATGAAGGATGGGAAACTGAGAACCTTGACTAGTGACTAGTGACTACTGAAAGTGAGCACCAAATTTTGGGAGCTCGACTTGTGACTTATCATCTCAAAGCAAGAAGAAAATTTTGGTATTAAATATAAAATGTCACCAAAATAATAGTCTCTCAAGTTTAAAGTGAATAAATAAGATTATATTTACCATTGATTTAATATAAATTGTATCAGAGACAAAATTGAATTACCAACATAAATTAAGAGCCAAAAAAATCAAAATGTTTTTATCCTCCAAAGACAGAAGTAAATTATCATTGTGCAAAATGATAAAACGCAAAAAGAAGCTCATCGTTAACTCTTTCAGCGCTTTCTTTCAGCACGCCACTTGTATACTGGTTTATTGGTTGGGCAGACAATTTCATCTTCACGTAGTTTGCGCTTCCTGCCATTTTTCTGTTCATAGATGGAATATCTTTCTGAGTATTCTGTATATGTAAGACTCAAACGGGTTCATAATAAGGCAATCCAAAATATCAGTACCTGCAACTCCTTCTGCATTCCCATATCCATGTAGACTTTCTCTAGCTGGCTGACTCTATTCTTCCTTGCTTCCAACTCTTTGTAAGATCGTTCTGTTTTCCTGTGCATGAAAAATGAAAATGGATTCAATAAGTGGTCAAAAAAGCAGAAAACTAAAAGCAATTTTAAATAATAAAGCTTTTAAGAATATAACAATTTCTATAATTTTTAAATTACTAAAAAGTCCTTAATTATGACTTATGACTGCCAACATTCTCTATCTAGCACCCCACTCAATCTCCCAAAACCATTTTGAACCTAAGATCTGCCCAAGACCTGTCTCACCCCCTTGTCCCTCCCTTGCAATCACCAACAATAATCAACCTCCTTCGCCAGCTGACAACGACAAAGCTTGCTACCATCGTCCTTCGCGGCCCACAACTTCACTGCCAAGTACAGTCCCTTCAATGAAGATCTACATTATCCTACTTTCACGATGAAATCTTCTACTTGATCAACTCTGATGGCCTCATCGACGTCAACATTACATGAAAGCCCTCAGGAAGGATCACTGCCTATTGGCAGTCCCTCTTCGACTCGAATAGTGGCACCATTCTATCTTTGGCTGTTTTGACTTGTCTATCAAGTGCTATCTTGGGTGCCAATGAAAACATCATAGTAAGATTCATATATGATACTAAACTTACGAGTCATGACTACATCCTCAAACCTGGTGGTTGTGGTTGCGGTTGAAGATTCATGGAAACATACTATTTCTGAATTAATATCTTTGATAAAGATATGAGCCAAAATTTTTTTTAGAAATCTATTGAGTTAATCAATCATTCTCATGGACCCACACAAATTCAGAGATGCAAAAAAAAAAAAAAGCAATGGTTTAGCCAGCACATTTACTGTAGGCATTTGCTGCAATTAAGATATTTACAAACTTAACAATCTGAAAGTTCTTTGAAGAGAACAAATAAAATATTAAGTAGAACATAACCCTAAACATCTTTTGTGACAAATTCTTTATAAGTCGTTTAATCCCATAGAAAACATCAAACAAAATGAGAAAAACCAATCTAAGTCTTCAAAGCCAAAAGTAGGTCTGTACCTTTTAATGTTACTGGGAATATTGCCAGAAGTGAGTGGAATTTCTCTTTTTGAGTGTTGTAACTTTAACTCTTTAGCCTCTTCCCTGCATCATAACATAACATAACATAACAGGGAAGTGATGATATAAAAAGCTATCCGTTCAAAATAAACCCAGGGAATGAGGACAAATCTACTAGTACACACATGCAACATAACATAACATCAACAAGAATACAGAAGAGGGTGGAGGGAGCTGAAAGGAACAATAACATATTGTCAATAGAAAATGTCAACGAGTTTGCCAAATGAAGGGACCTTATAATAGGACTACACCTAAATAGCATTAGGTCATATATTAGAGGCCAAAACATGTAATATACACATGGGCTCCTACACATGCAAAAATAAATTACAAAAGCAAGTAAGCAACCGCTCAATCTGTACACTAACTCCTTTTTATCATAGTCATAATGACATGTTCCACATAATTAATCATCGATTTTGCATCTCAAGAACAAGTTGTCTGTTTGCACCAGAGTCACAGACTTAATATAGAATGGAACTGTCAAAACTAACGTTATGACTCCCCATTCAAATTAAATAACATTGTTTTCTACTTTTGATCCCAATCCATCAATGGCCAAGTCAACTTCACTGGCTTAAGCATAAACTACAGTACAGTTTGAAATTGAAGATAACTGAAGCTCTAATAACATTCACAAAGACGATCCGTTGAATCTGAGCATTGAACTCTTCTACTTTGTAGCATAAAAATAAAAAACATAAAACTACAACTAAAAAGATACAAGGAAACGATCTATTCCGATCTAATATAATATAAATCTAGCATCAATAGCAGATCACAGAAAAATATCAGTTTGTTCAAATTCTGCTATGCAACAATACCATTGTGCTGTTATAGACACTATTTGCCAACATTTTGTACTAAACAGTGTAAGTATATCGCATAACAATGGGGATTTGTTCAAACTCATCTACACTATAGCGCTCTACAACAACATTGGCATGTTATAGGAAGATAGCTCAGAAACTCAAACCTGTCCTCAGCAAAGTAAACATGACTGTTCGATGGCTGATTATCAATACCATGCAACATTGCAGTTAGCTTTTCAACTTTCTAAACACAAAAAATCAAGATATTCACAAGTTAAACCTACATTGACAATTTTGCATAAACAAAAGAAAGAAATTGAGTGTACTGGACTACCTTTCTCTCACTCTGAAGCTTAAGAAGAACATATTCAGTATCCTGGGTCTTCATCAACATAATTTCATCTTGAGTATACTTGTTATCTTCACTGCTAGAAAGATAAACCCAAAAACTAAGCAAGATAACTATCAACAAATTTAGCCACACAAAAAAAAAAAAAGGATAGTAAACTGTTACACTGGTCTATGAACTCCATCAACGGTTTTTGTTTTAACCATCTTAAAATAAAACTCATCCTCGTTTCTATTTGCAGCTTTTTCCTTAAGTTTCTGTGAGCAAAACAAAAATAAAACAATTGATTAAAAATTTAAATGAACATAAAAAATAAAAAGTGAAATAATGCATAGAATGGGAGGGAATGGTGAAATTGTTGTACCTGTAAAGCGTCCTGCTTCTTGTGAAAGGCTTTTGCACGTTCGACATAATCTTTGTGCTTTTCAAGTAATCCGAATCTTTCCCTCGAAGACCTAACGGGAAAAAAAAATTAAACTAAATTGAAGCAGATTACGTGATGAATTATACGAAGAGATAAAGAAAGAGAAAAGGAAAGAGAGTTATTACGGTTGAGAACGCTCTTTGTGAGCGCGCCTGGGAAGAGAGTTTCGGAGAGACGACATGTCGTATCACAATGAGAATCAAGGTCGAAGTCGAACGAGGAGTTGAGTGTTCTCTTGATTGATGTATTGTTGTGTTTACTTTACTGTATGCGACTTCGCGTCTTTCTTTAGTAAAGGAGCTGTGAAACGCAAGCCCGGTCCAATTAGGTCATTAATTACAAGGGCCCGGCCCATCCAAAACAATAAATTTGTTCACAGTATTTATATTTCAAAATTGAAAATTGTTTACCATACTTGATAGTGTACACGTATATCTACTATCAATATAATAATGTATTATGAAAATTACAATGTTGTTTATTTAAAATATATTTTTTATTTGATTAAATAGAAATATATTTTATTAGTTATTTAGATCAAATAAAAAACTGCATGTAAAAAACAGAAGAAAAAAAAAACTGTACATATATTAATTTGATAAATATTAAAAAAACAAGGGACAATTGTTTGACATTGATAAATATAAAAAGTACTATATAAATATTTGTCATTGACAAATAAAATAAGATTTTAAAAAAATCTATACGATATACGTCTAAAATATCAATGATTGTACAGTGCTTCACCCCAATAATGTTTAGACTTCAGAGAGCATACAATTCAATCTCTCAACAAGTGTTTGATTCATCCTCTATGCTAAACCATTTAGCTGATGAGTTTTAGGAGGAGTCTTTACATGTGATATATCATGCTGTTTGCAATAGACATCAAATGGTCCACAATACTCACCATCGTTGTCAGTACGAACACGTTTCACTTCTTGTTTGTCTGCCTCTCAACCAAATCATGAATTTGTTTAAATTTCTCTAACACTTGGTGTTTTGTCTTTAGAACATAAACTCACAGTTTCCTGGAACAATCATCAATAAAAGTAAAAAAATAAAGTGCGTCACAAAAAGATTTTATCTTTAAAGGGCCACAGACGTCAGAATGACCAACATAAGCATCTATGACTTTCTAGAGGGAGAATGTCTTTTAAAGAATACTCTAGTTTGTTTACCAATCATGCAGTGATAAATTTCTCTAAATCTACATTCTTCAATCCTAGAAGCACATCCTTTCTAACTAAGCAATTTCTTACTAGTTTACATGGTATACAATATGATAATATGAAATTATCAACATTTATGATATTACAATAAATCATCTTCAAAACTTTATTTTTATCTTTTGAATTTATTTATTTAAATAATTAATATATATTTATTTATTTTTAGAAAAAACATTAATAAATAGTGAGTTGTATTGATAAAATTATTGTTCTAAAGAAAAATGCCAAAAACTTTCAAGTAAAGTATGAAATTGTAATTTGAATACACTATTAGAATATTGAGTTTTTAATACAACATAGTTAAGCAGTTTACGTGTCACTACTTAACAAATGAGGCTGATATATATTTAAGTTGGTTGCCCAAATAAATTAGCTAACAAAATAAGGTGGTGACAATTTTGTAAATATGTGAAACACGATTAAATATGTGAAACACGATTAAAAATAAAATAAAAAAATTAATATATCTCATCTTGGTAAAGGACTTGATAGAATGAGATAGTGACAATTTTGTAAATATTTAATACTTGTTTAATGTGGTTCTATTGAATAACCGATTTAAGGCAGACTAAACAAAATATAAAAGATATCATGTAACTTACTATGTGGCTAAGCCAATTAATTGGGTAAACGATCTAATAAAATGAGGTGGTGTCAATTTTGTAAATACTTAAAACTTGTTTAATGCGGTCATATTGATAATCAATCTAAAGCGGACTAAAAAATATAAAAGATGTCATGTACTTAGCGTTTTATTTTCCCGCTTCCATAACATTTGCGCTTTAAACCTCCCCCTTCTATTTCTAACCTCTACATTGTGAAGCACTTATAACTTAGATTCGACTTTACAACCGTTTCCGTTTTATCGTCACCATTTCATCAATTCATTAAGACAGGTTTAATTCTCAAGTTAAATTACATATTTTACGTATTTCATTTTTTAGAATTTGTGTGTGGATATAATAGGGAGCAAAACAATAGTATTTTATATAGAAAACATATAGATAAGGTGTAAACTTTACAAATGTAGTATTCTATGTATTATAGACATTAGACATGTATATTTTTAGGGTGAGTTTGTTTTAGAATGAAGGGATAGTAACCTATATGTCACATTTGATCGGAATCTAAGCAGTTAACTCTTGTACACATTGTCACGACACACACACACGCTCTTTTATTTAATCTAAATCAATTAGATTTGCCCTTTTATTTTTTTGGCTAAAAAACGTTCCTCAACAAAACAATTGAAAAATATAAAATAACAATAGCATTTCATGTAGAAAGGTAGATAAAGTGTAAACGTTATAAATGTAATATGCTATGTATTAAATCTTAAAGAAATTAAAGGAACCGTTATTATTCCTGAAGTAATATGTAGAGGAAAATTAATTAATTTTGAAATACATAAAAGAAATGGATTAAACTAATACACTTAAAAAGGTGTCATGTTTGAACTATTTCAAATGAAAGTGTCTCATTTAAAATATTTTAATTATTCTATGTTGTAAATTAATTGGAAGTTTCTCATTTAAAATATTTCAATTATTATGTGGTTGTAAATTTCACAGGTATTTAGATATTCACAAAATAATAACAATAAGGAACAAAACAATAATATACTATTAGATTATTCTTAAGCTATTATGAATATGACACTTTAGGACAGTAAATAAAAAGTATACTATCATTTCCTAAACAATAAAATTGTTTTAGTTTTAATCTTGTACCTTCATCTTTACAGTTATTTATTTTAAACAGAAGTAGTTATGGATCGTAATTAGATGAATGTTAATCGTTTAAGTGAAGTGTATAGAAAGGTGTGGAAGAATTTTTAGAATTTGCTTTTAAAAAAAACATCCAAAAAATGAAGGAAAGTTTTATTGTCCTTGTGTTAGATGTTTAAATGGAAATCGATTACAATTTGAACAAATAAGAAATCATCTTATTTGTTATGGAATATGCCAAACTTATACAAAATAGATATGACATGGTGATTCGTTAAACATGACAAATGTATCAAAGAGAAAAAGTTTGTAAAGACATGGACAATTGACTTGAGGACATGATTATTGATATTTAATTTATTTATAATGTTCATAAGTATTGTAATATATTTTATAACTGTTGGGAAAAACTAGAGATAATTAGCGATAATTATCTCAATAATGGGGAATATTTTTCCCCACCTGTGCAGATAAATGGATAAACAGAAAATACAATTCCAAGAGCAATAATAATTGACAGAAAATTTAATTGACAAACACAATTTTAACGTGGAAAACTTCCCTCAAATTAAGAGAATAAAAATCACGGGACCAGTTAAAATTTCCACTATAATAATTAATGGGTACACCAAGAGTATTCCTAATAACAATAGGAACAATAACAACCCTATAACAACCTTATAACAACCTTCAACTAAAGTGGGTATGCCAAAGTAACTCTCAGAGAAGATAAAACTACTCAAATTATATATTAAAGTAACAAACTCAGTGGTAGAAATAACATACTAAATTTGTAGATCAAACTGAGCAAGTTTGCTACACACCTGTTACCACCACTAGAACCAAACCCTTATTTTTTCTTCTCTGGCAACGTTCTTCTTCCGTTGTCTTTCTGTTGTTCTATATTCTTAGAAATTTCTAAAAAAATTTTATTACCTTCAAGTGGACCAAGCCCACTAAATTTTTTTTTTCTTTTTATTTCAATAATAATAATACTATTAATAAAATTGGTGGGTTCCACTTGGGGAGTGAGCCCACCCAACAATAACACAATTTTAATAATTATTTTTATTTTGTAGAGCTTTCGAAGATTATTATAAGTTGCTAGATTTGAGAGTTAAACCAAAAATAATATGGAGTTTTTCTATAATAAGTTGTTTACATATAAGTAACTTCATTTATAATATTATAGCAATTTTATGCATTTAACATTTTTTTTTGTGATTTCAACTTTAGAGTCAAAGACAAACTTCAAATTATGAGTGTGGCTATTATGTCATGTTACATATGTTGAAGATTGTAACAACTTGTATTGTTGATTCATGGATGTAAGTACGTAAATTTTTTACAAGTTGTTATCTATTGTGTTTTTGTATGTTCGTATGATAAAAAATTATAAGTTGTTATTGATTGTAATTTTTTAATATTCGTATGATAAAAATTATGATTCAATTGATATTGATTGGATTTTTTTTTTCCGAGATATTTGACGACTCAAAATCATTTCATCCGGATCAAATTAAAGAAGTTCAAGAACGTTGTGTGGATTTTATTTTGAAATGAATTGAAGAAAATGACAGTGCTTGAATATATATCATTTTTCGTCCTATCGAGAGTAGTCAGAAATGAGAGACATCTTCTTTATACTCTATATTTTGTATGAATTCTTATATTTTGGCTATTACATGGTTATATAAAATTGTGGTTAAAAGATCAAAATTTTGATTTAAAATTTAATACGAAATATTGTATTTATGTATGTATGAAGCATAAAAAAATGAGAAAATTATTTTAAAAAAAATATTTTAACTCTATCTATTAAGTTTGTTAATCAAAAGAACCGACTTAAAAAGATGATTTGTTGAACTGAATTTATGATGTTTAAGTCAGTTAAGTTGAACGGACTTAAAAGGACAAAGCTATGTTAAGTCGGTTCATAAAACGACTTAAAAAACATGTTTATTAAGTCATTTGTTGTTAACTCGGACACATAACTGACTTGAAATGTACATTTTAACCGACTTAGTAATATTTATAAATAATAAATGCATATGCATGTATTTTTGGTATAATAGAAGGCTCTAAAACCCAAAGAGAAACAAAATAAATGACAAGAAATTTTAACAAGTTTTGGGAAGAAAATCCAAGTGATATATCATATTAGTTAGTCATTCTAGTGTAAGATATTATAGTTATCCAATGTGTCTTAAACATTAGAGCTGGCAATATGGTCATTTAAGGTGTTTTGTAAGATGATATTAAATAAGTGCTTAGAACATATTTTCTAACACATTATTCTCAATTGATTGAAATTCACATTAATCTTAATAAATTTTGTTGTGATTCATATGGATTTCAACCAATAAAAAAATGAGTTAAAAAGTTGGTTGCTAGCATTATTCAAATTTGAAAGTTGGGTTCCACTAGGAGATTTTCTATCCATGCAACATTGTTCACATCTCAACCATAAAAGCAATGGAAAATCTTGTGAGCATATCCATGCAACATTCTCAACCATGTTACGCCACTTCATTAGGTACTAGCAACTAGCAAGAGAACATAAAGAGGGAGCTTCAATCCACATCATGTACATTCTAGGCCATTTTGAAACACTGAATCCCTGCAATAATAGGAATAAAATTGAGTGATTTGTTAGAAGGAATAAATCTAACTCATACCTGAGTCACAATCTCAAAGGACATGAAGAATAGTTTCGTCATTAGCAAGGGACAAAAGTTGTTGATCTCCATTTGTGTTGTTTATGATTCAAAGAGTCAGTCTTCCATGAACAACCAACCATATGAAAGTTTGAATTATATGCGGGTCTCTTCCCAATCTACAACCTTTGTTGATCTCAATATGCTTCTGAATTAACCATATCACGAATCGTAAGAGTAGTATCCATCACCACCTTCAGTTGTTGGACTTATAGAATTTCAAAACACATTTTAAATGAATTAATTCAAATGTATATTGAAAATATGGCACATCCATGTGACATGAAAGTCCTCACTAATCTTTACCTGTTCATATAAAATCTAACAGGTATTTTCATATTCAGGTACCATATCCCATTCACGAAATTAACAAAGCATATATAGCATCTAAATTGCTAAAATTAACAACACATATGCATCCTTCTTTAAAACTATTCCAAAGAACCTTGAAACCACCAATAACCATGGATCTTCCATATCCATGAATCAATCAAACATTATTAGTTAAGCTCTAAAAAAATGTCACTGCTGCTATTTTGTCTATACAATGTTGTAACTCTGAGAAACCAGCAATGTGCAACCTAGAAAGAAAACTCTTATATCTACACCTAGCTAGCTCTAAATCCTACTCTGACTGATCACATTGAACTCGTTCTCCTCAGTTTCCGTTTTGGTCTTGGCTGCTCCGTAACTGGAATGATGCACTCACGGAGCTGCAGAAAAACAAAGTAAATGATAACAACAAGTTAGATTGACAGCCAGCATGTGAAAATCTTTTGAATAAAGTAAAATCCAGTGCTTACGACCAATAATCATAGTAACAGAATTGAGATGACAGGGAAGTTCAATTGAATGTTTTAAAGTGAAATACAGTACTAATACAAATTATCCATCAAATTATTATTTTGACATTTTTGGACACTAAAGTACTAAACATATCTCACTGGATACGAATAGCTATTGGAAGAAAAATAACACTGATAAACAATTTTTAAATCTGATTTGTGTTGACACATATATAGTAGAGACTTATATTGTATTATAGTATGTTTCTCCTTGCCAATGCAATTGTATACTACGTGCACCTTGGCACCTTTTGGAAAGTGGTAAGAAATCATTATGAGTATGGTCCACTCCAATTGACCAAAACAAAAATACAAGTATATTAACATCAACACATACATACTACAAAATTACCCAAGTTTCTTGATCTCTCTTGCTCTGCACTGTACTTTCAAGGCTCGCCAACAAATCACCCTCGATAGACTTGCACTTAGCATGTTAACATTTTTAACTCTAGTCACCATTTTTTCCCACATAACACCAGTCCATTACTGTTTGATATATTTGATAACCTCCTCAATTAGCTCAAATTCCCTTCATTTTTCATTTTAATCTCAAGTATGAGCTTGTGTGTACCGCTGAATCCATAGTTATTAATTGATTATTAATTACAAGTAAAATTCATCTTATTAAATGAAGATCTATAATGTAAAAAGTATATTTTTTGGTAACTATAAATAAAAATTTATGACAGTTAATTTCAAAGAATCATACTAAATATACAATGATATGCACATTGAGTGGTCAAAAGAGTGAGCAGATATACATACTTGCTTGAGCCTCTCCATTTTCCTTTCAGTCTGCATTAATGACACAATATTGTATTAGAAAATATTGAAACCACTCAGATTTTAAGCAAAAAAATTAAATTAAAAAATAATCAAATTAACCAGTGTGAAAAAGAGTTATAGCAAAAAGAAAATCCCCCAAGGGAAAGTGTCAAACTTTTGTTAGTAAAAAGAAACATAGTAGTACTTTTCAATCCTAATTTTCTGACGTTCCTCTCTCCTGTATGAGACAATCGTATTTCTTCTTTATCAATACATTTAATAAAAGATCCTCTCGTATCAATTGACATTAACACTTGATCATATACAAAACAATAACTAGCGCAAAACACAGAGAAATTGTAAAAAATGCAAAACAACAACCAATATAAGCGCACCTGTTCTTCAAATAACTGCTTATTCTCTATCGTCAGTTTCTTAACCAGGTCCTCAAGACCACTAACATATCTCTGCAAAACAATCATATTTCATCAAAATAAAAGATTCAAATTTCATCACTTGAAAAACAATCATAAAGTAAAGTAAATCAAAAAGAAAAGAAAGAAATTTGATTTCAATTCCAAATTCCAATCATTAAAAAAAACTTTATTCTAATAAAATAGAAAGAAACAGAACCTCCTTTTTTGCTCTGGACTTAGCAGCGGACTCACGATTCTTGATCAATCTTTTCTGTCTCGTAAGAGTGGTTTTATCAAGCACAAGAATTTGCTCAGAAGCCTTTCGTTTTCCCAATGTCACTTCATGAGAAGGTTCTCCAGTGGGAATAGGAACCACACTAGATTTCCCCAAGAAATCTTCAAGACTCGAATCATCTATGGCGGATGCGGTGAAACCTTCATCGAAAGTATGATCAAGATTATGGTATCCGTGGTGGTGGTGTTGGTACGTAGTTGTCGCGACACTGGGAACGACGTCGTTCCATACATTGTCGATGGTGTCGTTGAAGAAGGGTTGTTGATATTGTTGTTGAAGGTTTTCTTCATATTGTTGTTGGTAAAGTCTTTGTTGTTCAATTTGTTGCTGTTCAAATTGTTGTTGTTGTTGTTGTTGAATAAATTGTTGTTCTTCAAATTGTTGTTGCTGAATAAATAGTTGTTGTTGTTGAATAAATTGTTGTTCTTCAAGTTGTTGTTGTTGAATAAATAGTTGTTGGTGTTGAATAAATTGTTGTTCTTCAAATTTCTGAATATATTGTTGTTCTTCGAATTGTTGATCTTGGAATAGTTGTTGTTGAAGAAGAAATTGTTGGTGTTCAAATGGTTGTTGTTGTTGTTGAAGAAGTTGCTGTTGTTGAAGAAGCTGTTGTCGTTGAAGAATCTGTTGTTTTTTAATAAGTTGTTGTTGATATTGTTGTACGGAGGAGGCAGAGTAAATGTTCTTGAAAATTTCGTCCATGGTGGTGGTATGAGGATGAGAGAGAAGAAAACTGAAAATGATGGAAGAAGATGATCCGAATTCTTGGAAGCAACAACCTTCGACGACGCCATGCCTAGTTTATAGGAGTTTGTTTGATTTGGTTTGGATGCAGGTTCGGCTTTGGCTTTGGATTCAGCTTCGTTTGGTTCAATTACAATTTTCTCAGGAATCACAATGAAAAATAAATTAAGCGTGCATGAAGAATTATACAACACTTTGAAACTAAGAGTTTTGTTTGGGCTTTTATTACTTGAGCTTAGAATCATATTCACATTCACGTGTACATGCTTTATATAGCTTCCCTTTTCTCCATACCACCCTTTTCCAAGTACAACTCTCACTTCTTTTTGTCCACTAGTTTTAACTTTAAATTATTGGTGAATATTGTCTTCTACTAAATTTATTCTATTCTATATTTGAACAGGAAAATATGTGTTGATTTCCAAATAAGGAAGTCCTACACACAATGCTAGAATATATTTTAGGTGATGCTTAAGTTTACTTTGAAAAATTATGAGTAAGTTACTCATCATTTAACAAAAATTTGTTAATAAGTAAATGAACAAGTCATATCTATAAATTTATCTATATTTCACTTATGAATTTATTACATATCATATTTTTATTTAATGTTGAGCAAATTATCCATAATATTTTAAAGATAATTAACCTAAAAAAGTTATATTTTAATTCACTGACGATGATGATAACTTTTTATCATATATAAAATATTATGTAGAATTAACGGGTTTTTTATTCAAATAACTCATATTTGAAAGAAAAAAAAAACTAAAATACCCTCTTTGAAAACAATACACCAAAATATTTTTTAAAGATAATTAAGCTAAAAAAATTATATTTTAATTCACTTATGATGATAATTTTTTATCATACAAATAACTCATATTTGAAAAGAAAAAAACTAAAATGTCCTCTTTGAAAACAATACACTAAAATGTTTTTTTTTTTAAGTTTTAAGTCGTCATTTGTAATGACGACTTCTTAAGGAAGACCAAGTTCCGGATGGCGACTTCCAACCTGATTTTTTTTAAATAAAAAAAAATACAATTGTTATCTATTAAAAATAAAAAAAATATCATATGGAAAGTTGTCATTTAGAACTTAAACTTCCTTATAAAGTCACTATTCCAAATGGCAACATATTACAAAAAAAAAATTAAAAATCATCGTTCTTAACTAATGTTACCAACATTCAATTTTTATCATCACTATTGCATGTGGATGCTCTACAACATTGGATTAGCACGTTCGAGTCTTGTTGCTATTGCCTATTGCAAACGCAATTTTCTCTCTTTACATCTAATCTATGAAGTTTGGATACCGGTGTGGGTGTGATGACTCGGTTATGCGGATATATAACTTTTTAAGATTTATGATAAGATAACAACAAAATTATTTAAAATTTATATAATTTTTCAAGATTTATCATAAGATAACAAAAAATTTATATAAATGATTTTTTTAAGATTTATTATAAGATAACAAAAAAAAATTAAAATTTATATACATAATTTTTTAAGATTTATGATAAGGTAACAAAAAAAGTTATTTAAAATCTATATACACTTATAAAGAAAAAATCGTATAAAAATAAAAAAATTCATAATATATTTTAATCTATAAATTAAGATATCAACAGAAAATATTATTAAGATAATTTAAAACAAATATTCAGTTTATAAAATATTTATCAATTTAAAAATATTTTTAATTGTCTTTTCTTTGTACATTGATATTTCATAAACTTGTCTTACCTTTTTTTATTCTCTTCGCCTTTCATAGAACACATGTGTGTATTCAAAAAATATCTCAAAAGTATTAAATAATATATTTTAAGAAGAAAAAAAATTCAGATACTTTTAGAATACATATTCGTGAATATCAACGAACTATCAGTATTCGGTATATGGACACCTTCAATTTAAAGTCTTTGAACTTCATAGCATGTAACTATCTCTACAATTACAATTCTACCTTGTAACTTATGAGGTTCATCTCATAAAAAATCAACATTTTTTGTATTTTTTTTAGTAATTATGATGTATTTTTATAATTATTAATTATATTTTATTTAATTTTTTATAATAAAAAAAATACAAAGTCATTTTTCAAAATACGACTTGAAGTAGCAATATCAATCATAATGAATGAGATTTTAATTGCGATTTCTTTTTAAAATATTAATTTTTGTTTTTAATTTAAATTAACTCAATATCAATGTTAGTTACAAATAAAAATCCACAAAGTTCTTAGTAAGTTAAAAATGAATAAAGCAAATTATTTAAATGTGATATGTGATAGTGAGGGAGAAATAAATAAGGATAAATTTAAGGAGATCAATCACACACTGATATATTATAGTTCATCCAATGTGGATTACATCAGTCATTATAATCTATGAGTTTTTCCATTAATGTATTTGACACAAGAACGCTATTGCTTTCACACTATCTATTTACAAAATTAACTTTTCAACCTTGAAATAATTTTTACAGTGATCTATCAATTTAAAAATTATTTTTACAAGTTACCTTTTAATTACTAAAATGATTTTACAACTTACTCAAACTATCTTAACAAATAAACCTCAGTTTCAAAATATGTGATGATAAAAGGTTTTAGGATTAGAATCTACTAAATACTTGTTTGAGATTGATTATCAACAATAACTCAATAAATATATCCTTGAATATAGTAAGAGAAACTTGAAGTTTTGCTTTGGTGAAGAGTTTTGTAGTTTGAGTATGATTGTTGGAGTATTGAAATGATTGCAATGAAAACTTTTGCTATTGTCTTCACTTTGATGTTTCTGTTATAAAATAATTACTGTAGTCATTACTAACCTCGAGAAAAACATATGTTTGAAGTTGGATCTAATAGACATATGTGTTATTTAACTTATAATGTTCTTCTTCAAAACCATAACCTTATTGGTTATGTGTTGTACGACAAACGTAGATGGGTGATTGAGTATTTATTGTCAGTTATTTGTCTCAAATATATTTTGAACTTTATGCAAAAAGTGCAACGACAATGTCTTTGTTGTCCTTGCTCACATCTCATCAATCTGGAGATCTGGTCATTGATCTAAATATTATTTTGCTATTTGGACATTAAACTTGAGTTATGAGTTTGATTATAGTTTTGAGTATAATATTCTTTTATCTTGGGATTTGGATTATGGAGATTGATTTTTTTTAATTATGTCATTAAAATAAAATAACCAAAATGATATTTTTATAAACCAAAATAATCTTGATAAACCAAATGATTATATGATAAATCAAAAATATATTTTTTATAATCCAAAATGATATTGATAAGCTATAATGATCTTTTTATAAATAAAAATGATATTGATATTGATATTAGTCTTCAGTTTAATTAAGACACAATGTTATTTATTTAATTTATGGTGAGATTGTTGATTGTTGTATGAATATATTTTGATCACTCATATTTAAATAAATCACTAAAAAACTCAAATTAAATAGCAACATAATCATAATAACACTTAAAAATTAATTATCATATTTATTTATCTTCAAAACATTTGATTTAAAATTTTACCTAAAGATAACCTCCTAATATTAATTTAAAAACAAATTAACATCAATACAAGGAAATTCAAATATAAATTTCGTTATAAATGTTTAATGAACATTTTCTATTTTGGATTGGACAAAAAAGTGACCCAAACTCTCTTTTCATCCTCTACTAGTGTTCAAAGTATATTGGTATTTATCCCAAGATAACATATAAATGCATTAGAAAAAAATAACTACAAAAAAATCAATGTTGTCCACTTCATTCTTAACCATGGTCCTCTTCATTTTTTATCAATTTCAAATCTATTATAAAAAAAATATTAAGCAAATATTTGACAAATATTCGACAAATATTTGAAAATAATAAATAAAAAATATTAAATAAATACTTTTTATTAATAAATTTTATTAAAATAATGAACAAATCTCTATCATTGATAAATACTTAAAAAACAAAATCTCCCAACCATCTATTTTTTTTCTATGTATACATTCTTTTTTATTTTTTAACTAGATGAAAACACTAACAAAAAATTTATATTGAAAAATTTAAATTGCTCTCTTCAATTTAAATCATAGGAAAAAAACACAAA
>JBBPBS010001017.1:6446270-6473974 GCA_037974835.1 Cicer judaicum | reverse complement strand
ATTTAATAATAATTTTAATTCTGTATTTTTCATAAAATTATACGAATTTGTTATTTAATTAAAGATTAAAATAAATATTACATAAAAAATAAATGATAAAAATAAATAGAAAATAATCAAAATAAAAGATACTTAATAAAATTAATATTAAATAAAAAATAAATAATCAAAATTATTTTTTTATGAGAAATTTGTATATAATAATTAAAAACAAAATTTTATGATAATTTAAAAATTAATCGTATAATAAAAAAATAAAAAAAAAGGCAGATTGATTTTTTCAAAACAGAGATAATTAAAAAAAAATCGAAAAACTCACTCTATTATGCATATGAATGAAATAGCAGAGAAGGATTTCATGTTTGCAAGGACTACCGAGCTTCTTTAGTTTATTAAGGGTTCGAGTAACAAGAAGCTTCTAGAAGTCACCAACGAGCTTTGCGACACGGGATTCCACTCCGTTTCTAATTTCATTCAGATACTCAAGTCTCAATTCTTCATTGTCCAGTGAGTGAAGAAAGCACACCAACTATTCGACGTTTTGCTTCTTTGGCAATTTTTCACATTTTGGGTTGCAAAAGTTATTATATTGGAAACTTGGCCATCTTCCACTTGTTTTTACTTTATAATAACTGCTTTTCTTTTGAAAACTGTGATCATGATGTTTTCCTTGGTACAACACAAGGCTAAAAGGATACTGCAATAAGTTGTGTCTCAGCTTTCTCTGTTTCGGCAATGTCAACTTTGTATGGTACTCTGAGGATCAGAAGAAATATACTCCAACTTGCTCCTCGTATACGTGCCTTTTCTTCTCAAACCGAAACCAACGACACAACAAAACAGTTACTTTACCAATGCAACAAAAAAATTTCCCATTTGATTCGAACTGGTAGATTAACCGAAGCGAGGTCATTCTTCGATTCCATTACTAACCGAAACACAGTTACATGGAATTCCATGATCACTGGTTATGTTCAACGGAGAGAGATTTCAAAAGCACGCCAACTGTTTGATGAAATGCCCCACAAGGATATTGTGTCTTGGAACCTCATCATTTCGGGTTACTTTTCTTGCCGTGGAAGCAGGTTTGTAGAAGAAGGTAGAAAGCTGTTTGATCAAATGCCACAAAGGGATTGTGTCTCTTGGAACACTGTCATCAGCGGCTACGCCAAGAATGGAAGGATGGATCAAGCTCTTGAGATTTTTAATTCTATGCCGCAACGGAATGTTGTGTCGTCCAATGCTTTGATAAATGGGTTCTTGTTGAATGGTGACGTGGATTCTGCTGTTGGATTTTTTAGGACTATGCCAGAGAGGGATTCGGCTTCGCTTAGTGGCCTTATATCTGGACTTGTTAGGAATGGTGAGTTGAATATGGCTGCTTGGATTTTGATTGAGTATGGGAATGAGGGTAATGAGAAAGATGATTTGGTGTATGCTTATAATACTTTGATTGCAGGGTATGGTCAGAAAGGAATGGTTGAAGAGGCGCGGTGCCTTTTTGATGGGGTCATGAGTGATGGAAATGAGGGTCAAGGGAGATTTAGGAGAAATGTCGTATCATGGAATTCGATGATGATGTGTTATGTGAAAGCAGGAGATGTTGTCTCTGCCAGGGAACTCTTTGATAGGATGATGGAGCGGGATGTTTGTTCCTGGAACACCATGATCAGTGGCTATGTTCAAATATGTAATATGGAAGAGGCTTCAAAGCTTTTCTCAGAAATGACAAGTCCTGATGAACTTTCATGGAATTCAATAATATCTGGGTTTGCGCAGATTGGTGATTTGAAGCGCGCTAAAGAGTTCTTTGAGAGGATGCCCTGCAGAAACCTGATCTCGTGGAACTCAGTAATAGCTGGCTACGAGAAAAACGAAGACCATAAGGGTGCTATTGAGCTATTTTCTCGGATGCAGCTTGAGGGTGAGAGGCCAGATAAACACACTTTGTCTTCAGTTCTCAGTGTGTGTACTGGATTGGTGGATCTTTACCTTGGTAAGCAGATACATCAGCTTGTCACTAAGACTGTTATTCCTGATTTGCCGATAAATAATTCTCTAATTACCATGTACTCGAGATGCGGGGAAATTGGTGATGCACGTGCAGTGTTTAATGAGATGAAACTTTGTAAAGATGTGATAACTTGGAATGCAATGATTGGAGGCTATGCATTTCATGGCTTTGCTGCAGTGGCTCTCGAGCTTTTTGAACGGATGAAGAGGCTTAAAATTAAACCTACCTATATAACCTTTATTTCGGTTTTGAATGCGTGTGCTCATGCAGGATTAGTTGAAGAAGGGAGGAGGCAATTCAATTCCATGATTAATGACTATGGTATTGAACCTCGGGTTGAACACTTTGCCTCCCTTGTGGACATCCTGGGACGGCAGGGTCAACTTCAAGAGGCTATGAATTTGATCGATAGTATGCCAGTTAAACCCGATAAGGCTGTCTGGGGTGCACTACTAGGGGGTTGTAGAGTGCATAATAATGTAGAATTGGCCCAAGTAGCCGCCAAAGCTTTGATCGGTCTTGAACCAGAAAGTTCAGCTCCTTATGTGTTGTTATATAATATGTATGCTGATTTAGGACAATGGGATGATGCCGATAGAGTGAGAATGTTGATGGAAGAAAAAAACATCAAGAAGCATGCAGGGTACAGTTGGTAGATTCTACCAATCGACAATGATAAGTTTCCATTTTAGAAAGACTTCAATCAGCAGTGCATCGGATCATGCCATTGTTAGATTGTTAGAGATGACCCCTATCAAGTTATCCATGTTCATATTGTCAGATAGGAAAATTTATCTTGACTGATTAAGTAGATTATGACATAAATGTTAATTTGACATGGAAGAAATAGTATGTCTTCTGGCAGAAATTTGGAGGTAAGAAAGTGGTAGTTTTTTGTTATTATTCTTGGATGGGTAAAATGTTGTGACTTTGTAGCGCGGCATGCAACTATCACAAATATCATAACCTTTTTCCTGTTTCTTCTAATAGATCTATTTGCCAGTATTAGCTGCAAGGAACTCCAACCTTGAATGGCTGCAAGATTGGTATGTTATTACAAATTCGACTGCTTATTGACCAGATATTTCTTGATGAGATACAAGTTACTAATCCAGTCCTCAATTTTTTAAGTAACTTCCTTTTATGTTATATAAGTTAAAGCCTTTTTATATTAAGGTATGCTGATGTGTTTTTGATTTTATCCATTACACTTTGAAGGTGAAGGATGACTACATATTTTGTTGTGTACATCTATTATTCATTATATATTGTATTAAGTTGAGGTATGATTTTATGAGTGCTTCACATTTCCTATCCCCTTTTCAAATATGTGTTTGCATTATCTTGAACAAGTGTTCTAATATATTGTTTGTCCCAACAATAATTTTTTATGTTGTCGCCTGTCGGTTGATTTATTTCTTACAAGTAACTGTTGAAATTTGCTATGTTTTACTATTATTATGATTTATTGCTTCATTTATTTTTAATGACTTCGTGCCTCATTTATTCCACTTTGTATATCTATGTCTATGAGGTTTGTGACAAATTTTGAAAAACAAAGCAAATCCTTTGTGAGCTGATTTGATACTAACATCTGCATGTCATGTTATACTAATATGTGATTAACTTTCATCTGTGTAGTGTTCTCCAGTTTTCTTGTTGCTCTTTGTTGACTCTATATATATATATATATAATAATATCTCTAGCCCAATTCATGAAGTTTCACCTGGTGGGATGGTTTGGTTTATAATGTTTGGTCACTTTTCTTATTTCCTTTACACCTCATCTGTTTTGCCAATGCTGTGAAGTCTTTTCCAAAACAAAAGGAAGCTAATTTGATGGAGATCCAAGGTAATGGTGGAACTATAAGCCAAAACGTGGACTATGCATACAGTTTCTTTGAGAAGCAAATCCCAGTGGATGCTATTTTCCAGAATGATGTGATGATAGATATAATTGGAGTGACTAAAGGTAAAGGTTATGAAGGTGTTGTCACTCGTTGGGGTGTCACTTGCCTTCCAAGAAAGACACACAAAGTTCTCAGGAAGGTTGCTTGTATTGGCGTGTAGCACCTTGCTCGTGTTTCTTTCACAGTTGCTAGGGCTGGTCAGAATGGATACATCATCACAGAGTTGAATAAAAAGATCTACAAGGTTTGCAAGTCGGACCAAGAGTCGCATACAGCCATCACTGAATATGACAGGTATGGTTGTCGAAGTGCCAATAAATTGTGTTCTTATGGAAATGTCATGTTAATCTTAGGAAAGGTCAAAAGTTTTCATATTTGATTGCATTATTTGATTCTGCAATATTGATAACCTTTCCTAAATACAGTACGGAGAAAGATATTACTCATATGGGTGGTTTCCCTCATTGTGGTGTGGTGAAGCATGATTATCTTATGATCAAGGGAGGCTGTGTTGGACCAAAGAAACGGGCTGTTACTATTCGTCAGTCACTACTCAAGCGGACATCTTGATCGGCTCTTGAAGATATCGAGCTGAAGTTCATTGACACCTTTTCCAAGTTCGGACATGGCCGCAGCCAGACTACTCAGGAGAAACAGAAGTTTTATGGGTGGTTGAAGACGTAAGTTATTTTACTATGGCAACGGTTACCATTTCTATTGAGAAAACTCACATTGACATCCGTTTTTGCACCAAAATAAGATATGTAGTGGTTTTTTTATTTGTTAGATTCAGTCGCCCTTTACATTTCTTCCTGACAGAATTGTCTTCTTATTTGCTTTGGAACACTTGTATTTTTGCAGTTTGATTTTTATGATCAACATTTTGATGGTTTTGGATTATTCTATTCTTTGTTTTTATTTATACTATTCTCTATTTGGTTTAGTAGGACGAAGTTGCTATTTTGTGGGAAGAGCTGTGAATGAAACACTACACTAATTTGCTATTTAGTTGAATGATTATAACTGTAATTGATTGATATCCGAATGGAGTAATAAAGCACCTTTCTCTAATATTCCTAGTTTTAATATTTTTATTTTGAGGTCGACGATAATTTTGTTAAAGATTAAAGAAAATTCGTTAACAAATTATAAGTCTAGACGACATAAATATAAAGTAGAGTTTGAAAATTTTCTATTCACTTACGATCCAAATTATAAAAAATACACTGAACTAAATAATGAGAAGTTTGGTTCGTCTCCGGTATCAGAATTAAGAAAGACGTATTTTTAGCAAATTTCAAACCTTACGCATAATAGAAAATAATTTGTTAGCAACTAACAACAACTATTATATAATACTCTATCAACATTAAGTTTATAATTACCTCTACCTATTCATTAAGTTTATAACAACCTCTATCTACACATTAAGTTTATAATAATCTCTAGTACTGCATTAACATTAAATTTATAACTATTAAATAGAGGTGTTGAATAAATATTAAATAGAGGTAAATTGAGACTTTTCACTTAGTGCTCTATATTTTATAATACAATCTCAACACATATACAATCACATTTTACGTGGCATCAATAATTTTTATTTTCCAATCACTTGTGAAATGGTATATAATTAGATTCATGCAAATTAAATATCAAACTTAGAGAAAAAACAAACCTAACCAGTTTTAACTAGTGACCTTCTATAAAAAAAATACAAAATTGTCTTATTATGTTGTCCACAAAAAAAGATACAATAGATTATAAATGATTCTCTTATTAAATAGATAATTTTTTATTTATATTTTTAGATATAGAATCTTTCAAATAAAATAAAATGAACGTGTCTTGAAATATTTTATTTCACTCTTTAAAAAGTGTTCGTGACACTTATGCTGCCTTTTTAGTTGAGAATAGTATTAACAATACTTCCAACTTAATATTGTGAAAATACTGTTGCTTAAAATTATTATGTGGTCCTTAATTATCTTCAAAAAAATGTTGTCCCTATGAATCCATGCAACGCACATGGAACTGGATATATGAAAATTTGGTCACACAAAAAAAAGATATGTGAAAACTTTAAAAACTCCATAAAACACACGTTTTGCTGCATTTGGGAAATATATTTTTTATTTAGCTCTGCCTACAAGAAGGTTTGGTCATTAATGGAGTGTTCTAGATTTCTTTCCCAACTATGAGTACCAAACAAGCTAGAAGAGTTTTTATTTTAATTTTTATGGATTCGGCGTGCTTCAACAATGACACTCAAATAAGACAATTTCCTGCCGTTATTTGTTTTTTAAGACAATTATATTTTATAAATGATAATTTGACACCACAAATTATCCGATAACTATTTAATATATCCTTTTATCTCTTTCTATTCCTCGAAGGACATAAAATGTTTGGTTGTTCACAACTATCTTTCTTTAAAAAAATATTTAATGACTATGTGAGTTTCTAATGAAATAATTTTTTGCATTTTCTCATTATAATTAGAGTTTATGGAATTTTTTCTTCACAATTTTGACTTTTTCTTTTGAAATTATTTTTATTTTGTCATTATAATTAATTAGTTACTGACAACATCATAAATTGTGTTCATATTTTGCTTTCTCCATCCACTATGATCAAATATAAAAAGTAAAATTGAATTTTTTATAGTCAGATAATCGTATAGTCCTATTATCTAATATATTAGAATCTTTTGATTAAAATTAAACCGTCTATGTTTAAAATTTAATAAAAATTGAATATATGATTGATCATTCATTAAAATTCGACAATTGAACTCTTCTTGTTCCTTTGACAGTATATAGTAGATTTTCCAACCCACTAAGTCAAAATACATTGTCATGGCTAATTATATACATAACTTTTGGAGCATGCATGTACAACAAAATTTTGTGAAAAGTTGGTACATTTGCAAAAATTCTATTCTTTTAAGAAAATGAAAAGTCTTATGAAAAATATGTTTTATAGTAATTTTTTGGGTTAGTAATACATGTTGTGAAATGTCTATAAAAAAATATAATTAATAATATGAGTTAGAATGATATTAAGAAAGAAATTAAATAAAAATTCGATTTCTATTATACTTTATAATATTTAATATTTAAAATACCTCTTCTTTAATGTAATACAAATACATTTTACTTTTGACATCCTCTGCTTAAATATTTATCACTTTTCTATCCTTTCAAAGATACGATAATTATCACTATTTTTTGGTAACTAACTCGTATCAAAACCATATTTTTTAACAATATTTTTTATTGAATAATAATCGCTTTTATCTGTCTCTTCTTTCGTAATTTTTATGATTTTCAAACATATAAATATTTAAATATAATACCATAAAAAATATTTCAAGAGTATTTTGATGACCTTACATACATTTTTGGATATTTCTTAAGAATCAGTAATAAGATATCGATTTATTCGATTTTTATAATTAGAATTCGACCGTAGTTGTCCCCCTTTTTTTAGACTACTTTTACACAAATATTATTATATAAATTAACTATAGTAAAAATATAACAGTTGATGATCTTATTTCGAGTTCATTCGTTCTACTTCCTGGACTAAAGAAGAGATTTAAATCTAGTCCTCCGTCACTGTTTGAATATCTTCAATATTTTGTGACACGTACATTGAAATTACACAAATTTAATAATTTTTTAAGATACATAACATCTAGAGATAGGAATGAATTATATACCTTTCAGTGAATGTGATGATAACTTATTTTAGTGTATTTATAAGATATATCAATAATTAAAATAAAAGTTTAGATGAGATAAATTGACCATTTAAAGAGAAATAGAGAGAAAATATCAAATTTAAAAGATTGAAAATAGATAATACTTATTGTATTTAAACTAGTCTTAAAAGATGACGAAAATCTTAAAAAATAAAGAAAATCGCTCGATATTTCAGTGATATTTTTTGGAAAAGAAAAAAAGCCCATGTCGGTCTAACATCATTTTCGGTAAATTCAGGGATATTTCAGGTAAATTGTTGAGAAAGTGGGGTGGCGTGTGAAGAAGGTGGGGGGCGTTGAGCATTTTCCTAAAGTGTATTTTGGATCTGAAGGCCATTCAATATTTTGGGTGATAAAAGCCCATTAATTTTATTAGGACACAAAATAAAGAAAGTGTGCTGAGCGACCTATATATATAAAGCCATAGGCTGTGTGTCAAATAAACCCTCAAAACATTTCATCTCCATTTGCCTCTATCGCCGCCGGTAAGGTTTTTCAATTATTTTCTCCTGATTCTCAGATCTGTTTACTGCTCTTTGTTTTACGATCGATCTATTTAATATTTACGCTGTATTGCTTTATTATGTTCATTATTCTCTTTCACTAATCACCAATTCTTATATTTTGAGTTTAACAGTGTTGAAGTAAGAAAATATGTCTCACCGGAAATTCGAGCACCCTAGACACGGATCTCTCGGCTTTCTCCCAAGGAAACGAGCTTCTCGTCATCGCGGAAAAGGTTATCCACCTTTTATGTTTTTTTAAATATTATTCACTGTAATTTGCTTCGAATTTTAAATAACGTTTTTTATTTTCTTTCAAAAATAAAAGATCTAAACTTAATGAATATAATAATTAAATCTGAAATTTGTGTTTCGGTGCATCATCGTGTTAGTGCCATTTCATTTGTGATGATTGGAATTTCTTCCATTATGATATTGTTAATCAAGGCTGGAATCTCGAAAACGACTCATCTATTCTTAATCCTATACAGGATTTTGGTATGGAATACAATTGAGTTAGAGAATTGGCATTGATTTGCCATAGGCCTTTGGTTTGGAAGCGTTTCCTTATCACTACTCGAAATTGGTGCTCTCATGAAAAATGCACTGATATTCATTTTTTTAACAATTGTTTTTATCAGATCTAAAGCTTTCTTTATAACTATTTTTTTTAAAAGAGTGCTAGGATAAACATATATATATATTTTTTTTATTTTAGTTGTTTTTAAACTTATATTGCGTTTATGGATATGTTCAGAAATTAAGATTTTCATTTGTTACATTAGCTGTCTTCCAGATTTGACCGGTTTTTCTCAAAACGCATTTCATGCTTTTGTCGATGATTTTTTTTAAAATAATTTCGTTCCTCTTATCTGTGTTTAAGCTAAAGATTTTTTCTGGTAAGGTATGTTGATGTACGTTTGGATTGGTTCATTCTCTATTATAAAATTTGATTAATTAATATATATTTGGGTGATATAGGACTGTCAAAATTGGCTTTTCGCAGTTATATGTTGTGGATTAATTTCAGACTGTTTTTTTGGATTTTTCTCGTCATTTATATTCGTCATGTACATTGTAATGAGGTGTATAAGATATGTCTATTTTAATTTTCATTACACGTATATTTATGGGAAGATGTTGCTCTCAAGAATGATGTACTGAGATGTGATTTTTTAGTAATTGCTTTTTGTCAGAAAAGGAACTTTCCATTGTACTCCTTTTTTTTATAATTAAGTATTATGCTTCATAGTATGTTGACTATTTTCGACAGTTTTAAACTTGTATTCTGTAAATGAAAATATGCGACATTAACCTTTTAATTTCTAATGTTTACCATCTACCACAGTTAACTCATTCTTCTATTAACGAATTTTTATTGCTTTTGTACATGAAATATTTTTTAAATAACTTCCTTTTATGTTATATAAGTTAAGTTATGATGTTAGGTTCTCTATGAAATATATTTGCACTCTTCAGTTAAATTGCAGGTTGATTTATTTCTTGCAAGTAACTCTTGAATTTTGCTATGTTTAACAATTATTTTGATTTATGGCACAATCTTAGAAGGCCCATCAGCCCCATGAAACACACAACATGTTGCTAAGTGTTTGTATTATGCTTCTTTTTGTTGCTCTATGGGTCATCCATTATGTTAGCTGATTTATACTGACATCTTCATGTTATATTATTGCTTACAGAATGGTCCCCAGTTTTCCTGAATCTAATTCTTAACTGTATTTTGCAATATTTTAGTTATTAATGTTTCGTCTCTGTCCTTCCCTGGACAACTCATCTATTTTGTCACTGCAGTGAAGTCTTTTCCCAAAGATGATCCTACTAAACCATGTAGGTTGACTGCTTTTGTGGGCTACAAGGCTGGGATGACACACATAGTGAGGGAAGTTGAGAAACCTGGATCAAGTAAGCATTATACATTGGCATTTTTTAAGATCATCTTGAGTCATTTTTTCCTGTGGTGCCTTGTATTTATATGTATCCTAATGAGATTCCATGCTTTTGCAGAGCTTCATAAGAAGGAAACATGTGAAGCCGTCACCATCATTGAAACTCCTCCAATTGTTGTCATTGGAGTGGTGGGGTATGTGAAGACACCACGAGGCCTTCGCACACTAAACACTGTTTGGGCTCAACATCTTAGTGAAGATATCAAAAGGCAATTTTACAAGAACTGGTGCAAATCAAAGAAGAAGGCTTTCACCAAGTATTCAAAAAAATATGAAACTGAGGGAGGAAAGAAAGATATTGAATCCCAGCTTGAGAAAATGAAAAAATATGCCACTGTTATTCGAGTTCTTGCTCATACTCAGGTACCTAAAATGATCTTGTTGGATTCTAGTTTGGTTCTTGATTCAATGTGCAGATTCAATTCCAGTTTAAATATAACATTTTAATCTTAACGTGTTTTTATATAGTAAATCTAGCATAGTGTTTTATTTACAAATTAAAAGTTGTGTATATTATTTTTACTTGACTTAAAATTACCCATTAATGTTGACCTATAATATGGCATTTCCTTATTTACTTCAGATAAGGAAATTGAATGGTCTAAAACAAAAGAAAGCTCATTTGATTGAGATCCAAGTTAATGGTGGAACTATAAACCAAAAAGTGGACTATGCATATAGTTTCTTTGAGAAGCAAATTCCAGTGGATGCTGTTTTCCAGAAAGATGAGATGATAGATATCATTGGAGTTACTAAAGGTAAAGGTTATGAAGGTGTTGTGACTCGTTGGGGCGTCACTCGTCTTCCACGAAAGACACACAGAGGTCTCAGGAAGGTTGCTTGTATAGGTGCTTGGCACCCTGCTCGTGTTTCTTTCACAGTTGCCAGGGCTGGTCAGAATGGATATCATCATCGTACTGAGTTGAATAAAAAGGTCTACAAGGTTGGCAAGTCTGACCAAGAGTCACATACAGCCATCACTGAATATGACAGGTATGGTCGTCGTATTCCCAATTAATGGGGTGTGTGTCGTAGTCCCAATTAATGGGGTGTGTGTGTTGTATTTAGGTTATGTTAATCTTAGGAAGGTCGAAAGTGTTCATTTGTTATTGCATTAGTTGATTCTGCAATATTGATAACCTTTCCTAAATACAGGACGGAGAAGGATATTACTCCTATGGGTGGTTTCCCTCATTATGGTGTGGTGAAGCATGATTATCTTATGATTAAGGGAGGCTGTGTTGGACCAAAGAAGCGGGTTGTTACTCTTCGTCAGTCGCTACTCAAGCAGACATCTCGATCAGCTCTTGAAGATATCAAACTGAAGTTCATCGACACCTCTTCCAAGTTTGGACATGGCCGCTTCCAGACTACTCAGGAGAAGCAGAAGTTTTATGGTCGGTGGAAGGTGTAATTTATTTTACTATGGTTCTCTATCATTTCTGTTGAGAGAACTAGCCTTGCAATCAGTTTTTTGCACCAAAATAAGGCATTTAGTGGTTTTCTTGTTTGTTAGATTCAGTTATTTGTTTCCCTTGCCCTGACATGTGTTATTTGCTTTGTGGAACAATTGTATTTATGCTGATTAATTTTTAACAGCTAAATATTTGATGTTTATTACAGTCGATGATTTTTTTCTATTAGATCTAATGTTGTTTTGTTAGTGGTTATTACTGTTGAATGTGATATTCATAAAATGTTTGACCTCCTAATCTTTGATTAAGTTGGGTCTAAATATTTTGATAACAATATAATTATTGGTTAATGTGAAGTTAAAAAATTTCAATAATAATTGGGCCATTATCAACGTAATGTAAGTATATTATTATCATCGAAGTTTTTGGTATACTAATACATAACTAAGACATAAATGATATGTGAAAATATAAGATGAGTATTTAGAAAAAATTGTTATTAAAGAGGGTGAGATTTGAAGAGTGGGTAGTCAAATTGCAATTAAATACTATGTGTTCATTGCTACTAATCATGTAGAAAAAACTAAAAACTAATTGCATGATTATACTGTTTGCGAAGACGAACTCTATGTGACATTCATTATAGTTGGATGTCCTTTACTTGGTTCGTGGAAATAAAAATAGTAATGGAACTTCTCATAGTATTAATTTTATTATTTGTAAATGAAGCTGGGATATCTAGTTTTTAGGGAATGTAGTGATTCTTTAAACATATTTGTACTAAATTATAATTTTGCATTCGCAATTGATTATAAATTTCTATTTCAATAAATGATTATATGTTATTTAAATTTGAGATTAATGTATGAAATTATAGATTTTGGTATTTTTTTAAATAATTTACCAGCAAAAATATAATGTATGTGCACATCAAAAACAACCAAAAAAGTTTGAAACTTACAAATGAAAAAAAAAAAAAAATAACGTACTTGAGTCTTAACTATCTTTTTTTAAGACAATAAATTACTAGTCTACATTTTGCGGCGGTTAATCGCGGTCAATAGCATTTTTACCTGCCACAATTAGCTTTGGTTAAAGTTGATTACGTTAAAAACCAGACAAACAGAAAAATGAATTGATTTATTCGTTGCCTTATGCAATGGTTGCAAACTCAAACTTCTATGCGTGCCCATTAAAATCCGCATTACTTAAAAACTAACCAAATAGATTTGTTCATAACCAATAACAATTTATAGCAGGAAAATTAGAATGTTTACACTATTTAGTGAATGTGTTCTCAATCCAAATCAGATTTACAATCTCCTAATAAGTAAAAATATAACAAGACTCGTATATAAGTTTGGCCCTGGGTGTTTTGTACTTGTGCCAAAATGGAGCTTTATATGCATTTTGCCTCAGCAAGATATGTTCTATAATGGATTTTCTTCTTAGTCATGAGAAATCATAAAGTTTTTAGCTGTATAAGAACCATAATTTACAATTACAATGTCAACTTAGAAGGAGATAAGTGTCAAGTGTAGACTAATTGGATGCTTGATTTTGCGGTCGAAAACTCCTCTGCAAAACCCTAAGGAAATTTGCTTCGAATGCATTCTGATTGAGATGAAGTGTGAAAGTAGTCATTGGTTACAATGTTTTAGGTTAAATGTTTCAGACTATAGATTAGGTATCTAATACATATTGGCAATATGGTTATAAGAAATGGATGAGCTATGCCAAAAGGAAGCTTTGTATATCTTTTGTTTTCAGATTTCTGATATTCAATTTAGCTTAGAAAGTGGGATCTTCAATGAAAATTAAGAATAAATCAAATGCACAGAAACATATACATGCATGATAATGAAAAGCGTGACTGCATGAATTCCATATGCAAAAAAAAAAAAAAATCGTAAAAAACAAAAGCAGGAAATTACAAATTCAGAAATTTCGAAGTCTCTCTCATCAGGTGCACTGGCAGAATCTCGGTGAGGGAAAGGGAAAGGAAGAAGGAGTTGTGAAAGAGGAGGAAGAAAGGGGTATAGTTGCTAATGTTCAATGCCACAGTGTAATACATGGGGCACGTGATGATGTTAAATTAAAGGAGGACCAAACCAAAAAAAATGTATATATCTGGTGGAATCAAGATAGATTTAAGCCTGTTACATAATTGCAAAGCCTTGTGTTGAAATTCATAACCGATACTCTTTTGGATCTGTTATTGAAATTATCTAATTCATCTCGAAGAGCACCATGATCATCACTTAACTCATATCTTGTCTTTGAGAGTTACAAAACAACTAACAGAGCTAGTTGTCGACCTGAATGTGTAGCTAGCATGGAAAACAGACCATGGAAATGCTTCATGTCAACCTTGATTTTTTTTATGATGGCCTATCCAAAAATTAACTAGTGGATTAAGAATTGTACAGAGTATATTCTGCTTGAATCAGTAAAAAAAAGCAATATGAACATACCAAAGTTCTGAATTTCCTTAATTTTCTTTAACTGAAAATAATATAAAATCTATACACTTTTTGTGCCAGAAGCAACTTTGCACGAAGCAGCTGGTTGTGACGCAACTTAAAATCATGAACCACGGCAGCAGGAAAACATCTGGAAGCCATAACAATAATTTGAAATATTTCCTTCCAGAGTTGAACTACTGTCATCCGACTTACCAGATAGCACCTCAGAATGCCAATGAGATCCATTTATTTTGACTTGATGTTGGGTTTGACAACAAAAAACAAAAATAAGAAATAAACATCATCAGCCTGAAGAAAGACATAACTTCATGTCCATAGACTCAATTGGATAAAATGACTTAGGTTGCACTCACAAATCTATGAAACAGATCAATCTAAACAAGATGCTTCAAGAATGGTGGAAGTACAGCAGAAAGTGTCCAATTACAAACGATTAGTCTAATTAATACATTATGATTTTCAACGATAACATCTCATTTGTAGAGCGAAAACAAAGTATCAAAGGCACGTTGTGCTTGTCAATGAAAAAACTTTTCACTACAATGAAGATAAAGCATAATTTGACTATGCTACAAAAAAAACTACAAAGAAGCGATCTCCTTGCTTTATAATCAAGAAGGCACTGTAAAGCACAAAATCCTTCATATTGTTTAGACAATGAAGATCAAAAGTAGATTGATTTTTTCCTGTTTTACCTCACAATGTCTGAGAGTTTTCTTCGGTGTACTAAAGAATAATTTGGGAGACTGAATTGTGAATACATTCATATCTGAACTACTGAGCTGGGGTAGAAGCAACATTACCCAAACCCATCTTCTTCCCCAACAATGTAAGCTGCTCTATAAAGTCCCCTCCAGTTAAAAGTTCCGTCGTTCCATATAAAATATGCTTGGCTGGCTGCTGATTTTGTGCAAGCTCTTGAAGACTGCAATATTCGACATAATTACCACCACCAATCATGAACACAATTGCTTCCTTAAATGGCCCTTTCAAATGGCTGCTACTTGCTCCCGAACCAGATTTAGGAGCACGAGGATCAAACGCCAGATATATATCTGTTTCAGGATTTGGTCTCCCTTCAATCAAGGCTTCAACAGTCCTCGCCAATGCAAGCTGCCTGTCACTTGATAAAAGATTTTTGACACCGGCAGTCACCGCACTTATTGACTGTCCATAGAGCTTCTCTGCCCAATCAACAATATTACTTCTGCTAGCAGAATTCGCGGATGCCAACGAAACATTCAGAGACTTAATCTTTTTCACATACTGAAAAGCAGCAGTATCAACCTCACTCTCTCTCAGCGCGGCTTCCACAGCTTCCACTTCCGTCGGATTAATGGTTTCTGAGGAAATAAGATACATGATGGCAAATCGAAGCTTATCCATCTTGGTTCCCTTCCCTCTGAGCACACCGAGAAGCTCAGTCCGCTCAATGCCGCCTCTAACCATCATATCATTCTCCTTCTTAGCATATGAATCAAGCGACCTCTCCTTGATCTCACCCAACAACACAGTAGCAATGTTAGTATGTTTATCGATCACCTGCTTCCTCTCGGTAAGTTCAGGCAAAGAGTTCACAGCATTCATCAAATGCTTCGTGTTACCAATCAAATCCGTCCCTTCAAACTCAGCACCGTGAGTTCCACCTGTCCTCTTATTCACCTCATCAACATCCTTCTTATACTTATTCAGCTGAGTCTCAATCTCAACTGCAACCTCAGGAAACTCCAATGCCCCATTTGCAAGCCAAAACGAATCGGAACTATCCAATTCATAAGACCTCATCCCACCTTTCTCTCCCTGAACACTCAACCTATTCAACTTCAACCCTAGAACATCATGAACCAGCGGCCGGTACCGAAAATCATGCTGAATCGCAACTGGAAGTTCAAAATTCCTGTCAAATATACACAAAACAGGACGCTGAAAAGAACTAACAAAATTCCCACCCTCAGTAAACAAATTATTCTTAGACAACAGATGATCACGGATCCGCTGATCCAACGCAGTGGCAACCATTTCAGCCGGACCACCACGAGGACACCGAATAACCGGCACTACACCAAGAGTAGCCAAAACACAAAACAAACCGGAAACAATCTTCTCAACAATATCCTCAATTTCACGGTCACCAGCAGAAGGATCGTTAAGCTGAAGAAAACAAGATTTCTGAGCCAACGAAAATAAATTATCTTCAAGAGTAACAAACTCAAGATACTGATCATGAACCTTAGAAATTCTATGAATCGAATCAGAAGTTAGGGTTCCGGTAGCGAGATCTTCGAGGAGAGGACGAGGAATCGAAGTGGAGAAATTGAGATGCAAAGTTTGGTAAAGAGATCGAGAAGCATCGGCGATGATTCTCTGAACATTGGATTGATTAGGTTGAACGAAGTAAACGGCGGGAACGTCGTGAACGGGTTTACGATCTTTATCGATAAGGAAGTAAAGAGTGACGCCGTGTTTGCGAAGGTCTTTGACGTGAATTAACGGTGAGAGAATGTTTTGGCAAAATTTATCGTAGATGAGAATCTTGTATGCTTCTTCGTTCGTCGTTCCGGTTGCGTTTATCGGTTGGTTTAGGTTAAGCATTCGGGCGATGCATTCTGAATCAAGGAATGAAAATGGATCGTTAATGGAATTGCGAAAAATAAAAATGATGTAATGAAAATTGGAATTGAGTGAAGAAAAATGGAGAGGAGTTGTTACCTGTTTGTTTGTGACGGAGATTGAGAGACATGGTGATTGTTCCGGTGATGGATCTAAGTTCGCCGGCGGGGATGGGGTTTTTTCAGATCTTCAATTGGTGTTCGCTGCTGTCATACGTTACTCGTACACACTTCTTGCATCTCTGTGTAGTAATAATTATTTTTCGAACTTTGTCTTTTTTTTTTTTTTTTTTTTTTTATATATATATATATATATATATTATAATTATTTAGGGGCGTTTAATTTCTTAAAACATTTTTTCTTTTCTTTTTCAATATTTTTAAGGATTAAAGCATTTAAGTTAAATGTTCTTAAAATATAATTCAATGAATCAAAATATCAATATTATTATATTAAATATTATGTCGTCTTGAGTTTAAATTAAAAATATTATAATTATATAAATAAATTGTTTTGAAATATTTATAATTTTTTAAATATTAAATTAAGTTTATTTTAAAAAGTAAATCAAATTATCTCATTAATTATCGAAAATAGAATACAAAATGTGATAAAATAATATTTAAAGTTCAGTTACAATTTATGTTAAATAATAAATAATTTAATTCATTCGTCTCATACAACTTTAAGATAACTATTAATAAATTTTAATATGAGACTTTAAGATAATTATTAATAAGCTTTAATTTAATTAATATATTCAATAATATAGTTATAAAATTTATCTATATATTTAATGGTATCTCGTCAATAAAAAAAGTGGCATAAAAAATCAAATGAGTGAATAAACTAAAAAGATATAAAGAATAAATAGATGGACTTGCTATCCCATTGTTACGGGTAAAATGGTTGGGTAATTTAAAAGGGCTTCTTCTCTCTTTTAAGTGCGTAACACGTAATGGTTTGATTGAATTTAAAAGGACTTCTTCCCCTTTTTAAATTCTCATAAACCTCAATATATATATATATCGAATAATTTAGATGTGTTTTTTGTTGTTAAATTAGGTTCATATTCATCAATTCAAATACTTAATTGAGAATATGAGGGTAAAAGAAAAATTTATGTATTTAATAATTTAGAATCTGACAACAAACAATAAAACTGCAATTTAACTCTTTTATGTAATTGGATTTATCTTATCAAAACAAATCGAATTGAGTCGATTTACATAATGGCTCTACGATTAATGAAGGGATTTCAAAAATACGTACTCACCTATGTGCGGATAAAATCCACAATAAGTATGTGAGGGTACCTTAGTAAATATTTAACAATTAAAATAAATAGAATTTTAATTACAAGTTTATTAATGGATATATAGGAGGATAATATCCATACTCATTAGTAAATTAATAAAATTATTATATGATAATGAATTTTATATTTTTATTTATATGTTAAAGTAATAATATTTTTTTATTATAGCATTTTGTGATATATTTTGATTATGTAGAAATCTATTAATATTTATATGTTCATACTTTTATTGAGTAGACAAAAAAAGTGAGAAAAATTCTATATAATTATAAAAAAAATATTTTTTTAGATAAATTTTTAACTTTTATAAAATTTCATTTTTAGTTTTTATAAAAAAGTTAATCAACTTTTACTTCTCTAAATTTTTTGTTTTAATGTTTAGTCCCTAATCTTAAATCAACTTTTTTGTGTGCTTTAAAATTTTATATAATTCTATATACTAATATTTAGAATATTATAAATGTATGTTAAGGTTCTATTTACATAAATATTTTTTTAATTATTCTGTTAAAAAATATCATGTGATTGTTGTGCATAATGTTATGATTTTTTAAGTTTGACTCAATTTTCATATTGATTATTAAAGTTTTTTATTTTTTTAAATTAATTATTTACGTTAGGTGTGGTTTGAAATGTTGGTCTTTATAGTTGTGACATCGTTGGCCTAAAGGTAAGAAGGTATTAAAATATCTGATAGAGATCTATGACTCAATATATTAAAAGTTTTGTTCGATTAGATCCATTTAGTAAAAAGGTTAACACTCAAAATTTTAAAAAAGTTTATATATTTTAATAAGTCATATTCATACTATCTAAAAAACCCTAAAACATATCGCATTAAACTAACAATTATCAAATCTTTCTCACGCAGAAACATTCATTGAGACATTAAGTACCATATTTTATGTAAATAAACTGGATTGTATTATATTTTTTTTACAAGAAATTGTACTGTGCTAATAAGTTTGAATTTTGTCGTTTTATATTTTAGTTGAAAAATCACTATTAAGATTTTTACTATACTAATTATATGTTTATTATTATCAATTTTTATTATAGATGAGATAATAATACAATTAATGTAAAAATTAAAAAGAAAAATTTAATTTTTCAAAATTTATCTCGTTGAATCGACATCAATAAACTATCATTTCAAAATATTATCAATTGTCATTAGTATTTCAAATGATTTTTAAGCATTAATCAATATAAAATTGGTCCAGCTTAAATTTTGTCCAAAATCTACTAAAGGGTGGCCCGATAACATTCACTTCTAGGTTTTATTAAAAAATTCACCTACAACTTTTTTATTTATTTTTTCAACAACAACTTTTTTTCATAGAACAAGTTTTAATGAAGGATAATAATTTATTTATTACCTTAAACAAATGAAATATATTAATGAGATATTTATTAATCACTTAATTAAATATATTATTTTACTTTCATATATAAGACTGAAGAGAATAATTTACTACAAAATATTATTTTTGACTAAACCACAAACAAATATAAATAAATAAAATCACTTTCATACGTAACACAAGGGTTCAATATTTTTTTTTTATAATATATTAAAACGAGGGTGATTTTTATTTTTACAAAATTACGTGGTTTCATGTTTAGTTTATAAATTTTTTGTTATAATCTCTATTTTAATTTTATAGAGACTCTTAAAAGAATAATTTTTGTTAATTTTTTTTTTTAAAATAGAGACTAAAAATGAATAACGAAAAAATTGAAGATTTTCTTATAGATTAAAAAAGTTTTTTGAAATTTTTATTGAAATTTTATAAAAATTAAAATTTATTTTACTATTATTTTTAATTATTAAAATACTGTTAACACTTTCAACTAAATTGAGAAACACGTAAATATATTGCAGGTTCTTTTTTTTGGAGCGTTATAGATATTATTTTTTGAAAAGTTGAACAATATGTTATAGACTTTGATTGTGCGAGAAAAAATCAAAGAAAATATTATAAATATAGAAGAGGAAGTTACACATATTTACATAAATGTCATTAATTAGAAATATAGAAGAGGAGGTTCCATACATTGACGTAAATGTCATTAAAAAAAACTCTATCTTCTCCGTGTTTTTAAAATTGAAAATAGAGAAGAAAATAATCTAAAATGTGTTTTTGTTTTTTTTTTCCATTTTGAAATAGGTATGAAAATAGTTTTTCAAAACTGTTGAGTATAACAATAAAATGTTTTAATTTTCAAAAGCTGTATTAAATAGTCCTTACAAATATTTAAAAAAAAATATTTTTAAATTTTATATTACTAAAAGATAAGTTGAAATATTTTCAGATCACCAAAAATAAAAAAATAAAATATTTTTTTTTTAAAAAAAATAAGGTAAAATATTCCAAATAAAAAAATAAGGTTTGTATGACGAAAAAAAAAGATAAGTAGTAAATTCAGTTATATTATTTTTGTTGTTGTTTATTTATTTATAGAAAAATATATAGTGTTGTTGTTATAGAAGGTTTCCAACGCTCATCAATCAAGTGTTACTGGGAGGAACTAATGAGTAATTAAGGAAGCAAAACACAAACCAAGGCGAATCAGGTAAATAACGTTTTTAATTAAATCTCTTCGTTAACAAAATGCTTGTAGCTTAAATTCTTTAATAATGCATGTACTAAGCTCACAATGATCACCACATAGATCACTCAGAGCCGGGAAGGATACATAAAACACTTAAATCAGCCCCCAGAATCATCCACATTCTATATCTGCTTCTCATGCAAAATAAATCATATATTGGATTCGTCCACTAGTTTACGAAAAAATTAGGACATTTTCCATATAAATTTAAATATAAAATATAACAAAAAAATTTAAATAAAAATAAAATATTTTTATTAATTATTGATGTATTTTTATAATTTTAAATATAAAATAGAGAATAATAATCTAAAAGTTATGCATATTATATTAATTAAACATAAAATTTTAAAACAATAAAATTATATAAAAACTAAAAGTGATAGTGTTATTAAAACAATATTTTTTTTTACAAATACCACATTTATTATAAAAAGAAAATTAAATGCAACTATACTCTTTGACCTTTATTAGAGTTTTCTTTAAAAGTTTTGTGAATTTTGGCTAAAAAATGGTGAAATCAATGTCGTATGATGTCATTTTTATATTTAAATATTAATGAATGTGCGTTTTGTAAAATTACTTTACACATGCAATCTATCAAAATCATGTTTCAAGCGATTAAAAAAATACATTCACATCAATAACTAAGATTAATTCAATATATATAAAATTAGTTTAAATCAATAATATATATTAAAAAATTATTCAAAATTTATTTTCAAATATCAAATACCAAACAAAACTCCAAAGTATGAAATAATTAATCTAAAACCACTCCCTAATAATCGTAACAGAACAAATGACGCATCTTTTTCTTTTTAATAATAATAATAATAAAAAAAAAGTTTTCCTAGTTTTTCTCGATTTAACTCCGAAAATTAATTTATCACCAAAACCATTCTACTCTTCCTCTCTCCATTGTTGTTTCATCTCACAGAGTATTAATGTGTACGATTCATACTTTTCTATCCATTCTCTGTTACCATGTGGCCTCTTGAATTTTGGTCTCAGGTACTTTTCTTTTATTTTCTGCTACACTCCACAGTCCACACTCAATCATATTTCCAATTCCAATTATTATTTTTATTTACCCCAAAATTGCATCAATTTCTAGGTTTAATTGAAAACCACTATGAACTGTTCTGATCTCATTTCAATTATCCTTCTTTGTTTCAGATCATATTAATTATTCTCGTCATCGGTTGAATTTTCTTTTGATCTCGCAAGATCATAGTAGAGATTTGAACAAAGAAATGGATAACTTATTTCACAAGGATAAGGTATTTCTTGGTGAGTGTAACAACAATGTTAATTCTGAATATGTTGATAATTTAATGCCAAATAGGTTTGAAAAAGAACTATTAAAGCGTTCACAGTCTATGAATTCTGGAAGATTGAGGGAGAATTGGTTTTCTATGTCTTCAAGTGATGTAACCAATTCTCAAAGAAACCATGTGAAGATTAATGGTAATGGTAAGGTTAATGGTGTTGTTGGCATAATGCGTAAAACTGTTCTGGATGAGGAATTTCCATTACTTGGCGCTGATGATCATAAACATAGTAATTCTGAATTCGAAAGAGTGTTATCGTCTAGCTCAAATACTTCCAATCATAGTTTGATGACTGATACCTTGCCTGCGATTGTTAGTAATGGCCTTACCTCAGCTTCGCATGAGATTCCTGTGACAGTTGGAAATAATGGTGTGGCTGTAATGATGCATCAGCATAATGATTCTGCGAGCACTTCTGTTGCTCCACGTGCAATGAACCTCAACATGGCTGAGACATTGGTTCATGGTCCACCTCGTTCTCACACACCTCCACAAGTGAGTTTGAGTACTTTGCATTTTGTTACTTGTAAGTTGTGTATTTGGTACAATGTCTTCAGTACTCATATGTTGTATTTTTTGATATGCAGTTATCTGTTAGTACTCAAAAGCTTGAAGAGTTGGCTCTTAAGCAATCTCGGTTATTAATTCCCATGACACCGTCCACGCCACGATCTCTGGTATTGGTCTTCTTTTCTTTATTTCTTCTTCTTCTTTTAAAGTAATGTAGTCATGAAAAACATTCCTTCTTAATTTGTCTTAATTTTTTATTTGTATTCCTTAATGGATGTGGAATGGAAAGTTTCATGGTACTAGTATGTGCTGCATCATGGTTCAAATTTTTCTGAGACTAAGCTAGAAACATGTCAAATGAAAAAAATATTGTTTTCTTACAATATTATTGTCTCATGTTTTAATTGTATGGTGAATTACTTTGAAAGTCTTAAAGACATAAGTATCTCCTTGCAGTGCTTACTTTTGAATGATTTTAGTTCTCATAGATTTAACACCATTTATTGCCTTTTGCCTTACTATATGTTATTAGCTGTAAACTGCGGACAGATGATGTCACTATCCTTTGTTTTTCTAAGACGAAATACATAGTATGACACACAATATTCATTTATCATTATCATAAATGCTGCACAATTTGTGGGGAATTGATAGTTATAGAGTCTACATTAATAAAACCCTTGATCTTTTTACTTTGCATTTCATTCCTTTCTATGGGCAGCAGGAGTAATCATGAAAAACTGTATAGATTAGACTGTCCTCTTTTTCTTCACATCTCCCATACTCTCAAATGGAAAGAAAATGCAAAGGATTCAGTAAGTCAACTGTGATGGTTTATATCACCAAAGACAAGTTGTTAGACCAGTTACATTGTAATTGTGCTAAATCTCAATGTGCTAAGAGCATATGATTATCTTCAATCAGCACAAGTTGAGCAAAGCAGTTACTGGACACGTTGCTTGCCCATGAAAAGCTCAAAAGTATCACCTGGATCAACGCGGTTTTATGTAATAACGCAAATTGCTTTAGTCATTCAATGCAAGGTTGAAATCATGTCGCACATAATGCCATGTACACACTAGATGGTCTTATCTCCCATTTGAGAGTATGTAAAGGTTTTGAGTGCTATAGATTATTTTGGCATGGCAGTGGAGAAAACTCCCCCTCTCACTCATATTTTATGAAGAGGGTAAAAGTTGATTGTGTTGGTGGTGAAAAGACAGGCCCTATGGCTGTAAATATTGTTTGTTGTTTATCTTGGTCAGATTTCACAATTAAATCTTAATCAATAAAATTACATATGTTACAGATTAAAAGGGTAAAGCTTTGCAAGGTTTAAGAACTCACATTTAGCCAAACATAGTCATAATCTCAAAGAAGTTTTCCTTGTTTCCGTTTGAAACGTTTGAATAAAACCTCTTTTTAACTGAGCTGAGCCTAGAGCAATTTTCATGTATTGTCATGTACTTGTTAGCCTTTATTTCTCTGTGCATATAATTGTGTGCTTTACCTAATCCCGTTATATTTCTAAGTTTGATTTTATAATGATTTTGCCAATTTATTTGTTTCTCTCTGTTGTACATGACCACCAAACTATAAACACTAAATTCCTCTTATGTTTTGCTTGATTGAGGACCCATGTTTTTACACGCTATCTTGTTATCCAGTTTATGTTCAAATCTCTGCTATGTTTAGTGAATCACACTAACTTCATAAACAAGTCTTGCACCAAAACACAATAATTTAAGACGTTAAAACTTGTGAGGACTTTTATAAGCTTGTGACACTGATAATATACGCAGTTAAAGTTCAATAGTAGGTGTAGCAAACAAAATTATTATGGGAAATATTGGATACATTACTAACTTTAGAGTTGTTTTGCTTATCCTGTAGGCTGCTAGCTCTTTGGATAAATTGAAGGTCAAGACACGGCAGCTTGAGTATCCCTTTTCACATTCTCATTCACCAAGTCATTCTCAACATGGTGCACATCCAAGTTCCCAAATACAGAAAACTACTTCTGGTAATTCCTATGATATAAGTGCTTCACGAGAATTGAACTGTGTCTCTTCGGCTGCAAAGGACAACTTGAGTCCCAATGGAAGTAGAGTAGTGCTTAGTAATTCAACCGCTTCTGCATGGATAACATTAGAAAAAAGACCTACTTTTCAAACCCAGAGTAGGAGTGATTTCCTTAAGAATCTCTCAAAGAAGAGTTCCTCAAAAGACACATCTTGTTCCTTGGAGAATTCTGAAGCCAGCACAAGGAATGACACTAACTGTCTCACTCAGAAATCTAGAGATGCCCCTCTGGTAGATATTTCGGTTGTGAACTCCTTGACTGAGCACAGCTCCAATATAACTGCACAAAATGGCGATGTTCTCGGTGAACTATTGAAATATTCAAGCAACGAAGAAGAGCAATATATCACCAAACCAATTTTCCATTCAGAAGATGAAGAGATTGCATTCTTGCGTTCACTTGGGTGGGAGGAAGGTAGCGAAGATGATGAAGGCCTCACTGACGAGGAGATACGGGACTTCTATGAGAAGGTTTGGTACTGTTTCTTTTTCTGTAAATTATTTGGAGTTATGTTTATATTTGATGTATTTTTTGAATGATTGCTCCTCAAGTTCTTGCATTTATTTGATTATTTTGTCGTGCTTACAGTACGGGAAATTGCAGCAATGATCAAATACTAGGGAAGCGGTGGAGTAACATCAGGCTTGAGATCATATGCTTATGTGAATTATATTTAGAATTTAGAACTATATTGCAGGATTTGGAATATGAAAGTGATAGGTGAGAATAGATGTGCATTTACTGTTTTTCTTTAGCTTAAAATAGGTGTTATAAGTAGCTGAAAAGGGACTATAAGGAAGTTATATTTTTTTCCTCTGTTCTCCAATATTTAGAGATATTTACTCGAGCCTTCTAGCTAGATTTTAGAAGTTGTTTCCATTCTTCATTTGTCTTAAGATAAATAACAGAGCAAAATAATGTTTATTTTGATTATTTCCTCATCTTTAGCCTATTTGTCCGTTCGCATTTTGTTTTCGTTGTGGCAATACACTACTTATTCATATTAGTAAGACTCTATCTATGATCGCATAACATTGCCTTCTAATTCTGTTTTATTAAATTTTGTCTATTTTATATTAAAATATGTCATGCACTATGCCCTTTAGGCTCCTTCTTGATGATATTTTTGGTGCTTGCACAAGGAATATTCTTTTAATTTTTTGTAATTTTGTTTGGATTTTGCCCTCTTTGAATAAAAAACAAAGATTTTTCATCCGTTTTATATAATGGTAGTTAATTATGTGTAAAAAGAGTTAATATATGTTGGGTTTTATTGATTGAAACCACTGAAAGAAAAAATTGCCATATGGAATGGCAAGACCAATTTTGTTAATAATATCTCAACCAATCTAATGTGTTTAATAGAGTCTTGTTAGAAAGATTGAGTAGTATAATGCATGGTGAATAAAACCTCATATAAGAAAGAAATTAATTGAAACTGTAGTAACGAAAGAAATACAAAAAGTGAAAAAATAGAGAGGATTATATTAGTTTGAGTTATGTTCTTGGACTAAAACCATACTAACATGTTTTTTTTTCTTCTTTAAAGTTTTGTTACTCAATATTAGTTATGATTATTTATGTTGCCAAAGTTAATACTATGAAAAATTTGAAAATTCTTTGTTGCATATCTATATTATAAAATTCACAATTAGAATGAAAGCTACTATTACTAATGCATAAATTATGTTTATAAAATTTGACATTGTTTTAGACTGGTTTAGGGTTTAATCCGTCTTGATTAACATGTTCAAGTTCATTGTGACACTCAATGATAATTTTAGAATCTCATTCGACTATAATCTCAACGGTTAGAAGCATACAAGGGGAAGAAACACAACATAATATTTGTCGAGCAGAATCATTTTCGTACGTAGAGGATTATTTTTTACACTATAAATATAATTGTTCAAACACAACAAAAGATATATACTCTCCTCAAATATCCACTTATTTGAATGTCGAGCGTTTGTAGGACTCCGAAAACTAAAAATTGTTCATGAATCAAGCTCAACCATCCTTCTAGTTCTCGGTCCAGTTCGAATATGATATAAATAGGAAATAATTTGATACCAAATAAAACACATAAAAACAAACTTGTTCAATAAAAATGCACGAGACATTTATTTTGAAATATATGAATGATGTATTAAATATCTTGATATTAATATAAAATTATATAAGCATGATTTAGATAATAATTTTTATTTCAGTATCATAATATTAAATTTGACCCTGCAAGTCAATGAATCCTAACAAGTAAAAGAAAATGAGAGAAACAGTATTCAACTAGAATTTAGAGGCCCTTCTATATATATATATATATATGAAGTTGCAAATGCAAGGATAAAGTTGAAGGAAAGAGCGTCCATGGAAAGCGGTGGACTTTTATTTTTGCATAGGTTTACAACGACATGTGAGGCATTTATAATCACACCACAGCTCACAACCTCGTGCACGCGTGGACTTATTAGGCAGCAAGCGGCGCCGCAGCCATTTCTCATGTTTTTGCATTACTCGATCATCAATCATATATACCTCATTACTATTTACTACTCCTATTGCCATAAATCAAACTAATTGTGGGAATAAATCACTATACAATTGTTCGGTGTGAATACAGAGTGTTTTCGGGTCAGAACTAAGGTATGAACTAGGTTACCCGAATTTCTTAACTTATTTATTAATGCATACTATTTTTCAACATTTTTTTATTTACATAGGTATGAGATCATCAAATCATAACTATATCTGTAACCCAAAATAAATCATTACTATATATGTTTCAAAATCTTATTATCTGTTAACCGCAGCAATACACATTTTTTATGAATTTTTTTAACTGATGGTGTCGGAGTCTAAAGCAAAGAATATTTTATATCTTCTTAAATATTTATAAAGGAAGTGATATATTTTTTTTTTTAATAACATTAATCGAGATCGAATTCGTAAATCTAAGATACACTATTTTTATTATATATATAGATATGAGAATATTTATCTTTATTATTAATAATAATAATAATAATAATATATTTAGAGTTTATCTTTCTCCTATATGATCTCGATTTTATATTCTTAAGATTTATTTAATAAAAGACATGATAACATATATTTATCGTATTATATTTGAATTTAATATTTAATTAACTAATATATTATAATAAAATAT
>JBBPBS010001017.1:6428352-6445568 GCA_037974835.1 Cicer judaicum | reverse complement strand
ATATAAAACTTATAATTTAATAAAAAAAAAAACAACTAATTAATATTACTAACTAACTATTTTTACTTAACTTGAAAAATAAATAAATTAATTAACTAATATATCTAATATCCTATCAAAAACTAGAATGTGCTTACTACACGTCCGATTTGAAAATTTTAAAATACACAAATGTCAAAAATACAACAGCTGAAAAATAATATAAAATGCTATAAATATATCAACTAAAAAGAATATAAAAGCTTGAAAAGATGAAAATTTGTTTATCTATCCATCATCTTTATAATTTAATTTAAGTTTAATATATATTAGATAATTAAATTCAAATTAATTTTCTGGCTGTAAATTTTTTTCAAGTGTGAATGACGAAAAATATGTAATCTTATGTGATAGGATTTAATTTTTTCTAAAAGGCAAACTTAGAAAAATATAATATTTAGTGGTCTAAAATATAAGGAAATAATAACTAACATCCTTTAATACTATTTTTATTAAAGTACTTTCCAATTAGTCTCAATTTTTTTAATAATTTTTTTTATTTCTTTGGAGCAAGTTCCATGAAGGGTAGTTTAGTTAGGAAATAAAGCTGAATTTTGTACGATATTGAAAAATTCAATGAATTTAACTAATATCTTAATTATAATATTATGAGTTTAGTTAGTTTTCTTTATATATAGTTGAAATCACAAGTATACCAAAGCAGTTGTAATATATTTCTTTTAAAGTAATGAATATTCATTCTTCCAATTTGTCATTAACTTATTTAAGAGTGACTCACCAAACAATTGATAAATAATTAATGAATATGATAGATTCAACAATATGTCTCTTTTATTCTAACCATCAAACAAATGTTAAATCCCTCCTAAACTCTACCAACCAATATTATCAACCTTAAAATTTTTAGTTGGGATAACAAAAGAGTAAAATAGAAATCCGAATAATATAAACATCTTGTGTGTAGGAGTTGATGAGAGAGATGATCACCTTATCTTTTTTAATAAATTATTCTAAAGTGATATAGTATCTCATATCCATAACCTTATGAAATCGGAGACTAAAATGTATTGCCTTGGTCCAATAATGGGTGATAAATTTATAAATATATAAAAATATTCTAAAATGATTATCACTTTCAACTTTCAAGATAATAATTTTTTTTACAAGTATATGATAATAAATTTTTTAGTATATCAATTGTAAATCAATATCTTCTATTTTACATTTCTAGTAATGATAAATATAACAATATTTGATAAAATTATTATTTTCTTTTTTCTATTTATAGAGATAATGTTTTTTTTTAATATATGTGAAGTAAATAAATATTTTATGGACAAAATAATATATATATATATACTGATATATGTTAAGTAAAATAAAATATACTAATTTTATCCTTTAAATGTATTTTTTTTAAAATATAGAATATCATGTAAATATAATAATACTCCCATTACAAGAAAATGGGAGAGAGATAGCATAAGCTCAATAAATATAATAATTTTCGATGTGAAAGAGTTTGTTAACACAAATAGTTTTTTTTTAATATTATTTTATTTGTCGTTGAATATTAGTAAATTATAACGTGAGAGGTAGTATACATAAAAATAAATTATAAGAAAGAAAGTAGGAGTTGAGAGATGCGTGGGCTTTTGTGGTCTTTGAGTTGACATATTCAAGATCTGATCCCGATGTATACTCTCCTTCATATGGGATTTCGTACGGGCTTCATATTTCGTTGTAATACATGATGTCACATTATCTCTTATTATAATCACCTGCATGTTAAGCCATCTTCGATTATATTCCTCCTCTTATTAATTTACACACTTTATATCCAAATTTAAATGAATCTTGTCGAATTGTTCTCCATTAGTAGGCACATGTAGCACGAGTGCCCCATTCAATTTTCAACAACAAAAGGGTCCTCTTTCTAAGCAAAAAGACAATATTACTCATTCGAACTAAAGAAAAAAAAAAGCATGCATATATATGTTAGGGTCTATGAACCACAATGTGCAACAATAAATTCGAGTTTGCATTATTATCTCACGAGTGTGTGGGAGCAAAGCATTAAACAAAGTTGTTATAGACGGCCTAATTAGTAATTACTGACTCTTAGAGGATAAAAAAGCCACCGTTAGTCCTTCAAAAAAAAACTCCCTTGTTTTATTTTTGAGTAAATATGTAAATTACTTTTTAAAATGATAAATATTACAAAATATTAGTTTTTTGACGTATTTTTATGTGACTCTGAATTGAATAGATGAAATATAATTATTTTAAAAGTAAATATGTGAGTAAATGTATTTTGACATTAATTATAAACAAAGTAGTCAATGAAATATTTAAATTTCATATAAAAATTAATATGTATTGTAATGAAATTGATATGAAATCAATGCAAAGAATGTCAAATATTTAATTAATATGTCTCATTATAATCTTAAACTATATAAATTTAGATATAAAGTGCTTTGATTTCTATTTTACAATTTCGATGTATTTGTGAATTTGCAAAATTTTGGGATATCACTATGCTAAAAATGAGTAATTAATAACCGTCTTTAAGTCCTAATTCAACTTGAGAAATGTTCATATTGTTAGATTGAATGTCTTGTTCTAAATTTGAATTTAAGACTTACATTAATTATAATAAAATTTATCGTTGTATAAGTTAATTATAATTGAATTTATCAAATCCAAGTCATAAATGAATAATAACAATGCTATTTTTGCAAGTCTTTCTTTGAAAAAAAGTTGTTGTTACATGTATTAGAAAATGTATATTATAACATGTATTCAAAAAGTTGTTGTTAAATGAATAATAACAACGCTAATAATAAATTTTTAGAAAAATTAAACCTTTAACATTAAATTTTTAAGATATTTCCAATACACTTTGTTAAAGTTTTCTACATTTAGATAGTTAGATTTAGATAATTAATAACTGCACAAGAGCAGTTGTTAGTATTCTTTTTTTTTATAATAGCCTCCGTTATTTTATCATGCTTATGTCAAACAATTGAACGTGATGATGATGTGATGCTTTTTGTGACTCACTTATTTTTTTACTAAATATTTTATCTTTGACATCTTAAATATAGCTAAATTTAATCTCTCAAGATTTATAAAATAAAAAATTAGTTTCTTAAACTAAAAAGTATCAATCAATTTAATTTTTCAAATTAAAAAACTAAATTTTTATTTTAGGAATAAATTGACTAACCTTATCATTTTTAAGACTAACATGTTTAATTTTTCCATTTTTTTTATTTGGCTGGCTATATATCTAAAATCCTCCATTTTTTTGTTAATTACAGAAAGGGTAATTAAAAGGGTCAATGACCCATCATGAAGTTGACTAGTACTAATGGTCATTTTTGTCTTTTTCCATGACGAGAAGGCCAAAATAATCAAACAGTGTAGGGTGCCCACTGCCCTCCCTACACTTGTTAATTTTAAAATAGATGCTTGTAGACTAATTAATTAATTAGAGGTTCATTAAGAAGCTAAATAAATTAAAGTCAAAACTTAGATGCGTCCTAGTGTGTCCAAAGATTAGAAACGTCTTTAAATTTAGGACGAATGCATTGACTTTGGTGCCTTAAAAGTAGCACACTTTTATTTATATATATACTCACAAGAGAAGACAAAGGAAGAGATTTTTCTTAATTGGTTCACAAATGGATAGAGGAAAAGAACACAAAAAGATGGAAATTGATCTTTCTTTGAAGATAGATAGTAATAGTAATGATGAGCAAGAAGTAGAAGAAGCAAAGGTAGATCATGAACAAGTGATCAAAGAAGATGACAAGGAAGAAGTACATGAAGCCACAGCTGGAGAAATTGAAGATGATGCATCAATCATACAATTATCTTTGCAAGATAACACCAAAACAAAAGAGGTATATAATTTTTAGTTGAGCATCATTTTTTTTTGTAGTCAAATTAATGTTGATGATTTAATCAAATGTTTCTTTATGAAATCCTTCACTGGCCAAACTCATTGAACAAATATTTGTTTAGGCATTCTTAAATAATTTATTTTTTCTTTCTTATGACGTATTTTCACCCCTATATATGTTTCTCGTTATATTTTTCATGAATCCGTACAATCTTGCATTAGATTTTTATTAATTTGTATTATTTCATTGTACTCTTATTTTTTAACCATGTTTTCTATAGTGTGTGTAATTGTTTGTATAATTATTGAAAAATAGGTCTTTTGGGACTTGAATTCTTGTGCAATGATATATATATGTATGGTCTCTACAGTTAAGTGCTTTACAAATAGAGATGGAAAGTATGAAAGAGGAAAACAAAGTACTAAGGAAAGTGGTGGAACAAACAATGAAAGACTACTATGATCTACAAACCAAATTCTCAATCATCCAAGAAAATAATAATAATAAAAGAAAGGTAAATCTGATAGTTAGTTAATTTTCTTTAATTATATATATAGATAGTCTTCATTGACTATATATCATATGATCTTATATATCTCTATTTTTTAATGTATAAAATTATTGATAGAGATCTCATTCAGGGTCATCAACTTTCTCTCTCAGTACAAGACAATAATGCAAGCACAAGTGGTGAAGGACCATCAAGAATTCATGACATGTTTAGTACCAAAAAAATTCAAAGAGTTTCATCTGTTGTACCAAACAATAGTACTGATGATAGTATAAGTGAGAGTGAATTGAGTTTGTCATTGAGGTTGCAAACAAGCACTTGTCAGAAAGATCCTGAAGAAAAAAAGGAACAGTTGGCAAGTTTTGAATCAGTGCAGAATAAATTACAAAGGGTACATGACTTGCCTGGTATTATGAATCATGTTGCTTCTCCTCCTAATAGAAAGGCTAGGGTTTCTGTTAGAGCAAGATGTGAAACTGCCACAGTGAGTTCAAAATTCTTTCTTTTCTCTCTCTCTCTCTCTCTCTGTATATAGCATTAACTATGATTTGATTAAATTGTTTTTAAGATGTAACTAAATCTTATGGTTTTGTTAAAGATGAATGATGGATGCCAATGGAGAAAATATGGACAAAAAATTGCAAAAGGAAATCCGTGTCCACGAGCCTATTATCGTTGTACCGTAGCTCCAGGATGTCCGGTTAGAAAACAGGTATATATATTAATTTATTTTCAAACTTAATCTTCTTCAACAACTATACAAAACCGTTAGATCAGAGTAAAGTAACATCACTCACTTGAATTTTAGCCCGAGAACTTTGCAGCTACTAAATCTTCTGTGGTAGCTGCAAAATTGTTGCACTAAAATGCACGTGACTTATATCTTGAACTTTGATCAACGTCTCTCAGAAGATCTTTGTTATTTTATTATTTAGATATAAAATTCTGAAGCATTTAAATGTATGTTTATATATGTAGGTGCAAAGATGCATAGATGACATGTCTATACTAATTACAACCTATGAAGGAACACATAACCATCCTTTGCCTGTTGGTGCAACAGCAATGGCATCAACAGCATCAGCAGCAGCATCATTCATGTTACTAGAATCAAGCAATCCATTAATTTCAAATGGTTTCACTACCCAACAACAATCCTTTAACCCTTATTACAATACCTTCCACCACCCATTAAACCCATCTTCAAATATAAGAAGCATAGACCCCAATGATCTATCTCAAGGAATTGTTCTTGACCTCACAAATAACAATAATCTCAACGAACCGCCACGACGTTTTTCGACCGGTAGTAGCTCCTCCAACACAACTGGTTTTTCTTGGATGCCAAATAAGTTTCAAAATAGTAGTAGTACAATTGCAATGAACAACAATTTTCAAAACCCTAGAGTACCATTGGAGAATATTAATATTTGGAAAGGAGAAGAAAATAAGACAGTAGATAATAATAGTAATAATGTGTCTGCAATTGCATCAGATCCTAAGTTTAGGCTTGCTGTTGCAGCTGCCATTACATCACTCATGAATAAAGACAGCCACACTACTAATGGTGACCAAAATGGTAAGCATGTTTGATTTTTTTCACTTTACAAACAAGTTACTAATAATAATAAGTTTGTTTTGAAGACAAAAAAAAGAATGGTGAATGCTATGTAACAATATTTATTAAGAGAGTTAAGCAATATTAGATTTTCACATCTTTATATATATGAATAATAATATAATACTAATTCCTATAGAGGGAGAGGTTACTAATTATTCTGCTTTACTTGTAATCTGGTTTTTGCTTTTTGTGAAGAGAAGTTTAATTGTGTCATTAGTTGGATGGGATACAAAAAGGCTCGTTACTTATTTAAGTATATATACTATTGAAAAGCCTTTTTTATCTCTGTTTTCTACTCTTGTAATGTACTCAAGTACAGATTTCATATTGCCCATGATTTAGTGTATGTAATGTCACTTTATTCTTTTATTTATCAAAGATTATGAATATTCACACTATAAATTAAGTTGTTTATATTAAATAATTTATTTATAGAGTGTGTCTAATATGTATTTCTAAAAAAAAAAATTCAATGGTAGACTTGTACTCTCTTTTTATGATAAAAATTAAATTTTATATTGACAAAAAGTAGAGAATAAAATTTATAATTTCAATTATGCAAGATAAAACTGTTCAATCATCAAAATTAGAATTTTAATCTTAACTATTTAGATTAATAATTATTTAAATTTTTTAATTGTGATGATTCAATGGTTTCATCTTATCTAAGTAGAGTAACAATTATTTAGATATTCTAATTTGATAATCCAACAGTATAATATAAAATAATTATTTTAACTATGATTTAGAGATTTTATTTTCGATGATCTAATAATTTTATAATAACTAATTTGATTAACTATGTTTTTTATTTTGGATGTTATTGATGTTTTAAGATAAATTCATCTATTGCATTTGTTTATTGATGAATGGATATGTGTGCTACGGAATTTATGTTTTATGATTTTTGTGTTGTGATCTCTTATATATGTATGAATGATTTACGGTGTTTACATAATGCAATAACGGATTCAAAATCTGAGTTCGAGAGTGCAAATTTTATACTTCAATTAATAATAGCTGCAATAAGAGTAATATTTAAATTATATAATTTAAATATATACTACGTACTATATTTTATTGGTTATTTCCAACAAAAAATAATTGAATTAATATAATATATATTAAATTTGCAAACTAACATTCACACAAACATAACTTAGTTTAGTGGTAAAGTATTCAATTAAATTGGAATGAGTTTTATGTCAAAAATGTACCACTGACTTTTAAATTTAAGAATGTATTGAAGAATTTACTTAAAAGCTATTTTAATAAAAAATTGACTGTATATTTTAAACTTTAAGTCAACTTGTAAATGTTGATGTTGTTATCACAGGTTCAAACCTAAAATTTTACAGTCACGTGAATTATCATATTTTTTTAAGATAAAAAAATTCGATATATACTTCTGCGAGCATTATACCTATAATTATTGCAATTGTTTATAATGAATATATTATAATATTAAATTCAAAATAAATATAATCTATGGTTTATATATACACTATTTTTTTTTTCTACATATGAGATAGTAAAGAAATTCAAATACATTTGTGAGATTCTAAATTCGAATTCAGAATATGATATTCAGTCTAACAATATCAGTATTTATCAGCAAAATCGATCCATGAGTAAGGCAGCTAAAAGAATGAATTTAGATGTTCAAAATAAAATAATTGTACTTAATACAAAACCTCTAAAAAATTGTACTTAACAAAAAAAGCCTCATATTATAATATTTTAAATAAAAAATTAATATATTTATATATTAAATTAATAAATAAATATTAAATAAATTTATTTAATTAACAATTAAAAAATAAGTACTATTATGTAAATTGATTATATTAAATATATTAATTTAATTTATTCTAAAGTGTCTAAAAAATAATTTTTGATAAAAAATTTAATAATTTTACTAAAATATTGTTATTAATTCTAAAATGCCTTGTAATTAATTTTGCTATAAGTCTCCTTTGATTTTGAATCGGCCAATTTGCTAGTTGAACTAGGTCTTATAAATGCATCTACACTAATTTTTAGTATATGCAAAATTATTTAAATATGATTATGCTCGCGTAATTTTTAAGTCAATATAATTTTTTTATTTTTAAACTTTAGTAAATATGTGCATGCACGTCGTCAATTTTCCCCCCCTAAAATTGTTATTTTCTGTCTAACATTCGTGGTTTATATCAATTTGAAATATAAACTAATTTTTAGATTTTATGAGTAAAAAAATTCATTGAAGATTGATTAAATTTAAGGAATTTGATAAGATGACTAAGGTTTAAAAAGAAATTATTTTTTAGCAAATTATTTTTACTTTTTTCTTTTTATGTAGAATATATCACACTGAACATACACAAATGCTAAAAAAAATAGCAATTTTACTATTACTTATTAGTGAGAATGTGAAACATCAAACATGTATGAGAATATATAGCTAGAGGAGAAATGCTGGCCCTTAATGGAAATATAGGCTTGGATAAATAAATGAGAATGAGTAGAGTGAAAACAAATCCATTGTAGAATCCTAAAAATGAGTTTTTGAAATAGTCAATGTTAATAATTTTTATTAAATAGAGGAGTTAACTCACGAGTTCGCAATCTCCTTTTATAACTCTAACTCCTTCAAACCATAAACTCATTTTATGACGAACAAAGATATATATGTTATGCTGATATACCTCTATGAAAATCAAACTTTCATTGAGAAAATTAAAAAACAAACGCGAAGCTTGTTGAAAATTACTATTTCTCCGCAAGATGCAAGAATTCAATTTATGGACAAGTGTTGAACTACATAATAAAAAATAAAAAATAAAGGGAGAAGTTGAAACGAACTCAAGTTAAATAAAAAGAAACATACGAACTCACTAAAAAATAATTTCTTGTTGGGTAGCTTGATAAAAAAAAACGTAAAACAAATTACTTTCTAGAAAAACGTAAAATATATTACAAATTATTATTATTATTATTATTATTATTATTATTATTAATAATGAACTAAATGTAAATTGGTCAAACTTAAAACAAATTACTTTCTAGAAAAACGTAAAATATATTACAAATTATTATTATTATTATTGTTATTATTAATGAACTAAATGTAATTGGTCAAACTTTATCAAATGAAACTAAAAGGTAAAATTCATAAAACTATTTTATTTTCTTTAGTCTTTCATCTTCTTTTTGTACAAAGGGGTGCAAATATATAAGCTCCATAAAAATATTATTTTTTTGGAATGGCCCATAAAAAATATGTTGACTCCCTAACGAAACACTGGCCCAATAATATTTAGAAAACTCCACTCATACCTCCCAACTGACGCTTAAAAATATAATTTTAATTTTACAATTTTTACTATGCATAAAAATTTAATTTTTTTTCTTACATTTTATTTTCACATTTGAAAATTTAACAACGACTATTTTAAAATTTTCAAAACGTTAGTTGATTATCAAATTTTTGAAATACAAATATAAAGTGAGTTTATTTTTAAAAAAAATTTATTTAATTTGAAATTTTTGAAAGGTATTTGTAAAATATTTTTAAATTTTTCACCTTTAACAAAAGTTTTGAAATGCATATTTTTGAAATTTTCAAAAAATCAAATTTTCAAAACATAATTATACATTTCAAAATTTTCTATTAAATTTAGTAAATTTTTTTTAAATTAGGTATGAATAGAGTTAAGAGAAAATTTTATGTTACAATGTCCGTAGATTCTAGGAATAAATTCACGACTGATTAGGTAATATTAATAATAACTGATATTATGAGTTTTAGTTTTTAATGTACACACATATATTGATCTTTTATTTAAAATACATTTTATAGATATTTTCCTATAGAAAGTTGTATTCGAATGGACAAAAGCTATTAGAAGACAAAATGGAATAATAATTGTTACCATTAGATTCGATACACATATCGGAAAAAGAGGAAGAAATGATGAATTAATTTTGAAATGTGAAAGAGGTGGGAGATATAAATCAATATTAACTTTTTCTCATAGTTTCCACTTTAATTTACAAAGCAATGAGTACTTATCAATCATCTTTGAGAGATTTCGTACACATAAATGTAACATCTATTGAAATTAATACAACATAAAAATTATGTCAATTGGACAAGAACACGGGATAATTCAGATATTATGAGAGACATATTTTGGATGCATCATAATTGTATAAAATTGTTGAACATTTTTTATTTTATTTTAATATGTGACAACACATACAAGTAAATAGATATTGGTTACCATTATTTGAAAATGTCGGTGTAATATCTACTAGATTGACATTTTTTGTTGCATTTGTTACTTAGAACAAACACGACAAAAAATGAGAATATATTTTCTAAAGTTATTGTGACCGATAAAAATCTTGTCATTATGAATGCTATTGATATCATATTTTCTACTTCAATTAATTTGTTATGTCGTTTTCATATTGAAAAAAATATTGGGTCGAAATGCAAACAATATGTAAAAAAAAATAGACAAGATGAGGTAATGAATTTATGGAAAAAATTGTATATTCGACAAGAGTAGATGAGTATGATAATCGATTGTATAGTAAAAATAATTAAAAAATAATAATAATATGTTTAACAAACATTTTCCAATTATTATTATTAAATCTAAAAAATCATCATTGTATAAATCTTATCCAATTTTAAGACCATGTTTATATAGGTTCTTGTTACATTACATTTAGTACCAAGAATAAAATAAAATAAAAATAAAAAATCTTCATTTTTAATGCACACAAATAAAAAGTCCACCACCATCTCCATCTTTATACACTTCCATAATTTCTACAAAATAATAGAAAAATCATACCTCAATTTATTTAATGGACACACAAATTCATCTTTGTAGCCTATAAATTAATAACTTAAAATCAAATAAAGTGGTAATTTCTTTTGCTTCTTTGAGAAAAATCATAACATAAAAAAGGAAGTGTTTTTTTTCTGTATGAGAACAAAAGAAGAGAAAAAGAACATATATTTTTTATCCTGAAACAAGAAGAAAAAAAACATAAGAAAGAAAAATGAAAAGATACAAAAATCCACCATCCCCTTCGTCAAATCAAGTTGGTGTCCCTCGATCTACCGCACATCACCGCGCACCACCATCTATATCTTCACTATGGTGTTTGTTGGTTTAGGAAAAAACATGTTCTTCATCCCTCTCAGCTTCCTGTTACTTTGTTTTTCAAGTTTTATTTTCCTAAAAGATACAAACTCTATTTTCCTAAAAAAGGATACAACTTCTCACATTTTATTTTTGATGGTCATATTATTTTTTTTTTCTGAAGGAAGTGTTATCCGATATCTTATAAATGTTTTGTTCCATTTAATATTGTTCCATTTATTTCATTGCATGGAAAGTAAGATTAATAGATGTCCTTTTTAGTTTGTATAGATCATACTTATGTATTTTACTTGGATGTGATGTTTAATATTAAAATGGATTTTATTTCTATTATTTAAGTGAATTGTGTGAAGTTGTATTATTCTATATTAAAATGAGTTGTGTTTCTGTTATTTTATTAAAAGGTATTTTGAAAGAAGTTGCGATTGTTATTGAAGAAAGTCGCGTCATGTATAGTATTTTTTGTTCTATTATTTAATTCAAATGTGTTTTGTTTACTTAATAGATTGGACTACAAATTTATATATCTCTTTTCCTACTATTTTCTGTATGTCTTTGTTGTTGGTTTTATTTTATATGATCATTTAAATTTGATTAATATTTAACATCAAATTTTAATTTTTAAAAAGAAAACAAAAATGAAAATATAATAAAAAATTGAAAGGTTAATTAATTGCGACATTTTTTAGTAAATTGTGACAGTTTGATCATTCTAAAATTCATCTTTACAAATAAATTAATTAGTAATTTTTTTTCAATGGTCTAAAGGTTACATATTTTTAGTCTAGATTCTTTACGACACAAGTTGTACAACTTGATGGTTTTAAAAATTCTTCTTATAACAAAAATAATAAATCTAATATTAAATAGATTTAATAAGATGTAATATTTTTTTAGTCATTGAATTTTTAAGACACAAGTTGTATGATCTGATAGTCTTGAAACTCGCATTTTAAAATAATTATTCAAATTAAACAAAGTCGTTTATTTCGTTAAAACGTCTTTTTGTTATCAACAACAAAACAAACTTTCTTTAAAAACAATTAACATATCCACATTTTCTAAAACTTTTGATTTCTCCAACGTACCTGAAGATAATAATTTTTTTTTTCTTCTCTATTTTAAGTACCATTTTATTTCAATATCACATTCATGCAAAATATTAATTTATATTTATTCTTATTAATAAGAAAATAATTTTTTTTAAGTTAACATAAATTTTGCATAATTAATTACAACCATTATTTTAATGAATATTGTATGATATTAATACATTTTATGCACAAAATCGACTTTCGAACTCTAAACTTAGTTTCAAAGATCATTTTTTTTTGTTATTAAGAGCTCCCAACGTTTTCCCTATTTTAAATAAATTTTGTTGACGACTCATTAAATTCAAGAAATACACTAAATTTTAGGTGGCAACACTTTGAGTTAGGGTGTGTTGATATTATCATTTTTGTTGATTATGTTAAAGATTCATGGTTCACACCTTACAAAGAAAGATTTATATGGACTTGGACTAATAGAGTGATGCATTTATGAAATATAACAACTAACATGTACTTTAAATTATGATTTGTTTTACAAATATGATTGAATAATTTATGTGATTTGTTTTAATTTATGTTATTTAATTTATTTGTAAAGTACAGACTGCTCATTAGAGATTGAAAAATATGTAGCAAACTAGGAATGAAGACTTGTGTAAAAATTGGGATGTTGTGAATATGATGTTGGAGAACCAAATATGTAACATCAAAGTGTATTTTCAGAAAAATTATTATTGATGTTGAGCACGAGTATAAGTCACCATTTTATCAAATATTGCATCGCTTTGTATTAAGGAAATGTTTTAAAAAACTGATAAACAATTAAAGATATTAAAGATAGTAGGTACTAACAAAAAAAAATTATGGTGGCTCAATCAGAATAACTCACGGTTTACCTTGTGCTTGTGAGTTGATATATTTGCAGATATCTGATACTCTCATTCCTTTAGACATTATTCATATTTTTTTGGAGAAAATTAACCATGGAGCATGAAGAATCTTTATCACAATATTATCTTTTAAAAGGGTGGGAGACAATAAAAATATACATGAAGACATAAGATATTGTTGGTCAAAGGATATTCATGACAAAAGTGCGCAAACTTGTATTTCCATGGGAGTTGTTAAAAACAATAAAAAAAGATAAAATAATCTGATTCTCCTTGTGACCTTTCATATTGGGAGTATGTCGATATTTCTCAAGGATTTCCAAATCAACCACATCAATGTTCTGCAACGAAACCATCTCAATATGGACCGACTTATGCTGAAGATGGACCAACTTGTGCAGAAGTTTATGTGGAGTAGTAGGTGTACTGATAGGTGGAACATCAAGGAAGATCAGAGAATCTGAAACATGTATGTACCAAGTGATATGTTGTCGCTTATGAGTTAAATACGAGTAACAAAAATGTAGCGTAAGACAATAACTTAAGTCGTCTCGCAAGGACTTTTGACAATATTAATTAAATTCATAATCAATAAAAAATGAAGATGGGATTTGAATTTAGGTTTGGAGTAGTTTAAGAAACGAATTACGATCATATATATTAGAACGAATAATCAACTGATTTTTTAGAATTTCATACCTATCACATATTATATCAACGAGCTCAATATATAATTAATATTCTATTCCTATTTGGCTATATAATTGATCAAACAATCGTAGATCAACCCTGTGTGGATTTTGTTTCTTTGACTAAATTAAACATCACATTAATTGATGTATGATATTTAATGATCAAGCATCGAAAAGCTACAATAATTAATTTAGAAACTAAATCCTGTCAAATCAATTTATGAACTCTATTGACATTTAAATTAAGCAATCCAATAACAATGCAATCGAGTGAAAATGGATAGAATCATCAACGTGAAATTAACATTATAAAAATAAATCTAAATGTTTTGATGTAATCCTGAAATAGAGGATTAATTCACTAATTTTACCTTCCATTAGAAATCTAGAAAAGAAAAGTTATTGTTATATTTTTTTCAAATAATAAAAGTTTGTACTATATCTGAGTTCAAAAGCAGAATCCTAACTTACTAAAAAAACAAAATATATAGTTCTTTGTTTTGGGCTCTAAAAGCTCTAGGGCGAAAAACTAGTGCCTCATACTAAATATTATTATGTAAGCATATGTCATGTAATCAACAGTTTTGACCAAGTAAAGTTTTAATTTAGACTTTTGCTCCAACATAAATATTATAATTCTAACTCTTATTTTTCCAACGTCTCCTCGCACACGTCAATCTATACACATAGCTCAAATTATAGTTTGCAAAACGAGCAATAATCAATATGTAAATAATTAAATTAAAACTCAATCATGATCCAAAGTTTATAAACATGCCTAAAAAATTAATCTTATATTGAGAAAGTAAAATTATTATTATTATTATTATTATTTATGAACTAAATGTAATTGACCAAACTTTATCAAATGAAACTAAAAGGTAAAATTCATTAAAAAAAACTATTTTATTTCCTTTATTCTTTCATTTTCTTTCGGTAAAGAGGGTGCAAATATATCAGCTCCATAAAGATATTATTTTTTTGGAATGGCCGATAAAAGATATGTTGATTCCCTAAAGAATATACTGGCCCAATAATACATAAAAAAAAGGATTTTGTATTGTGCACCCCCCACTTGTATTTATCACTCTCCATCTTCAAGAAAAATATCAAATTGCCTCTAAGTAAAAATCTCCGAAAAGATTTTTTTTTCAATCCATTTTATTTAAAAGTTTGAATTGTTTGAATCACATTTGCAAACATTTGAACCTTTAAAATTTTTAAAATCCAAAAGTAAGAAAAACTTCGAAACTTTTAAATTTTTGAAATATTAATTTTCGAAATTTCGAAAGTTTCCATGAACATGAAACTTTCGAAATGAATAAACCTTCGAAACATTCTAATAATCTGAAAGTTTCAAAATATAAAATTCAGAAAAATTCGCAATGCATTCTTTTTAGTAATAAATAGTAATATATTTACAGTAATAAATTTTATATCTAATTTCAGAAATTTTAAATTGATCAATTTTTTTAAAAGTTTTGATGTTTTCTGAAAAATCACACTTCGAAACTTTTAAATTTATCCGAAGTTTCAAAAAAGTCTGGAAAATAGTATTTCGAAACTTTGACATTTATAAAAAAATTTAAAATTGGTTAAATTTTTTAGAAAATTAAATTTTAAAAGTTTTAAATTTAACAAAATTTTTGAAATTATCAAAAAACTAATTTTTTATTATTTTAAAAGTTTATAATTTTATACAAAATAAAAAAAAATAAAATAGTCTTTAGAAAAAAAATGAAAGGTGGAGGATAAAATTAGGGGATGTACGGAGCATTAAAAAAGACGGCTCAATCTCTTTGTTTTGGCCTTTTTTATTTTTTTTATGCTTTTTGATGATATTATGATTTTATTTGCTCAAACGAATATAATAAGCAAAGTTACTATTAGTGCTTTAGCGGGTGTCGTGTTTATACCTAACTATCTCGTAATTTTTTAAAGTAGTATTTATTACTCGATCTCTCTAACTTAATATCCAACAAAGTTTATTAAATAGGTAATACTAATAACTCTATATTATTTTATTTTGATAATCATTAAAAAATAATAATAGTAAGTACATATATATATATATTTTTATATATATATATATATATATATATATATATTGCAAAAATAATAGAAAAGATGGTGATTATATAAACACTAATTTTTATAAGTATCAGTTTTTTTGTCCAAATTTGAGGGATTTACGTATATGATACTTATAAAGAGATGGGCTAACACAATTTCTTGGAATCATCTACCTAGCACCCGTGAAATTGCATGGTTCAATCACCCATAAATGGTCAAATTCTGTAATTTGACTTTTATATATTTGTTATCTTCTATAACATTTCAATTTTAAGTGTTTTGCTTTACGTGTATTATATATCATTTGTTAGATGTTTCATACTTTTAGACATAAGCGTAAGGTAGTCTAAAGTCTCTAAATTATTGTCTTTCAACTGTTAATCGATTAAAAAGTTATGTTAATCAGTTATTTATTTAGGTTGGTAATTTAAATTGTGTTTACATAAGTTTTTTTTTTATGATTTTTCTTCAGTTAATTGATTAAATTGTTTCTGCATAAGTTTATTTTCTAATTGATCGTTTAAATTAAGTATGTGTGAGGCACAAAATGTTATTTTGGATTGTGTGTGGTCAAAATCTTAATCATATTTTTCAAATTCGAAATCTCAACTATAAATAAGACTTTTGAGAATCATTAGGGATTATGCTTCTCCATCAAATACATTATCTATAAAAGAGAATGCTCATTTTCAAGTATTTAAACCTCTACATCTCATTTAATACTCAATCAATTTTAATTTAATTTGTTGTGTTGGATATATGAGAACATTTAGTTGTTGTTTGAGTTCCGAAATTCTGTTTAGTAAGCCATTATTATCTTCAAATTTCTACAAAGAAAATGTAACTATTGAGTGCTTTATTGATATGTCTCATGATCCTCTAGTATCATACAACCATACATTATAAGTGCTGTGAGAATAATATAATAGGATATACAATAATTTATTATTTTAGACCATTTCATTCGATGTGTCGCTTGAATTAAATATACAGTTGATAAAATAACCTTTTTATTTTATAAGATTTTAATTAAATCAAATTTTGTTGTATTTTCTTATGTTTTAAGTTGTTTTAAATGCTAGGATAAAATGTATCATACTCATGTTTAAAATCAAATTATAATCAAATATGGAGACAAAATTAATTTTATTCAAAAAAAAAAATACAAACTCTAATTTCAAGTTAGAATCAAATTTAAAGACAAAATAAATTACATTCGGACACAATTGAAAACACAAACTCTAACTTTAAGTTATAATCATTTTTTAGAGGTAAAATAAATTTTGTTCAAAAATAGTTAA
>JBBPBS010001017.1:6409888-6427813 GCA_037974835.1 Cicer judaicum | reverse complement strand
TAAACTAAAACTGATTACTAACATATTTTAAAAAGACCGAATGTTATATTTTTATTTTATATAGATCAAAAATAAAATGTTGAAGTTTTATAAAAATAAAAAATTTATTTAATTCTATTTACAATTAGTAAACATCAAACATTAAAAAATACATCAAATATTTGGTTCGTCCCATCATAATTTAACAATTTAATCATTTGACACTTACTATAAAAATATAAATAAATAATATTTTTACTAAATTATTTTTATTAAATATTAATATATTATGAATATCATAAATATATAATTAAGAATATTGTATTATAAATAAATAATGTAAATAATATTAATTAAAAAGATGCATTAAAAACTAAAAGAGAGTTAATAAATAAATAAAAAAAGCAATAATTTGGAAATGAATCCAAATGGCAACAACACAGAGAAGACAAAGCAGTCCGTAAAAAGGTTGAGAGAGAGATAAGCTAAGGAAAGGAGTAAGGTGATTTGTGTCCACTTTCCTGGCAGCAGCCACAGAAGAAGAAATCTATGGAATGGATGCGAAAGACAAAGACGAAGAAGCCGCCTCGATTAGAGCGCTTAAACGCCAAAAAGAACATCAATTACTCACTCCCTATCACCCCCACCATCCCTTCTCCAACTCCTTCTCCCTCCCACCAAGAAACCTCTCTCCGTGTTATGGGTATCGACGGTGAATTCGATCGTATTTTTCAAAGTTTGGGCCTTTCTGGCCCTGAAGACTTTTCTATCCCAGCCCAAGATTGGGAAGCCCGAAAGGCTCGCTCTGTTGTTTCACTTTCACTTCCTGATCCTGTTTCTGTTTCTGTTGTTGTTGATTATCCTTCTTCTTCTGGTGAACACGATGTTGTTGATCGACTTAGAAATGGTGAAAGGAGTGTGCTTTTTACTGATTCGGGTTCTTGCAGTACTTCTCATGATTATGATAGTGATGGTGCTGGTGCTGAAAGGACTTTGTTTCCTTATGGGTGGTTAAAGCCCACTTTTTCTTCATGGCAAAAAGGTGCCCTTTTGGGAAAGGGTTCTTTTGGAACTGTTTATGAATGCTACACTGAGTGAGTCTTTTATCATTTATTTTTTATTTTATTTACTTTTTTGTTCAGTTATATGTTATTTAACTTTGTTCTCATTGTATGTAGTATTAAATTTTAGTGGAATACTTACTAGTTAGATAATAAATAATGCACACACAAGTGAAGTCATTCTAATTTACCTTATATGCAGAACCTCAAGTGTTGAAGAAAACTCTTCCTATTTGGTGAACGTTTATAAGGATGGTTTTAGAGCTGTTTAATTTTTAATCTGTAGGACCTGTGAAAATCGTTTGTCTAATTATAGCGTAGATTCGGGTTGTTAGTTTCGATAGGTGCTCTATAAGAATGGATGTGGAGAGTTTCTCCTTCATAGAGTAGTTGTGACTTGCAAGAATATTGTATCAGTTATACAATAATTAATCACTGAAACATATCTTTAGTTCATCTGAGCTATTACTTTGAAAAACTTGATATAGATTGGTCTGTCTACTAGTGGTTTCTTGTTGTAAATTGGGTATCCTAGGCGCACAATTGCAAAGACTAATCCCTCAAGTCGAGTAGGACCACAATGAGCAGCAAAACTATCAAGAGTTTTAACACTGATGCATTCCCGAGACTGGATTCAAACCCAAGATCTCTGGTTAAGCTGAAATAGACTCAAATCATCTCATCCAAGCGCTCTTGGGTGTTTTGTTAGTTGTTTATTCCATTTTGCTGCTGAGAGCAGGAAATAATCTGCTAAAGTGGCCTTTTATAGTTGGCGTAATAGGGGATTGTTTAGAATATATCACTGGAGTTAAAACTATTGGAAAGTTGATTTAATGGTATCTTCCATCTAAGTATTGGCTGTAAGTCGGCTTTGATTTTCTGATTTGTTTTTTAACAGCAATGGTAGTGGAAATCTTCTTTATGTATCCAAGGCTGGTAAAGCATAACATCCAATCGGTTTATATCAATCTTGTTTTAGTGATTATTAAGTCATCCATTTTTTTAAGCTATATAGTTTTCGTTGTTGAAAGATGAAATATGAATGTTCTTTTCTTGCAGCGATGGATTTTTTTTTGCGGTGAAAGAGGTGTCTTTGCTGGATGATGGTAGCAGCCAAGGAAAACAGAGCATTTTCCAACTTCAGCAGGTGGGAGGACTTAATCTTCCAATTGAATATTATGCTTTGTTCATTCCATGTTATATGGAAGTGTTTTTTATTTTAATGCTTTTGAATTTCTTTTCAGGAAATATCTCTATTGAGTCAGTTTCAACACGATAACATAGTTCGATATTACGGCTCAGACAAGGTATGTTCTTATCTAGTGTGCAAGCCTCTTTAATTCTGCTAGAGTATGATTGCATTTTTCTGACTGAGGCATTTGAAATAAGCATTTTGCAAGTTTAAAAACATTTCCTTAGCTGAAAAATCACTTCTTTCGTTGAGAATCTTGGAAATTAATTATTTAATCACTCAAATTATTTTTTGTCAAGTTCTGTTCACTTAGAAGCAATTGCATTTCTAGTGTATTTACCTCCTTCTCTTTGTTATTTATATATTTATTTATGTTTTGGATTTGTCAGAATGAAAGCACTCTGTATATATTCCTTGAGCTTGTGTCAAAAGGGTCATTGTCCAGTCTTTATCAACACTATCGCCTAAATGATTCTCAAGTTTCTGCATACACAAGACATATTTTAAATGGCTTGAAGTATCTTCATGAACGTGGTGTGGTCCACAGGTAACATGAGTGAATTTGTTATCATGATACAATTTAATGATTGGGTCTATAACAATAGCAAATTTATTTCTCAGAATTCCACAGAGAAGTTAGCCAGTTTGATTTGCTGCGCTCTAATTTTTTAATCCAAATAATTCATTTTAAAGGGATATCAAGTGTGCTAATATACTGGTTGATGTAAGTGGGTCGGTCAAGCTTGCAGATTTTGGGTTGGCAAAGGTAATCTTCAATAAAACTGAATTTTTCTTTTTTGGCGTCTTAATCACATAATTCATAATTTTAGTTATTTTACCTTCTCAGGCAACAAAAATGAATGACGTTAAATCAAGCAAAGGCTCCCCATACTGGATGGCTCCCGAGGTTTGCCTCTGTCCTTGTATAATCTTTTTGAAATAATATGACTATCTAATTCATTTTCTCCTCTGACTTGATTTTTTATGCATGTGAGCTTTTAAATTTTGACTGGTATAACTTTGAATTTTTCGACATTAGGTTGTTAACTTGAGGAGCCAAGGTTACGGGCTTGCAGCCGATATATGGAGCTTAGGGTGTACTGTTTTAGAGATGTTGACAAGGCAGCCACCTTACTTTGATTTAGAAGGAGTATGTAACACTTATTATAATCTTCTAAAGTTTGTTATTTTCCTGGCCCTGTTTGCTTTTTCATTCCTTCGAATCACCTTACAAATATTAGCAATTTAAATTTTTTTGGCTGCTGTGTCTAGAATCATTAAGCTATACAAACTGTACTTGCCTTTCAAATTGGATAATATGCATATACTTTTTTATATGACTACAGATGCAAGCAATATTTCGGATTGGCAGGGGTGAACCCCCACCGATTCCTGAATCTCTATCTGAAGATGCCCGAGATTTCATTCTCAAATGCTTACAAGTTAACCCAAGTGAGCGTCCAACTGCAGCTCAACTATTGGATCATCCATTTCTAAGGAGACGATCAAGTTCAGCTTCCCCAAGTATTAATAATATCGTTACGCCTTAAATGCTCTCGATCACCGCCTATATTGGCACCAACAAGGTCAAAATTATCCTCTATTTCTCAAGTTAATCAATACACATCTTGGGTTTAGACTGGTGTAATATCCTCAACTCTCACTGGTTTGTTTATCTCTATCACCTCCTGCACTGGCACACCATGTGGATTGCAAGCTGAAGATATATTCATCGAAAGGCAAAACTGCATTAGCAATAGCAAGAGTTCCACAAAGCTAGATTTTCACCTTAATCCCAAATTAGAAAAAGCAATGGCTCCATATCTTGCATTATGGATCTTCTTATGACTCAATGGGGGAAATTGAAGAATTTAGAAGGAGTTGAACTCTTCAATTCCAAACCAAGTGCTCTTTCCTGTACAGGGAAGGAAGTGTGCAGCCAAAAGGAGATCGTGAATTTGCAATGGGCATGCGCAGTTGGTCATTTGGTGTGGAGTTGTCGAATCTTTCGGTCACATTGCTTCTATCGTTGTTTTTCAAGTTAGAATTCCAATTCTAAAGCAATGGTTATTGCAGTATCTTCCTATATGCTCACTTGTTATTGTTGTATGGAAATCCTACATTCACTAGTACTGCAAGGTGGTTGCTGATACTTGGTCATGAAAGCGGCTGCTACTACTGTACAAATGTTGTTATGTTATCTATGCTATTAGAGTATGAAGTTTTGGATGATTATTTTGGTGCAATTAAACTGTATATAATTGTTGCATTTTTTTTCTAGGAAACTACAATAATTTATCTAGTTTTTATTTTGTGAATTAATTCTTGTATCTTTAGAATGCAAAAATTGTTTACTCAAATGATGAAGTTGTACCCTGGCTTTATTGCTAAAAAAAGTGAGTGTGATATGTTTTTCTTTTGTACCCTGACTTTGTTAGTTGTCTTTGCTTGCTGTTGCTCCTTTTGACTGACTTATAAGAATCTTATACTACTTTTTCCACTCGTTATTCTATTATTTTTTGCTAGATGTATTGTAGTCTCTGTCTCTCTAACTAAATTATTGGACACGTCACTCCAATTGTGAGCTGGTGAATTTGACCTTTTGCAATAAGACAAATATCTCTTCCACCAATCACATGATTTTTTAAATGACCACTTTTCTGCATGAAACACCAAATTAAGAGTACAATTTCTATAGTTTAGAATATGGTACCACACGGCATCGTTATCACATAAGTTTTCATTTTCTTAGAAGTTTCAGGTTGAATAAAAATCCAGAGTACAATTTCTATAGTTTAGAAGATGGTACCACACGACATCATTATCAAATAAGTTTTCATTTTCTTAGAAGTTTCAGGTTGAATAAAAATCCAGGTTCCCTCCACATGCATTGAAGCAGTAAGTAACTGCGGAACCGTCCGGCTGAAATCGTATGGTCTAAATATCAAGTTCCGTAATTTAAAAAAAAAAATCAAAATTTGTTTGAGATTTAAATTGTCTGATTCCGACGGTCGCACAATCACTAACTGCGCGAATGCATGAATTCACTTATTTCAGAAAATCCAATTTCATTGGATAACCGATGACGTTTCCCCTTAACCTAAGTCCATCAATCATAGAACCTAATTCTTTATAAATATAAGCAGATCTAACTTATTGTTTCTGTTTATTTTCTTATCATGTGCAGTTATTAAATATTTAGTGCTAGCTCAATGATTTCAAGGTTTGTCTTGGTTCAAAGATCAAGACCTAATATAGCTTTAACTTTTTAAGTGCAATGAGTTAAAAAAAACCATTACATTTTACAAATCTCAAGCATGTTACTGACCAACTTTTGGATCTTAAATAAAATACTTGTTATTTCTCAACTTACAACCTCTCATACACACAAGACACAACACCATAATTGACAAATATGCTTCTAAAAAGCTCATATTTTACTGTTGTTGCAATTGCTTTTTTATTTTCATCTACATCTTATGATGCAGCTGGTAATCATGAAAACTTTGTCCAATGTCTTGAAAGTTATTTTAATCATAACTCCACTTCAATCTCTAAGGTTGTGTGCACCCAAACACACTCCTCATACTCATCTATACTACAGTATTCCATTCAAAACCTTAGATTCACATCCAACACTACTGCAAAACCCCTTGTCATTGTGACACCTCTTGCAGTTCCAGAAATTCAAGCCACTGCAATCTGTTCTCAACGCCATGACATGCATATTCGAATTCGAAGTGGCGGCCATGACTATGAGGGTCTGTCCTATGTTTCAGAAGTTCCATTTGTTGTCATTGATCTCATAAACCTTCGAGAAATCAAAGTCGACGTAGAAAATAACACCGCATGGGTTCAAGGAGGAGCAACTGCTGGCGAACTTTTGTACAAAATTAACCAGCAAAGTAGAACTCACAGCTTCCCGACAGGTGTCTGCCCGACTGTCGGTGTTAGTGGACTCATCAGTGGCGGTGGCTATGGATTCTTGATGCGTAAATACGGTCTTGCAGCTGATAATATAATTGATGCTCACATAATTGATGTGAATGGTAAGATTCTTGACAGAGACTCAATGGGTGAGGATCTGTTTTGGGCTATTAGAGGAGGTGGAGGATCAAGCTTTGGAGTTATCATAGCATGGAAGATAAAACTAGTTCATGTTCCATCAACTATAACATTGTTCAGAGTTCATAGAACACTGGAACAAAATGCAACAAAGCTTATCCACAAGTGGCAGTTAGTGGCAAATAAGCTTGATGAGGACCTAAACATTAGGATCTTCTTGGAGAGAATGAATTCAAGTACTCAAACAAAGAAGCTCACAATAAAAGTCACATTTGAATCCTTGTTTCTTGGAGATGGAGACAGTCTTATACTTTTGATGGAAGAAAAGTTTCACGAGTTGGGTTTGGTTAGAGAAGATTGTTTTGAGATGAGTTGGATTGAATCAATACTCTATCTTGCTGGATTTACAAGTGATCAACCTCTTGAAGTTCTGTTGAATAGAACTCATGATAATGTGTTGTTTTTCAAGGCAAAATCTGATTATGTTACAGATCCAATTCCTGATTTCGGGTTAGAAGATTTATGGCCATTGTTTTATGAAGACGAGGCGAAAGCCGCAGTGTTGATACTAACTCCTTATGGAGGCAGAATGGATGAGATTTCTGAGTCTGAAATTCCATTCCCACATAGAGCTGGAAACATTTACAAAATTCAGTACTTGGTTTTTTGGCAAGAGGAAGGTGACGAGGTAGAAAAAAGGCATGTAAATTGGATTAGAAAAGTTTATAGTTATATGGAACCTTTTGTTTCAAAGTCTCCAAGAGCTGCTTATGTGAATTATAGAGACCTTGATATTGGAGTGAATAACAAAGGCTATACAAGCTATAAGCAAGCTAGCATTTGGGGTCTAAAGTATTTCAAGAATAATTTCAACAAATTGGCAATGGTTAAGACCAATGTAGATCCTTTAAACTTCTTCAGAAATGAACAAAGCATACCTTCTCTATTGAGTTTTGATAACATAACTAAGCATACCTTGTCTTGTGTAGAAGGGATGGACTAGAATTTCCTGGAGCAGGTCATGTCATAATGAAATAAGTTTCTTTGAATCCTACCAATAAGGCAATATATTCTTAACAGAAGTCCTGAGAATATATTTAAAAATCAGTATATAACCATGATTTACTAATATCTATATTAATACTTTGTTTGCATAGATAGGTATTATATCAACTCAGTCTTAAGAAGTTTGTCTGCACATATTTCCTAATATGGAATATGACCCCCACCTGATAAAACGAGTTTGTTGTAACAAATTATGGAAAATGCATAACATTGAACTATTGCATGCAGTGCTTGGAAATTGATTTCTGATAGTATCTATTTTTGGGTTTTTCTGTGAATAATATATCTTTAATTTGTTACATTGATTTGCTACATTTAACTAGGCTTTTTGAGACGTGGGCTTTTTAGTCTTGTGGGCCTTCTAAGAGTAATTGGGCTGATTTGCAACTCTATTCGAAAATTATACCATGCACGGCCACATTTATACCTGTCACCCTTTTAAAACACACAAAATACAATTTTACTCTTTTAACTAAATATAATAAGTTTCAAAATTGATAGTTTTGAAAGTTTCAAATTTTCGAAATAAGGATTACATTTCAAAATTTTGGAAAGTTTTCAAATTTGGAAATTTTTGAAATAAGGTATACATTTAGAAAGTTTTCAAATATGAAATGTTTCGAAATTTTCCTATTTCGAAAGTTTCAAAAATTCTGTAAATTGTCATTTCGAAACTTTGAAAACTTTCAAATATTTTGGAAAGAAGGGTGAAAAAAAAGAGAAGTTAAAAAAGTTATGGTTTTATAAAAGGCAAAATTGTATTTTCATATTGATTTAGGGGGTGACAAGTTTAAACGTGGGAGTGCAGGATATAATCATCTCGCTCCATTTTAAGATGAAAAAAAAAACTCCAAAAACAATGGTCAAATCTGGACACGATTTCAGCTCTTTAATACCAATCGAGAAAGAAAAAAATTATAAAAAAGTTTACTTGAGACTGACAAATTTAGTCTCTACAAGTAGGGGTGAAAATAAGTCAGGATGAGCAGACTAAGATTTGAAAGGCTTGAGGCTGACTTACGATTAATATTTTAGGCCTAAGCCTAGCCTACCGTCTATTAAAGTTTTTTTTTTCCGGCCAGACCTGACCTTTTTAAAAATCTAGTATGATCTGAAAACCTATTTAAAAACTTTATTCACATTAAAACATTTAAACACATATCAATATTAATGTACATATCTATATATATTAAAAATAAAAATTAACAAAATAATTTTAAAAAAAATCTGAAACAAACATGCTTTAAACTCTACAAAAATAGTTTTTTCTTTTAATTTGTTTTTTTATGAAACAAATGCACCGATTATTATCTCTCAAACAAATATAGAACGACTACTGACTAATTGAACGACTACTAAATATGGAACTACTGTCAAATATGGAACTACTGCCAAATATGGAACTACTGCCAAATATGGAATCACTACCGATTGATTATTATCTCTCAAACAAATGTGGAGTGATTGTCTAATTGATAAAATTTAAAATAAAAAATAATATTATTAATATAATAATAAAAAAATAACATTAATTAATAATAAAATATATATAGATCGGTCTGTTATATTTAATAGATATTTTTATATGTTTGTGCATTATCTATTTAAATAAATAAATCTTAAAAATAATTTGACCATAGCCTTTTTATTAAATAGATTAAACTATAACATAAATAAGTCAGACCATAAACCCTGACATACACCTTAGCCTATTTTCATCCCTATGCACAAGTTAGGAAACCAAATATTTTGCCCCATACCCTTGCATTTTACTCAAAATCCTATTTTACATATTTTTGAAAAAAAAACATTTTTTTAAAGCCATTCAGCAATATTCCCGTATTCTCTGAACCCACGTTGAAATATATAGGTATTAGAAAACTTAAGTTTTTTTTTTAAAAACAAATCTCAAAAGGTAAAATATTTGAAGTACTTTATACTTGAACTGATTTTCTAATAATAAATGTATGAATTTCTATTTGTAACTCACTCCATTTACATTTTTGAAAATCCTATTTTACATTTTTGGAAATTCTTTTGATCTAAAATATTATTAAAAAGAAAAAGAAAATACCAAGGACATAAATCTAATTCAGAAAAAAAAATAATGTTAAATTTTTTTATCAAATCATGTAGATTTTTTTTTTCTTTTGGAGGAAAATTATATAGTATAACAATAGATTAACGTGCTTCATTAGCATCTTTATTCTTAAACAATAATAAATTCTTTAAAATCTCTAAATCACAAACAATTTTGAGATATAAATTATTGTTAGTAATAATATTTGTCGGATAAGTTCTTCATGACATTATAGCGGATAAATTCTTCATGACATTATAGTCTTTGAATGTAAATTAATTGTCGAAGTAGAAGAAGTTCAATAATTTTAAATATTGTTCTCCTCTAACACTTCGTCAAATAATTAGAATATATATTTGATAAAAAAATTATTGACATATTCTCGTTTAATTGGTTCACATGATCTCAATTTTTAAACTCTTAACTTGATACCAGTTGTTACCCTTTTATTTATTTCATTTTTTCATTTCAAGTTTGAGAAAAAAATGAAGAAAGAATAAATTAAAAAAAAAAATAGCAGCTAGAAATTTCAATAGTGAAATGGAAGAAGGATTTTTTTATTTGCTTGATCTCTTGGAATATTTAATTGATTGCTTAAGAGGGAGAAAGTGGAATTTGATCATTTCCAAATGCAAAATTGCAACATTTTTTTCATACCGGTAAAATTGCAACACTTTATCAACGAGAAGAAGAATTTCTCGATAAGAACGGTTGGGAAACCCTTCTACCATTTCACGTGTTTATTTATTATTTTTTTCATTTTTTTCTTCAATATTCAAACAAAAAACAATATAAATAAAATAATGTATTGAAAGATTAACAACCGAGTAACAAGTCACGAGGTTGAAAAATGAGATCATAGAGACCAATTAATTAGAGTGTGTCATTAAGATTGGATTAGAAGATGTTTCAATTATTGGTCCTAATATTTTAGAATTTAATTTATATAATGTAAATTTAAAAATAACTTATATTGATTTTACAATGAATACATGCAAATTAATCTCATAATTCTGGTATAAAATTCTTACATTTGAATGGGACACTTAGAACAAAGAAAAGGCTTTCATGAGTAGAAGGGGAATGAATATAGGTTCGTTCAATTGATGCGTCTCATTAGTCTATGTTAACGCCACGATGACAGCACCGCGGAAGTTCCGTGAGGTATTCTTCTTTTTTCTATTTTAGATTAGGAATACCAAAATCAATATAGTACAATTCCAAAACTTCCCATTAAAGTTGCTCAATTCAGAGCCATTCTATTCAACTCTAATCTTTTTTCTTCTTGTAACTTGATTAGTACTAATAGAGCCATCAGGATTGTTCACAAATTTGGGTATACAGCTTTCAATATGGAGCGCTCTTTTTTTTTTGTTTTATTATTATTATTATTATTATTATTATCTTCAGTTATTAGTATTAATATATATTTATGAAAACCTAACATGCGTAAATATCAGGCCAGTTTCTGTATAAAAAAAACGTCTGGCCAGTTTTCTTTATAAAAAAACGTTAGGCCAATGTTACAGTTTTATATACAAAATTCCGTTGAAACTTCATCTAGACGCATACGTAGAGTATATTATACCCTACTAATTATTGCTTCATTTATTTGTCTTTCATAAAAATAAAATAAATAAATAACTTTTTATTAGATATTTGTATTTTTATTTCAATATAATTCGGTTAATAATTGATAATAGAGTTTAATTTATACATCGACAATATAATTTTTTTACCTTCACCGAAATTCTTTACATTAACTATATATATAAATTAAATAAATTTGTGATAATTATATTAATTTGAAATTAAAAACTCTTGTATTCATACACATTTATTTTTTATCTATTATATATTTGCGTATTGGAGAAACAGTTTCCAAATAGAGATAAAGCAGTTTTATAAAATGTACGAGAGAATATGCTTGATCCTTGTGATAATGAATACGTAGGTTTCGGGAAACGGATCACGTGAAGGTGCACTCCATGCCACGTCATCGTTAATTGAAGTTTACGCCGCACCAGTTACATAAGAGCGTGTTATAAACACGTTACAGTAGCGCGTGGAAATAAACAGTATATTGTGTGGACATCGTGGGGTAAGAAAGCAAATGGAAGGGTGTAGCGTAGAAATGACTCGAACTGCACAATTGTATGGTTTCTTCTCTCTCTAAACATAAACAGATTACGATGAGAGAGAAAGCGAAACGCTAACACACACACACACCCAAACTTTTACCCTTCCCCTCCCATTTTTTCATTTCCCTCTCGATTCCATCGCCTTTACTTTCGATCCTTTTCTACACATACAGAACCTTATTCTCCCCTTTCTCTTTCTCTCTCTTTTTTAAATTCGCTTCATTTTCTTCAATTTTCATTTTTCTTCTTCTTCTTCTCTTCTGGTACGACCATTACATCTCAACCCTCTTCTATTTACCCCCTTAATTCCATTCTTTATCGGTTTGTTGTTTTTCAATTTTCGATTTTTTGTATTTCTAACTCTCTAACATTCTTAATTTTTGCCAACCCTTTTTTTACCCTAATATATTGGAAATAAGTACCATGTTGGGATATTTTGTTGCTCGAACTTAAATTTTCAAACTTTCTACCATTTCCCTTTGTTTTGTCGGTTTCCAAACAGATGGGCATCTTTGTTTTGTCCACATTTTTTTCTGATTGATTTATATGATTTTTTAATTTGGAAATATTTTTTAATGTATATAATATTAGGTTGTTTGATTGGATCTAAGATGGTTGGGTGAAGCTTAAGGACATGTGATTGTTATCTTATCTTCATATTCTGGTTAATATTATATTAAGGTTTAATCTGTGAATCTTACTTTGTTAGTTGTCTTTGCTTGCAGTTGCTCCTTTTGCATCTAGCCACGTTGTTTCCTTTTGACCAACTTATATGAATCTTACACTAATATATATTTTCCTTCTTGCTGTTGTGTTTATTTATTGCCAGATGCACTCTGATCTTTCACACTAAATTGTTGGATTCATAACTCTAATATTAAGCTGGTGAGTTTTTTTTTCCTTATCCTTATAATGGTTTGATGCATAAGTATAACATGCTTTGTTTGTGATAATCAAGAAAAGTGAGGCTCTTTTGTTGGCAGGATGTGGCTATTTAGCCTTTGCATTGCATTGAATACTTAGTTCATTGTCTCACATATGCATGCTTCATCTTCTGTATGTTTACTAATTAGGATAGGCATGTTTTCATTTTGTGTCTGGTATGAGTTATACAAACAAAATAGTAATGTTTCTTGAAATTCAGTTACAAGCAATACAAATGTTCCCATTTTATAAAGTTTTCCTAATTATTATCGTAAGAATTTTGGTTGAATGAAATTTGTAATATGATAAAGCCCTGTTTAGTAGATCTGACTATCTGGCCATCATACTATTAATTTATAGCTTAATGTTGATGCATTATTCCACGTCTTAAATCTTTTGACTTGATCACTGCCAAGAGTTGAGGTTGTTCGTGTTAGTTACTCGGAAAATCTTTAATCTTATCAAGGTCGTTCATTGAGGAGCACAAAATTTCTAATGTTTATCACCTTTTAGGTATAATAGTGGGAAGATACTTGGAAAATCTTTAGTCTTATTATTTGTTTGAGACTTTCAGGCTATGTCTCTTACTAGACCAAACAAGTTGTGTTTATCCATTAAAGCCAAACATTCATCTACAGTCATTAATTTCTGGGCTGGCCACCCATTTAATAGCTTTGGTTTTGGCAAGCAAAGGTTTCTGTGTAGTGTTATGAAAGGAAGCATTAGTCCTAAAGGACAAAATATGTTGTTCTCTTTCTGTAATGGGGAGCCTTCGTCTCATATGTTTAGTGCTTGTGGATATGAAGAACTAGAACATTGAATTTGATATGACCAATGCATATGTGCATTTATGATCAACATTTTTTTTAGAATAGATAGTCTCTAAATATGAATAAACGGAGGGATGCGTTTTAAATAAGTATATATTGATAGACAATCATATGAACAAATACCTTTGTTTCTATGTTTCATCATTGTATAAAATGACTGGGTAAACTGTACATGTTGGCCACTATTTTGTAAGTGTTTGATGTAAGGTTCAAAGAATATGGTGAGAACAGGGCACCTTCCTGCACTTCCTAACAAATTTAAATGAGAAGAAGACATGTTGAAACTAAAGCAAGAAATCACCTTTTTTTAGATTCTTTGATGAGACTCTCGGCGACTCTATTTAGGTTTCTTTTCATATCTTAATTGAAGAAATTCCGTGTTGAGGTCTGATATTTCTTAAGATTTGAAAAATATTTAGTGTCTGTGTGCTGTCAAAGATGAGTACATTACAGCAGATGATGGTCACACAATGCTGGACAAAATTAGGAATGCAAGATTAGAGAAATAACTGGAGATACACCTATTGTGGAAATAATTGGGGTGTTGCCTTAGGTGGCTTGAACATGAACATATGTGGAGAAGATGGTCGGCAACATTAGTAAGGAGGTTTCATTAGAGGAAAGGATAGTACAATAGTTATAGGTAAAAGAAGATCAAAGAATACTCTAAGCCAAACTATTAAGATGGATTTGGATTTAAATCTCTTTTCTTTAGAAATGATCCATGTACCCGGCGGCTCTACCTTGTTAGAAATGGGTGAATACATTTTTCTTATATAGTTCTTAGGTACTGATTAAATTGGACTGTCAGTAGATTTGTAGAAATATAAGAATGCTCAAACTTCTGAAGTGAAATTTGTATTCCAGGTGCTGATAAGAATGTCCATCTTTTCCGTAACATGAAAAATTGACCCCTGAAATCAGCGAATTCTTTTTAACAGTTTTGTGGTTTAAATTCCAGGTTCTATTGGTATTTTGAAAATGGCAAAAGGAAGCAGGGGACGATACAGGATTGCTTCTCGTCAGTATAGACTGACTCCATACCCACTGGCTCGATGCAAAAGGGACATTTGTGAGGATATGTGCCAAAAGAAATGCTCTAAAGCCTTGGATAAGAAAGAGTGTGAAGATGTAACGTGTTCCGTGTGCATGGAATATCCACACAATGCCGTTCTTCTACTTTGTTCTTCTCACGACAAGGGTTGCCGTCCCTATATGTGTGGAACTAGCCTTCGTCATTCCAACTGCCTTGATCAGTACAAGAAAGCTTACACTAAAGTAGGTTCAATTGTTAGTCCAGGTTCACTCCATGATTCAAAGGACGAAGTCACCGAACTTGCCTGCCCCCTTTGTAGGGGTCAGGTCAAAGGCTGGACTGTTGTTGAACCTGTCCGAGATTTTCTCAACGAAAAGAAAAGAAGCTGCATGCAGGACAATTGCTCGTTTGTTGGGAACTATAAGGAGTTGAAGAAGCATGTGCGGGCAGAGCATCCTTTGGCACGTCCACGGACAGTAGATCCTGACCATGAACAGAAATGGAGATGGCTCGAGTGGGAGCGTGAACGAGAAGATGTTATCAGCACAGTGACATCAACCATACCTGGGGCAGTGGTTTTTGGAGATTATGTTATAGATGGTCGCCACAATGACTTCGATACAGATGATGAAGAGGAGGCTCTTGATGCAGTGAATGCAGAAAGAAATGGGAGATTTCAGATGGGTATAGAGGCTATGAATTTCTTCCTCCTGCTACATGCGGTTCGTCAGGGGAATGATATCAACAGCATTAGTAGACGGTTGAGGCCTGAGCTGGCCCCAAATGGGTTAGCCGACCAGAATAGACACAATGAGCTAGATGTTATGCTGGATGTCACAGATGACGACAATGATGATGGAAGCTACAATGAAGGTAATGATGATGGTGTATCCCTGGTTAGCCGACTCCGCAGGCAGGGCGGTGGCAGAGTTCTGTTGAACCGTTCTGGTAGGAGGCGTAGGCGTAGAGAAGCACATGCAACGATCGGGGGAAGTTGATGGTCATGCTTGAAGCAGGAGGTTGGAAAGGGACAGGTTTCTTAGGTATATATTAGATCTGAAAATTTAGCACCATATACTGGTGGCATAATAACATTTGAAGGGTTTTTCTTTCCCAAAAAGAAAAATCAAAAGATGGGCATTTTTATTTGTTTATCTTATTGTAATTTGTCTTCCTTGTACATGTACATTCCTACCTTCCTCCTATAGTCCTATTGCTTTTGCACATTATAATGTGAAATTCACTCATGTAAACATTTGATTGTATGAAATCTTTGGCATGAATTTGATTGCCATGTAAGGATCCCAGGATTGAACAGTTGCAAACTGGCTGTTTCAGCTAGCTAATATATAAACCAGGAATTCTGGGTATCAAAATGCATCCTTTTTTAATAGAGTAAAATTCAAACTCGGTATTATGAGATTTACAACACTTACCCACTGCTCACTTATCATTTGTGTAAGACTCCATTACCCCTCACTGCACGAAATTAGAGGATTGGTACTACTGCTGATTGTTGCTTAATATATTATTCTTAATATTTTTGGCTAATAATTTGATTTCAAAGAAACACTGTTATGATGACTATTTTGCATAAGATTAATGGTAATACGTTGAGGTTGCATTAAAATTAAACTCATTTATTTTTGGGACATAGAGTAAGTTTAGTCTGCATACAAATAGTCTTTGTATGTGTTAACTATCAATTGGAAAGATAGTTATGATATTTTATCTCGTCGTTCTAGAATCTTGAAAACTATATTATATGCTGTCTTTTGTTTTTGGCATGATCATATTGTGAATTTTGTAATATCGGTATGGCTTCTTTAGAGCAGTTTATAAAGGTAGCGTGATCCACCGCTATAGATTCACATGAGTCCATGACTTTTGATTCAACAAAAATAAATCATCGTATTTTGGTTTTTTGGTTTGTTGCTCAATTAAAAGTTTCTAAAACATACAATTTAATATTAAAATAATTTTTGATCGTTACTAAATTATGGATCAAAATATCAAAGTCTTATATTTTCGGTGACTAAAATAATAGTTTATCTATTAAACAACTATGATATTTATAAATAATAAAAGGATAAATAAATAAATAACTCTTAGCTTTATTTCCTTGTTTGTTTTTTATAACTTGTTTACTTGCTATTCCAACTCATCAAGATATTCTTATGCACATTTCAGAAAAATAAAAAGACTGTTATGTAGTGTTTTTATTTTTTATTTTTTATTTTTTTTTATTTCATTACATACATTTTAATATTTTATAGTGTTGATTAACGAGCATAGAATGAAGAAATAATCGCAGGAGTGGAATCTGAATAAAATTCCCAAAAGAACAAGTGCAACATTAATATAATTGATAAAATAATAACTCATGTTAGCTTAAAATACCAAAATGACAAATAAATAGGAAAAAAAATAATGTCTTAAAGAAACTATTGACGAAATAATAATTTTTTAATAAAAAAGCATCAATTAAAATTCAACATACCGATGATTCCAAAGGTTACATTTTTGAATAAATATATTTGATTTTATATGTGATATTGGCTCGCAAATGCCAATATTAGACCATGACTAATTGGAATTTTGCTAGATCACATAGATGGACCCTTTGATTGGTACAAATTTTCGAAATGCCTCCTTTTCTATCTAAGAGACTCGACCTTAAGACTATGTAAGGATAATTAACTTCTCCCAACAGACATTTTATATGTTTTTTTTCATCATTTCTTAACTAATATTCTGAGGTTTGGTACTATTGGTAATTGTAAATTGTACTTCAACACATATCCCAAAATTTATTATAAAGTTATCTAACAAAGAAGTAAATATGATTGTTCATATTTTAGTAAAGGCGATTACATCTTAGACACCATGGCGTGGATTTTGAGTTGTTTCCATATGAAATGAATAATTTTTAAAGTGATTTTTAGAAATAAAATGATAAGAAAAAAAAAAATGAGTTAGATGGAAAAGACGTCATAATCAAATGATAATTGATAAACAATTGCAAAATCGCTGCAATGGTAAGAGAACTATTGATAAGATTCAAATAAGTTATAATTCAATAACTTAAAAAAGAGACATATTTTACTAACCATTCTTACAAAAGAAATTTTAATTCGTTTCAAAATTTATCTTAATGAGATTACAAATGTATATTGATGGTAATATTATTTTTAAACCTAAATGGGCCATAAATAATCCTATTCTATAGGTCTATATTGGACTTACATCATATTTTTTTAAAATAAACTAAATGAAAGAAATCAAAGTATCTTCACTTAGACATGACATCAACTAAATATAAATTAAAACTATTACAATTCTAAATTAAAGAAAATCAATAACTATTACAAATCAAAACCAAATAAATAAAATTCTTTTTAATTTAATAAAATATAAATCATTTTCATATTCTTGAGGTTCTTATTACATCATCATTTTGATTAAGTGAAATCATATAAGTTTGTTTCTATAAAAAAGTTAGACAAAATATATTATATGATTATTTGAATTACATGAAAATAACATGTTAAT
>JBBPBS010001017.1:6385248-6399726 GCA_037974835.1 Cicer judaicum | reverse complement strand
CTAATAATATTATAAAATAATTTGATAATAATATAAATTATATATTATTATCAAATTGTAAAATAATTTATAAATATATTATAAATAATTGTAAAATAATTTTATAAGTTATAAATTTATTGTAAAATAATATTATTAGATAAAGAGCATTTATGTCGATATTTAGGAGTGATTAGTTGTTTTTTTATTGAATTTAATGATTAATAATATAAATTATTACCATTGATAAATAACTGATTAATAATATAAATTATAAATTATTATCAAATTATAAAATGATTTATAAATTATAAATAATTGTAAAATAAGTTTATAATATATAAATTTATTATAAAATTATATTATCAAATAGATTTTAGAGGTATGAAAGAAATTGTGGAAGAAAGAGGAAAAATAGAGTAGGATTAAAGGAGATTAGGTATTGAGAGTATAATTTAGAAGGGAGAAATGATGAGAGGTCCACATCAGCTTTTTGGCTTATGTGGAAAATATTTGTATAGGTGGCATTCGAGGGGGTGAGGTGACATTCGGGGTTTGTTTTAAATATATATAATAGATAATAGATGGAATAATATAATTGTCCATAAAAAGAGGATTAAATAAAGAACATTTATGTCGATATTTAGAAGTGATTAGTCGATTTTTTATATTGAATTTAATGATTAATAATATAAATTATTACTATTGGTAAATGACTAATAATATTATAAAATAATTTATCAATTTAGTATAAAATAACTTATAAAATAATTTGATAATAATATAGATTATAAATTATTGTAAAATAATTTTATAATTTATAACTTTATTATAAATTAATATTATTAGATAAAGAGTATTTATGTCGATATTTATGAGTGATTAGTCGTTTTTTTTTATTGAATTTAATGATTATTAATATAAATTATTACCATTGGTAAATGACTAATAATATTATAAAATAATTTATCAATTTAATATAAAATAACTTATAAAATAATTTGATAATAATATAGATTATAAATTATTATCAAATTGTAAAATAATTTATAAATTATAAATAATTGTAAAATAATTTTATAATATATAAATTTATTATAAAATTATATTATCAAATAGATTTTAGAGGTATGAAAGAAATTGTGGAAGAAAGAGGAAAAATAGAGTAGGATTAAGAAATGAGAAAGGATGAGAGGTACACTTTAGCTTTTTGGCTGATGTGGAAAATATTTATATAAGTGGCATTCCTTTGTATAGGTGGCATTTGAGGGGGTGAGGTGACATTCGGAGGTGAGGTGGCGGGGATATGTTTTAAATATATACTAGATTATGGTCCGCGCGTTGCGCGGATATTAATTAATTTTATAAGTTTTGTAAGTAATATTTTATAAATATAATTATTTTATAATATTATTTTATTGATTTGTAATAATTGAATATGATTAGGAAAATTAAAATAATAAAAAATTATGTTTATCACAATTATGTAATTTAATTTTTAAAATATTTTTTAAAATGTGTATGATAATTTATTATATAGGATAATTGTTTGACTCATTGTAGTGTGATTGTTAATTTATTTTTCAACATATAATGGTACTTGTATTTATTTGATAAAATAAAATGTAAAATACAAACCCAAAAATAAGATGTAAAAATTTAAAAATATGATTGACTTATTAATATTTTTTATTTAAAAAAATATTAATATTGAATTATATTGTAGCGTAGTCTAAATTTATTTGTTTTATTAGTATGATATTTTAATTGTGAGAATGAGATGTTGTTGTAAAAAAAAATTATTTAATATATTTTATCAAGAGTTTGTAAAAAAGACATATATAATAGATAATAGTTTTTAATAATTGAAAGTAACTTTTTTAATAATTTTTCATATATTCGTATTTTATGATTATTTTTAATAAATTTATGTATTTTCTGTCAAATAGAATATATATTTTTATTTTATAAAAAGTTACTAAAAAAATTGATTGACATAAATTGAAAATGACTATAAATAGATTAACATTAATGAGTAATTGAATTTTTAACGTATAAAATTATTACTCACTATAAGTGGAATAATATAAGTAGAATTAGATAAAGAATATTTATGTTGATATTTATGAGTGATTAAGTGATTTGTTTTTTCCATCAAATTTAATGACTAATAATATAAATTATTAACATTGCTAAATGACTAATAATATTATAAAACAATTTATAAATTTATTATAAAATAACTTTCTATTTAAATAATATTCCCAGCTAACTTCATTACATATGGGGATATAGAGGCAGGAGATTTCCAGAATGGGTTGGAGATCCTTCCTATCGAAATTTGACTAATTTGTCTGATTGCCATAATTGTTGTATTCTTCCACTACTTGGACAATTACGCTCTCTCAAGGACTTGAGAATCAGGAGAATGAGTATGTTGAAGACTATTGGATCTGAATACGGCGATTCCTTTTCAGGGATTCTCTTTCCCTCCCTTGAACGTCTTGAGTTTGATAACATGCCATGTTGGGAAGTGTGGCATCATCCCCAACCTCATTAGTCTCAACATCCGCCGGTGTGAAAATCTAGAATGTGTTTCTACTTCAAAGACTCTTCAAAATCTTAACGAATTTGTCATTACCAACTGCCCCAAATTTGTTTCATTTTCAAGAGAAGGATTGTCTGCACCCAAATGTGTTAATTTAAAGTCATTGCATTGTCACGCAAATACTCTTCTCCCCAAGTTAGAATGTGTGCGTATAGAAGATTGCCCATAAATGGAGACGTTTTGTGAAGGTGGTATGCCGCCTAGCTTGAGATATCTTTATATATATAATTGTAAGAAGTTAATAAGGAGCCCATCTCTAAGTTTGATGGACATGCTCACACATCTTACAATTGGTCGTTATGATGGTGTGGAGTCCTTCCCCAATAAGGATTTTGCGTTGCTGCCTCCCTCCCTTACCTCTCTAAAGCTAAGCAGTATGTCAAGTTTGCACACGTTGGACTGCACAGAGCTTCTCCACCTCACGTCCCTCCAACAATTAACAATTCAATTTTGTTCAAAGCTGGAGAATATGGCGGGAGAAAGGCTGCCTGCTACTCTAACAAAACTTCAAATCATTAGATGTCGACTGCTGGAAGAACGGTGCTGCATGCAACATCCGCAAATTTGGCCCAAAATTTCCCACATCCAAAGCATTTTGGTTGACGACAAATGGATTTAGTAAGCTTCAACTTGGATTTTCAATCGGTAATTTCTTCACTTTGCCTCGAGTTAATGCCACCTCTCAATTTCATCATATTCTGCACCAATTTCCCACCTCTGAAGCATTGTGTTTGATGAGTGACAAAAGTGGATTTAGTAAGCTTGAACTTGGATTTTCAATAGGTAATTGTTCTGCTATTCCTCACCTAAATGCCACTTGTCCAGTTTCATTCATTTTCTGCACTAACTTTTTTCATCGTCTTTTAAACCATTAAAATTATATATGAATATCCTACTACCAGCCAGCCCAGCCAATTTATTTCACCTTTTGTATCTTAAAGCAAACATTGTCTGTTTTTCATGTTGTTGGCAGTTTGTTGTACAAGGACGTATAGGTGTTGAGTGACAACAAATATTTTACTTTGCATTTTCTGGTAAAGATTATCCTAGCAAAAGAGAGACCTTATTCTTTTTGTGGACAAAGGATATAGTTAATCGTATGACAAGGAAGTTGTTTGTTCTTAAATTTTTTTTGTTTTGTTTTAGAGACATTAAAGCAGCTAACTTCATTGTTGATTTATGCTGGGAATATTATTTATTATTGCTTTAAGACACCAAAATAAAAGTGGGTGTTATGCGTCAAACTTTCTCATTCGACCTGTTTTTTGGAGTGGGGTTTGCAACAATTCAATTAAACTTTGGTATTTATACACAAGATATGAACAAATTAATTATGTCGATGGTTTAAAACCAATGCCACCGCAGTGGTGACCATTTTTTAAGTTAAATGGAGTCCTAAAAGATATTTTGTCGTAATTTTTTGCTATGAAAATATTATTAGGTTTCTAAATTTAGAGTTTACTAATATACCTTTGGATGAAACAAAAACTAAGGTTTCCGGTTCATACTCCAACGATATATGTCCTCCCCAAATGAAATGGTAATGCTTCCATCTAGGAAACATTTGTTACCATCTCGGAAACATTAGAAGTATTTCATCTTCGCAATATAAGTTCTATGTTTTTCCTCCAAAAATTATAGTATATATATGCAATTTAATTCTAATAATTTATTTTAAATTATATTTATTTCTAGTTTTAAAGATACTATAATTTAAGTGTCTAACATCCAAAAACATTCTGATAAGAAACTAAAAACACGCTATCAAATTAAAAATTAAAAGCAAACATTTAATAAATAACGAAGACTAAAAACATGAGTCAAAACAATTTGAGGAACATAAGCTTGTGGAAACACTCATAAATTTGTTGGAAAATGACTAGAAAAAAAATATACAAAACAAGTAAAATAGACATCTCAAATGTCAAAGTGTAACTAATTTTAATAATGAATACATACAACCCAATAATTTTTAGCGGTTTATTTAAATTTTGCTAATGTCTAATAGACATAAAACTTTGCCTAAAAAATACAAATAAAATCTGTGCATTATCATACTATGTTGTTTCTGTTTATCAAGACAATCAATGTCATTGCGACCATGCATAAGTTATATTATATTTTTTAAAAAAGCTTTCGGATATTTCACTCATACATTGTACAAAAACTAATTTGAGAAAGCGGTTAGAAGCAAATTACAGACGTAAATCACATTAACATGCTCCATGCCAGTAGGAGTAACGATGTGTTCAGCAATCATTCAGCAATATGTCTATTATACATCTAGCAAACAGGAAATTTGCTGGTAGCATTGTATTGAGACTAAAACATGAAAAAGAAAATATAGGCAATGAAATCACACTCAAGCTTAATCTAAAAATAAATAAATCTGTAAAAACCAATAAATGAAAGAAATATTACTCGTTCCAATCCAAAGTATTGAATAAAATAGCAAAGATAGCACACATTTCTAAGTCAACCCATAAATGATACACACAATAATATAGACACCTCTTCAGTGAAGCTAAGAACTCATGGGACAAATTTAATGTCTTTGAAGTATTCATGCTCAAGAGCGCCCCTGGCAGTAACTCTTTTGCTGGGATCCAAGCGAAGCATACTCTGGAATACAATACACAACACATCCACAAACTAAAGTAAGAACCAGCGAAAGAAAATCAATGTAAACAATTTTGAGGAAGGACATAAAACATGTGGATTCGAAACGAAGGACATAAAACAGAGGACGAACACTATACTTTCAGTTCCAAACTTAATAGACTTGAACATTACTAATTGGAAAATCATGACCGAAGTTCCATATAAATGGCTGAAAGCAAATGTTTGAGACTTCATATCACCATTTTGCACAGTTAACCTTTCCATAAGTCCAAATAGTGAGAAATATTCGGACTTGTGTTACTCTTGTGAGAAACCTTACCAATTACCATCTAATACTTGTGCTGTCTTAATTTGTAACTTCTTCAAAATATTGATTTTTAGTTTCATCCCAGTTCTAAGATGACAAATACAGTACTTCCTCTTCATTTATAACGAAATACATATAACCTTAGGTTTCATTTTATCATCATAATAGAGAGATATTTCCTTTCTTCGTTATTTTAAAAGATCACATTTGAGATTGTCACTTACAGATAGAAGATCAAGACCAGCTGGCTCAAGATTTGGGACTAGAGTTGCCAAGTCCTGCAAAATGCCAAATAAGGTTTAACGTGGCAATGGAATCCTAACATTAATTAATGCAAGTTAGAGACAAATATCCATTTAATTACCTTAGGTGGCCACTTGGGAAAGGCTGATTTAAAATCAGGCAATGAAGTCACTCCAGGCCATGTATCTTCATTTGGTGTACCCGTGATTCTTCATATAAGGAACAATGCGCAAAATTATAAGCATACATTATGTATTGTTTATTTGTTTCTTACATGCCTGTTTGGAAGCAAAAATATATTGGTTGCATTATATAGATTGCAATACCAACAATATATTGACCTATAAAGTCTAAACCTGTGAATTGGTTGACTTACTCAGCCGTGGAAGATGATCCAATCAAAACTTTACAGTTCACAGAGTAAACACAAATTGTACAAAATGTCCAATCACAAGGAAAAAGTAAAAGCCAGAAGTGGCAAAGTGTAGACCAGACAAATACACAGTGAATGAAGATCTTGTGGAATCAATTAGTGAAATATAAAGTATAAAATGGAAATTTTATCATTCAGCCACTTCTGAGTTCTAAAAACTACAAAGATACCAAAACATCATACTTGGCAGTTAGCACACACAGTTAATAATTAGAATGCCTAAAACATCAGCATTTAATAAAAGAAACGCATGCCCATAACTCAAAATATACTAGAAAGCCAATTGTAAATAATAGTAGCTGCTGGACAACTAACAAGACCAATGCACGCCACAACAGAGAGTTGGTTAAAGCTGTACACTTTGACCTTGAAATACTGGCAGGAAATTCTAATCAAATATGTTACAAGTCGCTAAAAGGATCTCCGTGGTTCCTCCATTTTTTCTCAAAAATCCCTAAACTGGATTAAAAATCATTGCCTGAAAGGCGAAATCCGTCTTCATCCTGATAACTACCAACCAAATCTAAATAGTTTCAAAGTTGAGTAATGCTAATGTAAAATACAGGCGTCAGAGAGTTGATACCACATATATCAATCTATCTGAGTACTACATTACACTACTCAGGTTCTTCCGAATCCCTAATCAGTACCACAACTTAAAATTTAAAAATATTAAAAATTGAGAAAAAAAATTGTAACCTCCAAATCATTAAGATTCATCAACAGTTGGAAAACCCCAGTGTAAATTAGAGCCATAATCCAATTTAAGCGTTGAGACTTTTAATGGAATTTAGGGGGCAATCTTTGTCAAATTCTTAACAGACGTAATTTACTATGATTTCTAATGAACTGTCAAACTTATGGCAAAAAAGCTATTTACCTGAATATCTTAAATAATTCATCAATCTCAGAGTCCCCTGGGAAGAGTGGTCGTTGGTTTATCATCTCAGCAAATATGCACCCAACTGACCAAACATCAACTGGGGTAGAATAATGACGGGATCCAAGCAATATTTCTGGAGCTCTATACCATAGTGTCACCACCTAAAAGCAATTGCCAAAATCATAATGCAGAAATAGGAATAAATATTAAGTTTCTAAAGCCCATCTATCATTATACATTTTCACAAGATTTTTATGTCCTTACAGAATCTACTCCTATAAATCTTTCGATTTAATTATTTCAATCATTTTCATTTGAATGAAATAAATGCCATAGAAAATGGCTGGCACACAAACATAACAAAAAGAACAACTGACCAAGGACTCTTGCTTCCTGTTGGTGGGTTGACAAAATAGACTAAAAAACGGAATGGGGATCTATCAGTATCCAGATTTTCAGCAAAATCATCTAGAGAAATGTCTTTCTCACTGGTGTATGCTAAAGCCTTCTACGTTAGAACTTTTAATCAAACTATCCTCCATTTGATCCACAGTGGCCTACTAGAGCCTCAATCGTCTTCTTCTCAATTGACCAAACCACGTTACATGATTTTCCATCATCTTCTCCTCAGTATAATAATAAGAAGAAGATGAAGAAGAGGAGGAAGATCCAGCACATAACAAATTATAGTCAGGGAGAAGAAATGATAAACTACCCAGTCTTGTCTTATCTATTCAATTGCTTTAGCATTACAGCGCAGTGAGGTTTTCAACTAAAGATTGCAGTTCAAAATCACTCAAAACATTAAAATGGAGCATGAGTACATGTTTCTCTTCTTGTTCATAGACCCATTAACTTCAAATTTTTGTTATCTCCACGGATGACCAAAAGCCAACATAAGATAGCGCACAAACCTCATGTGTAAATGTCCTAACAGGAATTCCAAATGCCCTAGCCAATCCAAAATCTGCAAGCTTTAGCGCATTAGAGCTTCGATCTATCAACAAATTTTGTGGTTTCAAATCTCGATGAAGAACTCTGTGAGAATGACAGTAAGCAATGCCACAAAGAATTTGATAAAGGAACATCTGCAGAAAGCATCATTAAAAATTCAAATTCCAAATTAATTGGTCCACTTGCCAAAATAGATCATCCCTTTTGCAATTTGTGATAAATTACGTTCATATTAATGATGCATGATAAGGTAGAAATATTTAGCTGTGATAAAAAATGTACAATAAAATCAGAAGGGAAGTTAACAGGAATGTAATACAATATGCTAAAGCTCAGACATTCAAAGATGAGGCAGCCAATGTAAAGGAGAGCTAAAATCTGATGAAATACAAAAGGTGCAATGCCTTGCACCAACAAAGAAGAGTTCTTTTTAATCAACTACTGTACATAATATTGTAATATGCAACCAATTGAAAATAAATCCCATATGATTAGCTTATAGAGCCAATTTTTTTCTCAGAAACAGAGAACTCCATTTAAGCACCTTCAATTTCAGTAAGCGATTAAAAGCCCCGATGAAAAAGGCCGGTTTATTTTGTCTCAATAACAGAGAATTTCATTACAGTTTCAGTAACCACTGCTTTAAGCACTTAACAGACCCAATCAACATACTAAGGCCAAACTTAATCAACCCATCACTCGTCTTCACTAATAGGAAACTGGTATGGAATGTCATACCAATAAACTGCAATCCACGTAACCTTTAATTCATCACAAAAATCATGAGACGTGCATAATATGTATGGACCTGCATTTTGACAAGCTATAGTTATGTTGTCAACCGTAATGTTATTTAATCATCATTGGCTCTCATGTTTGATTCATCAAATTCATGGAAAGATGAGTCTGAGGATAAGAAAACCATTCAATCAATGGCTGAGTTATATTTCTTGCTCACTTGATAATTATATTTGTAGCCACGAACAGCTCAAAATCTCCAAAGAAAATATAAGTAGAGAAGTCAAATACCTTTACTTGTCGAGGATCTTTTGAAAATTCTGGAGATGAATCCATATGCTTCTTTAGATCTAAGTCAAGGTACTCAAAAACCAGATACAATCGCTTCTCACTGTGCACCACATCTTGCAACCTGCCATCCACGTAACCACCAACCGTAACTCAATAAGCAAATCGTTAAAGAAGCAAAATAACATCAAGACAACAATGTATGGTCAATGAAATAATCCAAGCAACATATCCAAAGCCCAATGGAACTGAAGTCAACATGTTTTCCTGTACCATCCAATCCTAATTATGACGGTATAAATGGAGTTAGAGTATCACGTTGTCTACAAGACAAGGGCAGGATCATGAAGAACATGAATCACATGATAATGTATGTAGCATTGCACACATGAAGCATTGGAGTACCAGATTATTAAAAATACTTATTCAATTTGCAAATTCATAAACTACCAGCAACATCGCCATACACTAGTTTAGCCATGCCAGAATAATCATACGGATAATGTAGACAGCATTGGAGTGACCAGGAAAATACAAAGATTTATTCAATTCACCAAGGCATCATCACACTAGTTTAGCCATACCAAAATAATCACAGGGAGACATATGAGAGAAATCAAACCATATTTTTTTCATTCCTTCTCATAATTTAAATGTCAAAGATTATATTCTATGCAGATCTATGACTATAACATCAATGTACCAAAATTAGCACTCGACGCGTCGAGAAGCTAAGCCTCGAGTTGAGCATTAATCATCCTATTTGACTACTATCAATGACCACAGACATAACATTATTGCTTAGTGTATCAATTTGATTACTCATCGGAATATACCTAACAATGTTCCTATGCTGCATTTCTTTCAAGAGAGAAATCTCTCGAATAGCGGTGCTAGGAACACCTTCATCTTCCTGCTCGAGACGAATCTTCTTTAAGGCGATGGTTTCGTTGGTTACACGGTCACGAGCCTTGTAAACGACGCCGTATGTTCCTTCTCCTATCTTCTCAACCTTCTCGTACTGCAAAAAGACACTCGCAAAATCAGATAAATAATCAGAGCCTGTGTTGTTTTCGTATTTGCAAGGAGAAACTAAAAGATAAAGTTCGTTTTCACTAACCTGTTCCATCAAAGAACCTCTTGAAGTTCAAAGCGAAGTTCTAGTTCTAAGTAACAACAAAGAGAGAGAAGAAGAAAAAAAGCGAGCGAAATTAGAGAGAGAATAGAGAACGATCGAAGAGGAAGAAGAGGAAGAAGAAGAAGAAGATCTGGGCAGTTACCTCCAGAGCGAGAAACGGTTATACAGACAGAGTGTGGTCTATCAGTCTCATCAGTCTGCGCCTCCTCTTTGCTCAGTCTTTCGCTATTCGCTCCTATTCTCACCCTTCTACTCCTATATTCTATATTTATTTCACTTTTTTACTAGATTTTTTTAAAAAAAAATATAAATAAAATGAAATAGTATAATTAGAACATGCATTCGAAACCTATAAGTTACAGAATTTTTTGAATTTTTCTTGTATTTCCATTATTATATTATTAAGATTACTCGTATAATACTAATGTTAACGTGGATGATGCATCATTAATATGATTATCTTCAAATAATAAATAATAAATATATTGAATATTTTAGATAGAAAATTTATTTATTAAATTGATAACAACTGTAGTAAATGGATAAGTCTTATATAAATAATTTATTATCTGAGAAGTTAATTATTACATTAAAAGATAAGAAGACTATATTTTTTCATAAAAAATACATCAAATTCATCATAAAATTAAAACTTACGACTTTATTTCTTTCATAACTTGATATTACCAAACATTCAAATTAATGTTTTATTAGTCCAATCAATACGGCACTCATTAAATTATATATTTGAATAAAATTACTAAAATAGTATATATATAAATTAAATAATCAGATTATAGTAAAACAAAATTAACTAATTCAAAATTTTGTAGTGGGATAATGTGTCAATTAGACATCATAATTGTCATTCACCATCTTCTTCCTTTGTGATGTGGCATACCACGTCATTTTGGTCTTATGTGACACATAGTTGTTGTGGCATAAGTGTCCCTCGTCATTCCACGAGTAATACGTTGTCACGTGACCCTGACAAAAATCAAAACAAAATATAATATATTTTTGGATATCTTATTCTCAATTTGTATTCCATTGTTATTGGTGAATTTTATTATTCTTGATTTTGCTTGTTGCGTTGACAGGTTCATCAACGACCTAACTTATCATTCCGGTAAGCTTATTTGCACTTCTTCTCACTTTATATAATATATAATATTCACTAATTTAACTTTTAGCCATCACATTATTCATTTAACAGAAAAGTGAGACACTTTATTTATGTGTCCTTACAGCGGCCTGATTTGAATTTAAGGGTGAAGTATTTCTATATAGTTAAATTTAGCAAGATTTGTTTATGTGATAATTATAGAAAATTTACATGTGCAATTTTGCATTCCTTGATTTAGAATACTCTCCTTTTGTTTTTACTCAAATTAGATTAACCAAATTGTTTCGATCTAAATAATCCTAATATAGCAGCGTTAATCATATCAATGTCATTTTGCTTGAATTGGCAGACAATACATAACTGTTGTAGTAAGTTAGGTTGTGTTATAGCCTCTTTGGTACTTTGATTATATCATTTTATGCCAAACAAGTATGTATTAATTGGATTAACCTTCTACTAGCTGGGTAAGTTAAGTCTCAATCTCTCTGAAATTGATTGGGATGTTATGCTTTAAATTTATTGGATAAATCTTCTTGTTCCATGTTTTGTAGTATTAATTATAGTTGTTTGGTGGTTGAGAGTTACTTATTGCAATATATATATATACATATTCCTTGCATTTCTATGTATTTACTAATTTCTACCTTGGTACTCATTGGTTTTCGCAATGTTAATATTTCCTCCTATGTTGAATTATATACTAGTATTCATTCATTCATTTTTCTATGGGTGAAATTAGAAGCTAATTTGTTCTTGAAGAAGAAAACTTGGATATAATGAACATTTAATTCTTTTTAGATTATGATAAGATGTTATATGTTGTCATTATATGTCGAATTTCTTGATAGGTAATTTTTAGTGTTTGGTTTGGGTTTCAATGTTTTATATTATTTGTTTAGTTTTATCTTGGTGTTTGAAATTCTCAAACTTTATATTTATAATTATTTTCGCCGTAAGGCTATGGAAGAAGTTTTCATGAAAAATAATCTATATAAATACTTTCATTTATGTATATTTAATAGTATTAGATAACATATAATTTAATCATCAATACATTGCATAGACAACTCTACACGAGAATGGTTGGATGTGTGGATATTAATTAATAAAAAATATATATGGGTTTTTCATGCCAAAGATTGAAAAATTTAAAGATGTTATTATATATAGAAAACATGTAACTTCTTATTTTACCCTATTGTATTGTTTGATTTACTTATATATTTAAATTTGTAGATCTTCAATAACTCGTCACAAATAAAGAAAAGTTGTTATTGAACATATCACACAACTTTAAACTAAATTATTTTGAGAAATAGTGAAAGATCGAAAAAGAGAAAACATTGAAGATCAATAAAATAAAGAAAAAAGAAATATGACCAAATAAAGATGATCAATAAAAGTTTAATTTTAGTTTAATGTATAAATATGAATTTGCACTTGTGGGGCAATTTGCTGTTTAATATGTGCAACACATTTTGTCATATGAAATATAAAATTTCAAGCCCATTTAATGCAATTCCTATCAAACTTTTATTGAATAGTAATAGTTTAAAAAAACAATTTTTTTTTTTAAAAAAAAACTAACATTTTTCTATGAAACCAATGTTAAATGATAACATATAACACTTATTTTATCTTAAAATTGATGTTATATGTGATATATTTCACCTATTTTTCATAAAAGTAGACATAAAAAACTGAAAAATACACATATTTTGATTTGATCAAAGAATTAAAACATCTGATTTATAATTTAGAAATAAGTGTTATAAATTAACATATAATATTGATTTTTTTATTTTAAAAAACTAAGATTTTAGGTCTTATTTACAATACTGATTACTGTTACACTTGTTTTTATTATAAAATTCGATGTTAAAAGTCTAAAAATAACTATTTTTTTTTAATACTAATGTTATCTCATGCCACATGATAACAATCTATAAAATGATGATTACTTTAATGTAACATTAAAATATTAAGTAATATGTTATATAAAAATGTCATCGTCCCCTTGATTAGTCGAGCAGATATATATTATTTATGAAGATTATTTTTATAGAATTTTGTGTTTATCTTTTTTATTTAATTCTGTTCTTCAAAATTTAAAATTATATAATATATATAGAAACTACAATTTTGATAAGTATATGGACACTTCGTTATTTTATGATACTTACACATAAAATAAAAATTTAATTTATGCCACTAAGGTCAAATAAAAAACAAAGTTTAAAAATAGAAAAAAATTATCGTCGACAGTCCTATCATTTTTTTGTGTTAAGGTCTTTCCTATACCATTAATTATGATGACAATGACATTAGTGTTAATGTCAACGTGAGTTGACTGCAAGCATGCAATATTTGACAATATAAAATGAGTTGTCACGAAGATTATTTAATTAATCGGGCAATATTTGACAATATAAAATAAATTGTCAACCAAGCCTATTTAAAGCATGGTGAATTTTTTTCATTGGTGTACCTTGTTTCGATATTTTAAAAAATAAAAATGATTGATAATATTTTTAAGAAATAATAATTTATAAATTATGATTAATAATATTTTTAAAAAATAATAATTTGTAATTATTTTTATTTTTATAAATAAAATAGTAATTTAATTGACGTTGATTTAATATGATATATATATTTTATTTTTCTGTATATTTATTGAATTGATATTATTTAAACAATTATTTCAGCCATAAAAATAAAGTTGATCAACAATATCCTACACCTAAGAGTAGATGTTTTAAATTATTCGGTGGACCTTTAGAATGGTCAATTATGGCATAATACTTCAAAAAAATTAAAAATAAATTAACGGAATCGACAATAATTTCAGAAGTAATAACTTGTAATCCAGCTCATTTTTATGAATAAGACAAGAATTTGATTTAATTTGATTCAATATAAAATACATATTTGTTTGTTCTTATCAATATTAACATTTATTTTTAAATATGTCGTTTGTAGTTATTGAAGTTTTAAATTTCTTTTAAAACTAGTCCATAGTAGATGATAGCCGATATTAGAATTTATTTTTATTTGAATACTAATTGCACAAATAATTTATTTTATATTTTTTTAATGACAATATTCAATATCTTCAATTCAACACTTCAAAAATATTTATTGAATAAATTCATTAAT
>JBBPBS010001017.1:6362956-6384919 GCA_037974835.1 Cicer judaicum | reverse complement strand
TGATATATGTGATAATAAAAAAATTGAGAGAAAATAAAATATTAAATGAACATAAAAAGTTATAAAAATCTAAAAAGATATCATTATTGTTTACAAAATTGATAGATATGAGATCCATAAATAATATAATAGATACGATATTTTGTTTTACCACAACCACTTATTTTTCATATTTCCTCTTGTTATCTAGTTCATCTTATTTTTATAGTATCTCTATATTCATACTTGCGTCTATTGTCTAACTGCTTTTTTTATTAACACGCATATATACATGTATTTTACTTTCTTTCTTTAAAAAAAAAATTAATTACATTTTATGCAGTTGATTTATTTTTAAAAACTGATTTCATCGAGAGGAATTGAGTTAAATGGAAAGCCATATTAAACAACTATAAATAACTTTTAAATTTATTTCAATGTAGCTGTATGTGAAAGATAATTTTGTATATAAAAAAAGAGGTAGCTCTTTACCTATGGTTATAAATTAAGTTGTTTTAAAATTATTTATAAAAACAAGAATTAATGAGGACGAAATGAAGTATTTATTAATTGGATAATAGTGAAATACATTTAATTTTATAATTTTATGTATAAACTAAATATATTTACTAACTTACAATTTTAGGTACAACTCTTATATTTAAAGATTTCAAGTAACAGCTTTATGTAAATGCATATTGATATGATGTCTATGAACAACTTATCACACGACTCTCAACTCTCATTTTACATCACCAAAGAATGAGACTTATCACGTAATTTTTTCTATTTCAATTGGTGTACACCAAAACATTATTCTTCTATATATACATCCATTGTGCAATAGAGAGGCTATCCCTCCACATGCATCATAGTGAAACGAAATGAAGAATAAAATGATATCATCATCAACCATGCAAACCATACTACTACTCCTCCTAATCCTAACCACATACCACTTAATTCCATCAGTCTCACAAAGTTGCAACCCAAATGACAAAAATGCCCTCCTTCAAATCAAGAAACAATTAGGCAACCCATCTCAACTCTCTTCATGGGACCCAACCACCGATTGTTGCAACACCACATGGCTAGGTGCTTCATGCGACACATTCACACCAACTTACCGCATCACCGACCTCGACCTCTCCGACCTCCAACTCTCTCAACCATACCCTATTCCACCCTCCATCACCAACCTCCCTGCCCTCATCTCACTCTCTCTCGCCAACATCCCCAACCTTCTCGGACCTATCCCGCCGTCAATCGTCAACCTCACAATACTCCGATACCTTAGCATCCGCAACACCAACATCTCCGGCGAGATACCCGGCATCCTCTCCCATATCAAAACCCTAGTAACCATAACATTCACTAATAACAAACTCACCGGTCCCCTCCCCGCTTCTCTCTCGTCTCTCCCGGTCCTCGACGGAATCTCCTTCGACAGTAACCAACTCACCGGAGCAATACCGGAGTCGTACGGCTCGTTCTCGAAAACCCTATTTACAGGGTTGACTCTGTCGAGAAACAAACTCTCCGGGAAGATTCCAGCGTCGCTGGCGAATCTGAACCTGGCGTTTTTGGACTTATCGCGAAACGCGTTGGAGGGTGATGCTTCGGTGTTTTTTGGGTCGAAGAAAGAGACTCAACAGATAGTGTTGGGGAATAACAAGTTTGCTTTTGATTTTGGGAAAGTTGGATTGTCGAAGAATTTAGAGAAGTTGGATTTGAGGAATAATAAAATCTACGGTACGTTACCGGAGGGACTGACGGCGCTGCAATTTTTGCATAAGTTGAATGTGAGTAGCAATAATTTGTGTGGTCAGATTCCATCGTTAAGGTTTGATGAGAGTTGCTATGCTCATAATAAATGCTTGTGTGGTTCTCCTCTTCCACCCTGCAAAACTTGAATCGATCCCATTAATATGTGGGCTTTCATTTGAATTTTGGTAGCAGTCATCAATAAGGGAAAACGTGTTGTTCTACTTTATAATTCAAGAAAAATAATAAGACAAAATAAATGTCATTTTAATAGGATTTGACGGATAAAGTGAATTGAAGTTACATTTTTTTCTACTAAGAGAGAATTGTAGATAAAGAGTTGAGATTTTAATATCATTGATAATAAGGGGCATTTAATATTAATTATTAATATGTTATTTATTCTATTATTTAAATTAAATTGCTCACTTTGGACGGTATCTCATTTTATAAGACAACTATCTATTTATTTTTCTGTACTTATTTAATATTTCAAATTCTATTTTTTTCTTTTTTTTATATGATATCACTAACATATTATATCTATTAAAATAATTTCAATTTATATTAAATTATCTGTTTATTGATACTATCAATAAAATATCAATGACTCTATTTTACTAATATATTATTATTAATTATATTTTAATTATTTTAAACAATTTATTAATTACAATTAATAAAAATATTTAAATAATTAAGATTATTTTATCGTAAAAATTTGTCCAACAAACATATGTATGTAATGAGATAAATGGAGTATAAATTAAAGTCCAACTTGAATAAATGAGGGGGAGCCCTCATCGTTGTGCTTATAAAATTTTAAACCTAATGATGTCATACCTAATTATTTTAAATTTGTTTAAAATATATGTACCTCTGAAAAAGTAATTGAATTGATGTAACATTTTTCAAGGTTATACTGATGTAATTTGATGCATCGTCTACTAATAAATAATTAAATATACAATGCATTTTTGTAACATTTTTGGGTAGAATTAAATATCCAAATGAGCATAGAAGCCGAACATGGAAGGACTATCGCATATCCTTACCAAGGGAGTAACGAGAGACAAATCCTAAAAATTATTAAACGGGAGGCCAAAAAATCATCATACATATTATTCATTTCATGTTACAATAAATTCACATAAATAAAAAAATTATAAATAAAAAAGAAATAATGATAATTTTATTGAACTAATTTAATCAAACTTTGATATATTTATGGATACCATGAATATATATTTAAAAATATTAAACTGAGAGTAATGGATATATAATATTAATTTGATAGTGCAATTAAAAATATGTAATTAATAATATGATAAAAATTAAAAGTGATATTTATTTTGATATATTTTTTCTGCATATGTATCATTTATTATGAAAAACATAAATAATATTGGTCCGTTGTTAAGGTTTGATGAAACTTGTCATACGCTGATAACAAATGTTTGTGTGGTTCTCCTCTTCCCTTTGCAGACTTTAAATGCAGTCATTTGATTTGGGAATAAAGTATAATAATAATAAATAGAAAAAAAATGAACGGCCCTATTATATAGTAATGGCCAATCTTCGATAAAAGAGAAAGTTCTATCGGAACAATTATTTATTGCTATTTCAGCATACCAGGTCTCTTTTTTTTTCTATTTTCTTTTTTTTATAAAAAATAAAATAAAGGGTTGGGATAAATGACAAAAAGATATTGGAACATAACTTTTGAAGAGACGATGGAAGCTGGAATGGATCCCATAAATATGTGGGGGGTTTTAACTTGAATTTTAGTAATACGTAATAAATAAAATGTAAGTAAAAATATACTAAAAAGATTATATATTTAATCTAAATTTAATATAAAATATAATTTTTAAATTTTTATTTTTATTTTTATTTTTATTTCATTATGCTTAGAGTGGTAATTAATTGTAAAACATCGCTAATAGTGGTGGTTTACCTAATAAGAAACACCACTTATAAAGTACTTGATCTCTCCTATGGATAATAAAATAATAGGTGCCTTATAGAGTGAGTAAACTATGCTCTCTATTTCTTCACTTTTTATTGGTACCAAATTAATAAACGAATTTTGTTGAAGTATAATGATATTAAATACTAATATTAAATAAATATATTTGTTGGAATTGTTGATTACTAATTTACAAGGCAATTTTATTGTTTGGTTAGTTGTAGATTCCAAATTTTGGTTACTTGTTACAACCAAGTATTCACTTTGTTGATTATATTATTTTCCTAAAACAAATATTTGTATTTCACTAATGGTGATTTGAAACCAACTTGATCTTATTATCGTCTCACTCTATATTGAATATGTAGTTCATCCAATTTGACCAAATTAAAGACAAAAGATTAGTCCAAATTAATCCTCCTGGGTGAAAGACACAGAATCCGATTAAACTCATGGTTTATAAACCCTACCATTATGACGACAAGGAATTAACGTTAACCAGAGTTGACTGCACGCATGCAATATTTGACATTGAAATAAAATGAGCTGTAAGGGAAGAGTATTCAGCATTCAATATTTAGACTTGGCATGCATCATGCATGATTCCATGTTTGATCTTATCATGACTACTGGAAGCGCAAGCTATATAAGTATATTCCCAGTCTCCATGCATACCACTGAAATTATCAACAACAAATTGATATCATCATCGATCATCACCAATAAAAATGTACTTCCCCTCAACAATACTACTTCTCCTACTAATCCTAACCACACATCTCCTCACCTCTTCACACTCAGAAAAATGCAACCCAGATGACAAAAATGCCCTCCTTCAATTTAAGAAACAACTAGGCAACCCAAACCAACTCTCTTCATGGAACCCAACCACTGATTGCTGCAACGGCACATGGCAAGGTGTTTCATGTGACACCGACACACAAACATACCGTGTCAACGACCTTGATCTCTTCAGCATCGACCTCCCTCAACCATACCCAATTCCCTCCTCCATAATCAACCTACCTTTCCTCTTCTACTTCTCTCTCTCCAACATCCCTAACCTCGTCGGAACTATCCCACCGTTCATCGCCAACCTCACCAATCTCCGTTACCTCTACATCACCCAAACTAATATCTCCGGCGAGATACCCAACACTCTCTCACAGATCAAAACACTCGTAACCGTTGATTTCAGTTACAACAAACTCACCGGCCCCCTTCCGGCCACTCTTTCGTCTCTCCCCAACCTCGTCGGAATTACCTTCGACGGTAACCAACTCACCGGCCCAATACCGGAATCTTACGGCTCGTTCTCGAAGCTATTTACGTCGTTGTCTATGTCTAGAAACCGACTCTCCGGGATGATTCCGGCGTCTCTGGCGAATCTGAACCTGGCGTTTGTGCAGTTGTCGCAGAACGCGTTGGAGGGCGATGGTTCGGTGTTTTTTGGTTCGAACAAAGACACTCAGAAGATATTGTTGGGAAATAACTTGTTGGCTTTTGATATTGGGAAAGTTGGGCTGTCGGAGGATTTGGCGGCGTTGGACTTGAGGAACAACAAAATCTTTGGTACGCTACCGGAGGGACTGACGGCACTGAAGCATTTGCATAACTTGAATGTGAGTAACAATAATTTGTGTGGTGAGATTCCACAAGGTGGTAACTTGGCAAGATTTGATGAGAGTTGTTATGCCCATAATAAATGCTTATGTGGTTCTCCTCTTCCACCCTGCAAGACTTGAATGGATCCCATTTATATTGGCTTTCAATTGAATGTTTTTAATAGTAAAGTAATCAATAATCAATAAATGTGTTGTTGGAGTTTTATACTACTACAATAGTTTCGGATAATTATTTAATATTGGTTTATATATTGGAAATTGGACTTCTATATGTCCATGTGTTGTTGCAGATACAATGTGCTCTACACTCTGGTAGTTTAGTTAAAGTGAAATCAATAGCAAATTCAAAAATATTGTTTATTTGAAAAATATATATATAATATTTTTTATAGAAGAAAAATATAGAACGATGACCCATAGGAGGAGCCCCTAGTATGCACCAGACAAAAAGAGGTCCAGCCGTGGATTCATTTGCTTTCCCCTGCAACAGCCGGTTGCACATTTATTTATTATTTAAATAAATTTTGAAAATTAAAAAACATCAGATTTAGTAAAGTCCATATTTTTTGGGTACTTGACCTTGAGTCATTAAACACGAACAAATTTTCAAACACCATGGATGCAATCCAACGCTTCAATACTCAGCAAAGTTCGAATGAAAACTTGAAAAGAGTTTGATGAAAAATAGTTGCATATATTTTTATGAAAGTTTTGCTCCCCATTACATACATTAATGGTCAGTTTAAATACAAACCAAACAAATTTGTCTCACTGCCGCCGGCGAAAAAGAATCCAGAGTCACCTCTCAACACATTTATAGAATTTTGAGGCAAATGTGATATTAGGGGATTGTTTGAAAGTGAAAAGGATTTCATTTTAGAAACTTAATTAAGTTCTCTAACACGGTACCTATTTTTCAAAGTTTTTGGGAACCTTCGGTACCCATGAGGTGGATTAATCGAAACGATTTTACGTAAAGATCGATATTAATAATTTTGTAAAAAGACAAAACTAAACAAAACTTCCTATAACCAATCTCTTTACCTGTCGTCTCCGGTTACAAAGAAAGGTCCACCTTTAGATCTCTACTATTGAAGGGTCCATATTAGACATAACTCCAAACCGTTCTTGATTAATTAAGACAAACATGAAGATTTATTTTATCATAAAAATTTAAAATGTAATAATTTATAATATTATAAGTTTTTATAACAAAGTGAGTGAAAATAATTTATAATTTTTTAGATAAAAAATATTTAATCTTCTAACGTAAAAAAAAGAATGCAGTGTGTGTAAAGATGTAAAAAAAAATATACAATGAGAGTGAAGATGAAAGAAAATTAAAGAAAGGATAGGACATATCTAGTTTTTGTTATCAGAACAAAATGTTTAAAAGTACGTTAAACTAAAAATTAAATGTTCAACTAATAAAAGAAGTTGTGGGGGCAAGAACCCTATTAGTGACCGAGTGGATCCACCACTAGGTGGAATGGTTGAGAAATGTCATATTAATTTATCTTTCTCTCAAGGGAATATCTTTTCTCACTCAAAAAACAATTTGGAAGTCTATTTCATCTTATCTTGAATAATATCATAGGAAGTTGAGTCATCAAAAAAATGGATGTTTGGCTTGAAATTTGATCCAAATAGATCTATTTGCGTTGATAAACTTTCTTTTATATTTGAGATTAGGGGAGTACATTCGGAAAAAAAAAATATAGTTGTGTTGCATATGTGTGTATTCCCAAATAAATTAAAACACAATTTTTACTCTTTTGAAATTGTTGAGGCAAAATTTATTAATAAAAATGTTTTAATGATAATAAATTTTAATTAGACAAAGATCTAATTAATTCATATTTTATTAAATGATCTAGTATGTGCTCTTGACTTTATTAATCATAAGACATGTTTTTGAAAAGTTTAAACAAAATTTTAAAATATATTCATTTGTGAGCACATTCATCATCCTCAAAATTGAAAGTATTCATCACCAGTCTCATTAAGTGAGGAACTAATGACATTCAATAAATGTCAACCAATACATAAGTAGAAAAGTGAATATTGCATTTATTGAACAAACAATATTGTGAAAGGGACAAACTGACATTGTTCAAGTGTGCAAAGATAATTCTCTCTTTATGATAATTTGATTATGTTTTTCAGTTACACTCATGCATGTTATTCAGAGTTTAAGACATCCAGACATGAGGATATTAGAAGAGAATATTTAGTGATGCAAGTACAAAAAACAACTCATTGCAATCTCACAGATCATATTTTACAGCTCATGATAGGTTGTCCAATGTTGTCAAGAGGATGATCAAGTCATCTACCATGTTCGTATTAGAATAGAATGTCTTCATACTGATGATGATGTATTTTGCAAAGTAGTGAATGATCATAAACATTCTTAGAGAAAAAGATGATTACTCAGATTGCAGATGACTTTTAAGCAACATACTATAACACCTTAGGACATGTGCCCAACAATTATGTGTGTCCTTTAAACAAGTTTATCTAGTTGAGAGAAAATTTGAGTGACTTGTTGTAAGTATCATCAAGTTTGTCTATTCGAGAGAAAACTTGAGTGATTTGTGTAAACTTGTTGGGGTTAAAAAAATATAAATGTATAGTCAAGTGTGACTAGAGAAATAAGATTAACTTGAGTGGTTGTTGAACTTACTAGATAAAATATTATAAGTTGTTAGAAGTGAATTAACTCATGTTTGGTGAACCAGGATAACTATTTTGTATGATTTCCTTACCTTATCTTTTATTATTTTGTCATTTCACTAAATCACACTACCATCCATCAACTTGAAATATAACTATGTTTTTGAACCTTCTCGAAACAAGGGTAAGTCCATCATATTGATATAACATTATCAAGTTTTGTCTTAAGAAATATTTTATAGTACAATTTTTAAAGGGTCACAATTTAAATTTCTTATCTTGTGACAATTATATTCACTTTAAGAGATATGTATTTCTTGAATTTGATGCAATTCATAACAAACGCAACATGGAAAAAGTTGAATCTTTCACCAACTAGTATTATTTAGACATCTTTTGAAAATTGGAGATTAAAAAAAAAAACAAATTCATACTTTTTTTACTATAAATACTAAATCATCATAAAATTTTCACTAACGCAATAATCGTTTATGTTTATAGTTGACTCATGATCAGAACATCTTACTAATGCTCAAGACATTATTGGATAACAGACGACTAAACATTATATTTACAAGATATTTCCAACCCATGTATTATCTATTGATAAAATTGAGCACATAACTATTGGTGAGGAAACTAAACACGTTGGTTAAGGACTTTATAGGATAAAAAGAGAAAAATCAAGAAAAAAAAGTCTAATTTGTTTTCTCTAAACACTTATATGTGGGGTTTTCTTTAAAGTTAATTAAGGTATTTAGGCTAGGTAGTTTGCGTATTATAGAACTCGAAAGTCTTGGACTACACGCTTCTAATAACCTCTCACTACTCGTTTAGTGGAAGAGTAATTATCTCTTATTCAAACATGTTTTTTATAGTCTGATCGAACAAAAGAGACATATACTCAACAATGACTTTCAATTAATATTTGGATTATGAGCCATAGTACTCAACTACTAGGCTTATATGATTCTTGGGGGTAAGAAATCGAAGTATTGAGCAAAATTATGACGAGTAAGAGCAAGATGTTTTATATCATAAATAACAATTGATATCCCTGCAAAGGATAAATTGATAAGACTTGCAAGGGCGAGAAGATTAAATGAGACATAACATTCCAATATTCAACTAGTTGAATGCTATATCTATAAGATCATTCATACCATTAGCATGAGAATGCTATTAATTAGTTACAAAATTAAGATTAGATATAAATATACATTCATTTAACTCTTTAATTTCTATCTTTTTCCATCTAGCATATCACTAACGTGCCATTCTCTATTTCTTTTTTAAGACATAATATTGATGAGGTATTTGAATGTAGACCAAAAATATTTTTGAGTTAATGTGAGTTGATAATAAGCATGCAATATTTGACTATACAAAATGAGCTGTTAGTCTGGACCAAAGACCTGGCATGCATGATGATGCCGTGTATGATCTTATATATATGTTCTTCAAGGCAAGCTACATAAGGCTATCTCCACTCAACTCAATCGCCGTACTGCATATACTAGTGAAATGATCAAGAGCAAGATGACATTACCAACCACGAACTTCCCCTCAAGACTACCACTTCTCCTACTAATCCTAACAACACATCTCTTCACCTCTTCACACTCAGAAAAATGCAACCCAGATGACAAAAATGCCCTCCTCCAATTTAAAAAACAACTAGGCAACCCAAACCAACTCTCTTCATGGAACCCAACCACCGATTGCTGCAACGGCACATGGCAAGGTGTTTCATGCGACACCGATACACAAACCTATCGTGTCAACGACCTTGATCTCTTCAGCATCGACCTCCCTCAAGCATACCCAATTCCACCCTCCATAATCAACCTACCTTTCCTCTTCTACTTCTCTCTCTCCAACATCCCCAACCTCGTCGGAACTATCCCACCGTTCATCGCCAACCTCACCAATCTCCGTTACCTCTACATCAGCCAAACTAATATCTCCGGCGAGATACCCAACACGCTCTCACAGATCAAAACACTCGTAACCGTTGATTTCAGTTACAACAAACTCACCGGGCCCCTTCCGGCCACTCTTTCGTCTCTCCCCAACCTCGTCGGAATTACCTTCGACGGTAACCAACTCACTGGACCAATACCGGAATCTTACGGCTCGTTCTCGAAGCTATTTACGTCGTTGTCTATGTCGAGAAACCGACTCTCCGGGAAGATTCCGGCGTCGCTGGCGAATCTGAACCTGGCGTTTGTGCAGTTGTCGCAGAACGCGTTGGAGGGTGATGGTTCGGTGTTTTTTGGTTCGAACAAAGACACTAAGAAGATATTGTTGGGAAATAACTTGTTGGCTTTTGATATTGGGAAAGTTGGGTTGTCCAAGGATTTGGCGGCGTTGGACTTGAGGAACAATAGAATCTATGGTACGCTACCGGAGGGGCTGACGGCACTGAAGCATTTGCATAACTTGAATGTGAGTAACAATAATTTGTGTGGTGAGATTCCACAAGGTGGTAGCTTGGCAAGGTTTGATGAGAGTTGTTATGCTCATAATAAATGCTTGTGTGGTTCTCCTCTACCAGCCTGCAAGACTTGAATAGCTTCATTAATGGGGCTTCATTTCAATATTAGTAGTAGTAATCAATAAAGGAAAGTTTGTTGTAGTTTTATAGATATAATGAAAGAAAATAGAATACGAGAAAATAAAGGTCATTTTATCCGACAAGTGTCATTTAATAGCTACTATAAGCTAGAATACAACATGAAAACAATTATAAAAAAAAAGAGAGAAGAATACAACATGAAGAAATGGGCTTTGGACGAAGACTCAACCCATAAGATAAGTTGTTCACTCGATGGTCCTAGGTCTATTAGATTGTGATTTAGATCTAGTGCGTTGGATCTTCTTTGAAGCCTCGATACTTAATGCATACATCTTCACAGCAAATAACCCCTCGGGGAATCCTTTCTGATCCTGTTAGAATAAAAAAAGCAGCTCAAAACACAGAAGCAATGAAATTGAAACCGACTGTGACAAAAGAGTCCTGGCCTTCTAGCAAGGCCGAACCAACTCATGTCGAGGGTTAAAACAACGTCTATAAAAAATAGAGAATAAAACAGTAATTTTTAATACTAATTTACTATAATTTTATTTAAATTTTATCTTGTTTTTTGATATGCAATGTATTTTAATTAAATATGTCAATAATTGTATTTTTTATAATTGTGAGACATTTTACTTGTGCTACTTGAACATTTTTATTTTTTTGAGGCCTGAATATATATGAAAAAATTATTACACAAATAAACTTTGACAGTTTATCACATGAAAAACAATACTAAAGAAGGATGTTTTTGTTTTATGATTAGTAGGTTAGTAATTACTTATTTAATAGTTAGGTGGTTAGTTATTAGGTAGTGCCTTTTGATCCTAACCATTTGTCGCTTGTATAATCAAACCTATAAATAAAGGTCCCACTCTTTTGAAATAATCTTTGGCAAAATTAGAAATTGAATGTTTTATACCATTGGAGGAGTATATTCGTTCTTGTGTATCATTTTCTTTCAATCAATTAAAATGAAAGACGAATAATACACTTTCGCTATTGAGTTATATCAATTAATCTACTAGTTTGGGCCGACATGACTCTAATAGCGACAAGGGGCCAATAAACTACATTGTTTATAAAATGAAAGGATATCAAAGATAAGCATCCCACTAGAACATTAACATGAGGAAATATCGTTTATTGTAGAACAATAAGCTGCACAGACAGTAAAAAGTAACTTTTCATGTTCTTATTAAAAAATACTTTCCATGTAATATTGCGTTTGCTAAATGTTTGACAAACTCAATTTTAAATGAATTTTATTTTATGTAATTAATTTGGTTAAAGAATCCTAATGTTCAGCTGTGGCAAGTTGAACCTTGTCCAGCAATAAAAAGGACAGTAAATTACCTTGACTCTGCACACATGCAAACCACACCTAGAAAAGAGTTCTCTGAAGTATGAATCAGATCTTGTAATGCTTCGGTCTTCATTATCAAGCACAAATCCTGCAAGGAACAAAGCGTTGATTTTAAAAACTACAGTATAAAGTAAAGTTCAACTAACTGGAAGTTAAGGCAATTTTTGAGAGTTTACTCAGATTGAGTAGAGTGATTACAATGGAATGAATAAGTGAGGGGGAGCCCTCTTCATTGTTTGGAGGCCAATATGGTTAATGGAGTAAATTACAGATTTAACACCCAATATATCCTATTATTATTATTTACACCATTGCTAATCATTAAGAGAAATATTAACAACATACTCATTTCATGACACCTTTTATCGTTGGGTGGAAATCATGTGGGGCTAGCCCTTATTAATAATGATGTGACAGTGATACAAAAGAGAAAGTACTAACCCCTAGGCCTATTTACAAATAGAGATTCCGAATCCACAGAGGAAGTAATGACATGCAAAGAAATACGGAAGCTATTCTTAAGATATCATCTTAGATAATATAAAGTCTAAACTTATTGAAGATATAATCATATGATGTTTTGAGATATCCTTTAGATATTACAACACCTACCTACAAGCTCAAGCTTACTAAGCATTAACCTTCTTAGAAATGAATAATTAAAAAGGAAAATTAAGCACACAATTCTCCACAAAACATGATTGTGGAAACTCATGGCTCTGCAAAATCATTCCACTGCTGAGTTTCCAAAGATCCAGAGCTTTACCACTGTGCTTGATACCGGTACAAAACAGTTTTAATATATGGTGTTAAAAACAATTTATGATCAAATGCTTGGTAAATTATCTAGCATGATTTTCCCTCGCGGTTTAATTAAAACCAGAAAACTAATATAACTAGTTTTTCAAGGTGTGGTTTCTCCTTAACTGATCTTATCTCAATGAAGATTATCTTGTGGTATAGTTCTAACATCTTAACATTCGTTTCTAAACATGAAACTGTTGCCCAATTATATATATTAAAACTAATTCTTCATCACTATGCTTAGGACGCTGGATATCTGAGGAACAATAGGAGCGGGTGAATATACAGTTTAAGACTAAATACAGCCAAGTTGAACATATAAGTTTCATAAATGCAACTTGAATGAAATATAGGAAGTAAATCATTCAACATGATTGAAAAGACAGAAATGCAACAAAGAGCAATGTACCAGATCTGGCAATATTCTCCTTCAGGACAAATAATCCACCTGGTTTGAGGCCAACCTATGTTAATGCCAACAGAGTAAAAACAAAGGATGAAAGTGAGATGTTTTTGTAACTTAAATCCAAGTTAGATAACAATAACGATAGGGATATTCTACATATTTTTGCAAATTACCGGAAAAGAAGCAAAGAAAATAATTGACTCCACCAATCAATCGAGACAGTTTTAATAGTTTGAATTGAACAAAGACCACCACATGGTTACAAATTAAATTAACCTGTGTATGTATATGGTTAAGAATGACCAATGAATACAGAAAATTATCAATCCTTAGAAGTGCTAAGCTTAATTACATACAAACTTCCAGAATATCAAATATTTCTGCATACCCAAATAGTTAGAGGTACAGTTTCTCCTATTACCTAATCCATTCTGATTTTGAAAATTTAGAGTGAGTAAAGTGACAACTTTTTGATTGTATAGAAACCAAAAGATTCCTACATAATAAAAAGTTGTTATATATTATACATATTCTTAGAAATGGTTGCTGAATTCTTATCATGAAATCGCAAGTGAATAGTGCAAGACTTGCAAGTTAGCTAGCACCAACCAAAACCACATGTATTGTAAATGTGAACCAAAACAATTCAATCATACTGGTAGATGAAGCTGAGCAGCTGAAGACTTAAGTAAATCCTTAATTCTACAGAATATTATTTTATCCAAAATTGATGGTTTTAAGTGTATATTTCCTGACTCCCAATTAATAAATCTTTCGATATGTATAGTCATAAATATAAATATTAATCAAATTAACGAGGACTTACCTTTGCCCTCTTGAAAAATGTAATAAAATCATCATCTGTGAGATGACCAATACACCATTGAATCCATATTACGTCATATCTTCCAGTATCTGGTGTAAAATCCTAAATCAAGAAAATGAAGAGGTACTCAAAAACTTAACTTAAGAAAATGTCAAAAGCAAAACTTAAATTATTAAAGCCCAGACAAGTAATATAGGCATATTTTTTGGAAGTACTAAACTCTATAGGCTGTTTTCATGAAATTCAATGTGTGAGCAAGACACGTGTAAAGGGTCGCTCTGCACGCTCGATTAGAAAATGGTAATCTCAGCATCCAAAGTGTCATATTATTTTTGTTGTTTATATAGCATTCACTATGACCAATTTTTATCATACTTCTACTCTATGGGTAATATAAGGCAGGGAGATAACATGTTTGAATGTGAATTCCACACTCTACTTACATTCAATAGTATCTCAAGTTCTCATTCATTTAACCTAATAAAAATACAATGCTGCCATTTATGTGAAGGTGAAGTACACACACCTGAAGAGGCACACAGTAAAAATTAACTGCTTTGTGCGTATCTGAACTTGTATAACCTTCAGAGGTCAACGTTTCACGTGCAGCCTCTAAGAAGTGTGATACTGGTTCAAGAAGATCGACCTGAGTTATAGAACAAACAAGAAAAAAATAAAAGATTATTAACTTAAAAATATCTCTAAAACATTCAAACATGAAAGAGTAACAGATTGATTTGAAAATAAAAATCATCGACACATTTCAGAGAGGTCACATGCATACAAGGACATTGATAATAACAAAATAAATAAAAGTTAGACTGCATCTCTAATAAGCCATAGTAAGGAAAAAATCAATAGAAAAAAGAGGAGCAAAGGAAGAAAAAAAGAGGTGCATACATTTGCATTTAGCAAAGCCACCATGAGCAGAAACTAAGAGTCAAAACAGATTACTTACTATCCATAATACAATAAGTACAATTAAACCACAGCAGTAAGTATTTATTCATTAATAGAACAAGGTCGTGGCTCAACCTGAACACAGCCTAAAAAATTTAAACTTATTAGGCTTGACCTAAAAGGTTACAGACCTACATGCCCTGTTTAGGTTACGTTATCCTCCACTTATGACATGAGCCTATATAAGCTAAATACAAACCCTAACAACCCAGGCCGTGACAAAAATTACTGCTGCAAATTTTAGATGCTTTGCAATATTACAATCTCTGCTTATTTCCCCTACCATTTTCCTTTTGAAAAAGATTATTTCCTGGTAGCTAACTACACACATGGAGCAGGACTGAATGTGTTCGATACAACCCGAGGTTGGTAGAAACAAAAGCTTCTCAAAAAGAAAGTTTTGAAAAATACTAGCTGTTTCAGCCCCAAACCAGGGTATGCATGAACAAAATCGCAGACCATAACAAGAGTAGTGCCACCAACAGATAGAGTGTTATGATCATTTGGCTAAAAAAGCTTCAACACAGTAACTTATTGGCATTGCAAATACTCAAACAATAGATGCTAAACAAACTTTCTTTTAGAATCGCTGCATTGGCACCAATAACAATTACTCAAAATAAGTACAAGTTGATGAAGCGAAACAGAAAGGAAAAAAACAGTTTGGAAAGGGACCTAACCAGCTGACAAATTCAAAGATAAAATATATATGTAAGCAAGGTAAAACTGACAAACCTCATTGAAATATCTTATTAATAGATTTTTGGTAACCCTACCAATGCCAGAACCACAATCTGAAATTGAAGAGTTAGCAAATCAGATACTCCAATAAAAAAAAGTGAATATTAAAAAGCAGTTGGTGTAATTGCATATAGCATTTGAATGAAAGCAAAAAAGGTACCAAGAGCAACGAGTTGTTGGGTTTTGACATCAGGAGAAAAACGTTCAGATAAGAGAGTGTTCAAGAACTCATCACTGCAATTAATATCAGGCTCATTCACATCTGGATACCCTCCTAATACTCCATCCACAGTTGCCTTAACACCCTGCTCTTAAAAACAATTCAAAAACAAAAAATAACCAACTATGCCACTGCAAGATCGCACTATCCAAATTTGTTTTATTTTTATTATTCACTGATTATTGAGGTTCTTCCAATAAGAAAAGGCGAAGGAAGGGAACGTACCTCCCAGTAAGAGACACCTTCGCGGTACCAGAGAGTCTTCTTATTGAGGTCGCCGGCTTGTTCATTCCACATCTCGTCGGCGGTGTTGTATTCGCGGCCATTGGAATCTGAGCCGCCGGCGTCCATGCAGCTTATTTTCAGAATTAGGGGAAAAGAGAGATGACGCGAGTGACGAGTAGAGGCACTAATATTGTAACTTCTCCACAAAGAGTGACTTGGAACCCAACAACACAACATAACCCAGATTCTCCGAAAGGCAACAACAAATAAATTCTTCTTTTTTTTTCCTATAATAACAACACAACGAGTAAATTCTAATTGTTATGGGCTAAATAATAAATAATTCTTTTTGCAATAATAAATAATATTTAGTATAGAGTTTGTTGTAAAGAACCTTATACTAAAAGTCACAAGGGTTACTCACCATATTCCACAACATTTTAATGAAGAATGCCTCACTTGTGAGGTTTTTTCTTGTATATTTTTTCATCTAAAAATAACTATTTTTACTATAAATAATCAATATTATTTTAGTGCATTACAAAGTTTATCTCCTATTTTTATCATCTAAACTAAACTATAAAATATTATATGTGGTTTCAAATTTAAGAGACAAAACCAAAAAATATAAAAACCTATAAATTTGATTGTTGTTTTAATTTTTTTATATATATAATCTTGTAAAATTGTGACACACGCACCAATAATCTCATTTCAAAACAGCTGAATGGGCCAAAATCAAATTTATCAATGCAATGCAATGCAATTTGGAGCTACGTACAAATTCAAATTTATATTACAACAGGTGTAGGGAAAAGTTAGCCAACAACATAAGCTTTGGTACAACTACAACCCAAGACATTCTTAAAACTACACTACCAATTTATATAGTCAAGATAATATATCAGAAGTCAAAACAGAGACAAACAATACTAGTTCTAAGGATTAAATCTAAAGAAAAATATCTGCTGATTTTGGGACTTATTTGAACTGAACACGTTTATGTCCCTTAACTCTATCTCCATGAAGTATTTTATGATTTGCAGATGGTAAAACAAGGCTAGCCTTGTAAGCCCTTGATAAAATATTAAATATCTGATCCAAGCTTGGTTGCTCACTGTTTGATTGATCAATGCACATTAATCCCAAGGATAGAACTTGCTTAATTTGATGCAAAGTTGTTTCAGTAACATTCATTCTCTCATCAATCATCTGATGCAATTCTGCATGATGAAGGGTTCTTATGTAGCTAATATATTCAGTATCACTTCCATCAAACTCCTTTTGAACCTTTTTGTTTAGTATCATCTCTAGCACAAATACTCCAAAGTTACATATCTCTACAATATAAAAAAAATGCAATTACCAAATAAGGTATTAAAACAAGAAGGAAAAAAATCATGTAGGAAGAAACATCGATTGTGCATGCTAATTCTCTATTATTCTTGGAAAAGACAGACATCAAATACGATACTAAGACATAGGCATGAATAACAATTTGTAAATATTGAAATGGTTGAATGTAATCACATGTGTCAGTGTCGTGTTGATGTCTGACATAACACATGTCGAACACCAAACATATCTTTAATATATGAGGTACAATGCAACAACACATGATATTTTCACTATATGTAAATAAATTAATTGTTGTAAATTCTTACTTCTTCTATTGTTGTTTTTATCTCCAACTTGAAACCTTGAAATTAATGGTTCTTTCTTATCAGATAATAAAATACTATTGGTCTTGAGATCATAATCAACTTCAGGCCATTCCTCTTGCAAATACAACATGCAATCAACAACTCCCATCAAAACTTTCACTCTATGATTCCATGATGGAGCTAACTCTAACAACCACATTTCAACATTCTCTTCCTTTGTCCATTCTGTTATAATAGCCCTGAATTTTCTACCTTTACACCACCCTAAAACCTTAACAAGGTTCTTGTGTTGTAACTCACACAAAATCTTACATTCCTCAACATATTTATGATAACTATCCCTTGATATTTCATTCAAATACATCTCAATTTTCACTTTAGTTCCATCTCTTAAGACACCTTTATAGATATGAATAATATCACTCTTACCAACCAAATTCTCATTTGAATAACCAAAAGTTGCTGCTTTAAGAATTGCTGGTGTAATCTTCATACTTCTTTGAAACATTGTTGGAAGAAAATCAGGCCTTTGGAAACAAATCCATCCCAAGAAAATTACCATCAAAATTACAAAAACTGGAAAACCAACCAATAAAATGATAGCTTTTATAGTAAACCTTTTGTGATCAAAGAGAGCACCAGAATGAAGAAAACTAGAAGAATTAAACTTTTTGAAGAATTGTGACTCGGAAAGTTCACTCTCAGAAAAACAGTTATAAGAGAGGTTAAGAAAAGTGAGGTTAGTGAGTGGAGAGAAACTTTGAATTGGAATGTCGCCAGAAAACTCATTGATACTTAAATCAAGAGACTGAATTTGTGTGCAATAAAGAACATCATTTGGAAAACTACCCTTTATAGAATTATTAGAGAAATCAATGGATAGAACACTCAAGGGACAATATTTCCAAAAGAAAGTAAAAGACAAGTAAAGTGGAGCAATGTTTGGTCGGTTTCTAAGATCAATTTTTGGGAATGATTCAACACAATTGGGGTTGTTGGATTCATTGCAAAGATGGCTAGCAACAATAGAGTATTTGAATATTTCATCAAGGTTGATAATTGGAGAGGAAGTGCAGTACCTTAAAGATGGGTTTTTGAGACAGTTGTTGATGATTGTAGTGTTGAAATCTGGTGGTGGGTGTAAGTTTTTGAGGTCTTGTAGGACTGTAGCACATAATGTTGTGGGAAATAATGATGATGAAGATAAAATTATTATTACTATTATTATGGGAAGAAAGAGGAAGCATGTTGATGAAATGGTAGCCATAATTGAATGAGTTAGTTATTTTTTAGGATACATGATTTTGGAACAACAATTGGGAAAGGAAACTAATTTAGGGGATGATTGATAATAATAACTGTCTTGTTTGTCGCTTGTGAACGTAAACAATCTCACATACATCATTATTTAATAACTACATTTAAAATTAAATTACCACGTAAATAATTTTTATTTTGGTGCAAATAACCAGAAAATAGATGGTCATTGTGAACGTAAACAAATTTTATATTAACGATGAATATAAACATTTAATTTTACTAGTGTAAATTTTTTAACTTCCAATACATGATCATTAATCCGTAAATGATTTACACAATGCAAAGGAAACCAAAATTAGATGGGATTTCTTTTAGAAATATTTTAATTTATTTAGAGTTAAATAAATTTTGTATCATTATAAATATTTTATATTTTAGTTTTAGTACGTCTTTAAAATTTGTTGATGTCACGGCTACACATGTGGCAATATAGACGAGCATTTTTTTATTTGGCTTTGGATTAAAAAGTTATTTTATATTATTTAAAATATAAAAATCACTTATTATATTAAAATCTTCTATTTATTTTCATGTTAATCATTTTTTTATATATAAAAGTAACTTTCATTCAAATGTTAATATAAAGATATATTACAATTAATTGATCGTAGATTGGAACATTTTCATCCTAACAATACATATAAATATTTCAGAAATCATTAACAATCCTGACAATATATATAAATATTTCAGAAATCATTAACAATTAAATCAAGTGTAATGCATATTTGCTTGTGTTAGCTCATTGATGATAGGTGATCTATGTATCTCATTCTTAGAAAATATGTTTGCAAGAAGGTGAATATCTCTCTTTTATAAACTCTTGTGAAACTTTATAGTTAATTTGTGTGGTATTTGAGTTTTTTCAATAACGTCCAAATTTCTCTATGCTTTGATTGCCACTTTTGCATTTTTTTTTGTTCATCGTTGATTAGTGTAGTCAATTTCATTAGTCTACTAATTATTGATCACAGTCTACATGTTAAACGGAGCAAAAATATTAATAGTTAAAAAGATTCTAAAAAAGATAGTCCAAAAAATAAAAAACTCCTAAAATTTTGTGGACTTAATATAGATTCAATTTTTCAATTAAAAAAAATCGACAATTTTTTTCTTCAAAATTTTCCGATAAAAAATTATTTACAAATTTTTTTAACTTAATACATTTTTTTGATTTTTCTCACAACATTTTTTGGAAAAAAAATCCAATAAAAATAAATTTATGAATTATGTTCCTCTAGTCCTTGTTTTTCGCTCCTCTAGTCATTACCGAAGAAAAATTAAATAAAAAAATATATATTGTATCAGAAATTTTCGATAGTTATTTTTTAATTTTAAAAATTTTATTTTAATGTAATTTCTGGGAGTTTTAAGTGGAAATTTAGTAGGTTATTTAATACCTGAAATTTCAAAAATCAAATATTTAGTTGAGAACAACTATTGGATTGTCAAATTTATGAATGAGACAAACTATCGAAATTTTTTTTTTGAAATTTTCGATATTTTGAAAAATAACTATCAAAAATTTTGTTTCTGAAATTTTCGATAAAGAAAAATAATATTTTTCCCGAATTTGTTTTAGTTTTTACTGTATACTTAAGAGTATTTTAGTAAGTTACAAGATAAAAACTTTAAATGGAGAGTATAAGTTCAATTATGAAATATAAAATACAATTTTCTAAATTTTTTGACACTTCCTAACATGTAGACTAAGATCAATAATTAGTAGTCTTGAGAAATTGAGAAATTGACAAATATAATTACAGATCCGATTGTATCTATTACAAAACAAATTTTGTATCTAATTTTCTATATTTACTCATATCTATTACAAAACAAAGTATTACCGGACTTTTTAAAGTGAGACGTCAATGATGATCGATTTTCTTATAATGTTCTAAGCCAAATTTTTTGTCCATGAATAGAATAAAATAGATTGAAAGAATAAATTTTGGTAAAAAAAAATGGATTTGAAAAAGTAATAACATAAAGAATACTTTTTAAATTAATTTAAATTAGAAAACAATATGAAGACATATATATACTAAAATAATTTGCTGTTATTATAATAATAATCCTAATAATAATAATAGCAATAATTTTAATATCAAATTTACACAAAATAAAAATATGTACCCAATCTAATTCAAAAATTATAAAAAGGTCTTTTAAGCAAATCAATTTTTTTAAAAAGTTTAATGCATCAAGAAACATTAATTTTAATAAGGTGGATTCTTCCCTGTAAAAAATTCTATACGCAAGTAAACGTAATTTTATGAAGAAAAAAAATTCAAATTTTACATTAAATTAAAAAATAGCTATTCAAAAATATCTAAATGATGAAATGAATTTACAAAAATACAAAACTAATCATATAAAGTTTTACCATAATTATTTAACGGTGATTAATCTCTATCAGAAACTATATAGATAGATAAGGTGGATTATCTTTTTCCAATCATATTTTCTGGATATGCATGAGTTAGAGATTGAACTCTTTAACCAATTATTTAAGGGGTTGAAGTTCCTTATCACTTGGACATGTTAATTGTTAGTAATTAAATGTTTTTTAGTTTCCATATAGATAATCTTATTCGAGGTGCGTCATACTATATTTAAAAATACATGAATTATAAATTAAAATTTGATTATTAATAATCTAAATAGGAAAATAAATTATTTCATTTTAGTTTCAATAGTATCATTATTAATATTTAAATTTTGAAAATATCTTATACAACTATTTTTTAAAAAATTTAACAATCGATATAGTATAATAAAAAAATATATAAGTATATATACTATTTTTTAATGGTCCATACAATTCAAACAAATATTAT
>JBBPBS010001017.1:6332985-6357984 GCA_037974835.1 Cicer judaicum | reverse complement strand
ATTTATGAGTGATGAAGTGGTTGTTTTTCATCGAATATACTGACTAATAATATAAATTATTAACATTAGTAATATTATAAAATAATTTATAAATTTATTATAAAATAACTTATAAAATAATTTGATAATAATATAAATTATAAATTAATATCAAATTGTAAAATAATTTATAAATGAGGGGAAATCATGTTTATCACAATCATTTAATTTAATTTTTAAAATATTTTATAAAATTCGTATGATAACTTATTATATAGGATAATTGTTTGACTCATTGTACTTTAATTGTCAAAATTTATTTTTCAACATATAATTGTTTTTACTGATCTCAAATAATATTGTCGTAAGAGTTGTAACTTCATAAAATATTATTATGGCTATTTGAATGTGTATTGTAGTGTTCATTTGAAATGTTTTGAGTTATAAAATATTTTTATTTATAATACTTTATAATTGAATTTATGATATTTGAATAATTTTTAAATTTAATCACAAAATAATATTTATTTATCGATCTATTTTAGTTAAAGTGTGAGTAATGGGTATGGGTACGGCGGACACTTAGATACCCAGAGGGTAAGGGTACGGGTACGGGCATAGGTATAAATATTTTTTTAAACTGCGGGTATGGGTACAAGTACTATAGTACCCTACTCAAATCCTACCCATTGTCATCCCTAATAATTAATAAGTGTTTAGTGCCTAAAAGGTTGCACTATTTTATTTTAGGTATTTATAAAAAGATTTGCGGATTGTTAATCTTTTAAAATTCTCATTTTTATTTTTTTCTATTTGATATTAGATTAACTTTTTGTATATCTTTTAAATATTAAAATAAGTTTTCGTACATATATTTAAAATATTATAAGAGATTTTTTAATAAAAATTTAGAATTTTTTAAATGATGATAAATTAAATATGAATAATTAAATAACTTTTTTCATATTTTTATTATAAACAAGTAAATTATTTGATTGGATAAATAATGAAAAAAATTATGAACAAAGTCGTTTAAATGAAGGATAAAATTAAAGTAAAATCACACTAAAATTTTATATCCATATATATATAAAAAGAAAATACGAACTTATGGTGTAATTTTATGTTCTCTCAAAATATCTTTTATTCAAACTATTTTATTTATAATTTTGTTTTCCTTTACTTTACTTGATAAATGATAAAATAAATCAAGAGATCAAAAGAAACAGCAGAAGACTTTTGTATCCAAATATCTATTTTTTTAATAAATATTTTCTAAATGTTATTATTTTAAAAAAAAAATTCAAAATGTCACACTTTTCAAACTCACCAGGAAGTCTCTCATTGGGAAAGCGACCTCCTGAAGAGGAAGCCTCTCCCTAGAGAAGCGACCTCCTACATGAATCTCGCATTTTTTTTGTTTTTTTGTTTTTTGAAAAATTGTTTATTATAATTAATTTAATTATTTAAAAAATAAAATATATTAATAAATTTGTAAATAAAGTTTTTAATTTAATTATTATTATTATAATAAATTATTATTATACGTATAATTAAATTAAGTTATTAATTTAATTATTTAAAAAATAAAAATACTAATAATAAATTAAAAAAATACATTAATAAATTATAAATAAATGTTATATTTTTATTATTGTTATTATGATAAAAAATAATTATTATACTTATAATTAAAAATTATTATATTATAAATTATATATATTATATTATAAATTTCAAAATAAATAAATGATAATAAAAATTGAATAATAATAACAATTAAATGAAAAAAAATTTATATTGCTAACATGAAAATTAAAATACATGAAATACATTAAATTAACAATAAAAATACATCAAATTTGAGTAGATGTGCCAGCAGTGTTTGGATAATGTTTTCTAGTATGACTAGAGACTCGAGATAATCCGCATTTTTTGGGTACTCTTTCTGTACTGTCCATTTCTGTTCTAATGCGTTTGCTCTTTGGGCGATCTTTCTTGACTATCTGCATTAGTGGATTGTGACGCACCTTAACACATTCATATTGTGGCCAATATCCTTTGTTTGGTATGGGTTGGAACACCTCATCATAGACTTTTAGTATCGTTTCCACCTTATACACATCAGGTATAAGACTCCAATAATTATATTTAATGCTAGAACATGCTGCTATGACATGTAAACAAGGCATATATTTAGCTTGATATATTCCACAATCGCACCACTTGTTAGAAAGGTTTACACTGAAATGACCAATTGGTCGCCCTTCTATTAGAACCAATGTCTCGTGCACCATGAAAGTATGGTTGCTCCGGTCAAAACTATCCACCCTATGACTATTGGATTTACTTATTTCCAATTTCATAAAATTTATGCAAGCTTCTGTGTATACCTGACCAGAAGCTAAAATTGATGCGTGTCGTTTTCCCATAGTTGGAAACAGTGTCCCTATTTTAAAATAAGTTGATTGGACCAAAGCATTTATGAGAAGGTTTCATGGGCCTTTTAATAATGCATTCATTGACTTCACAAGGTTGGTTGTCATATGACCCCAACGACTACCTCCATCGAATGCTTGAATCCAATCCTGTCGAGGTATATTGTCTAACCATTTCAAAGCCTCCTGATTTAGTATGTCGATTTCTCTGCGGTAGTATCGATATGTAGGCTCATTGATCGAGTAACCTGTATTGAAACAGTAGACAATTATATAAATTAAGAATGAAATTACTATAAATTACAATAATTATAAAAATTAAGAATGAAAACTATTACCCATAGAAATAAATTTATTCTTCAAAGCATTGTCTTTAAATTCCCTTGCAAAATTTTGTGAAATATGTCGGACGCAGAATATATGCTTTGACGGAGGATCTTGCCACCCATTTGTAGAATTATTATAAGCACTCTTAATAGATTCATGTCTATCTAAAATCAAACAAATGTTGGCTTGTGGAGTACAAATTTTCTCAAAAAGAAACTCTAACCTTCTTTTATCTCACCTTCCACAATAGCATAAGCAATAGGAATTACGTTGTTGTTCCCATCTTGTGCAACTGCTACCAATAGAGTTCCTTTGTACTTGTTGTACAACCAAGTCCCATCAACTTGTACTATTGGTTTGCAGAATTTAAATATAGATATACAGGAATCAAAAGCTCAAAATAGTCTATGAAAAATCCTTATCCCACCTATCAAACTATTCTCATGATAAGCTGGGATGGTTTCCATTTCTATTTTAGTTCCTGGAGCAAACGATTTCATAACCAACAACCATTGTGGGAGTTGATTGTACGACTCTTTCCAGTTACCATAAATTTGTTCGATTGCTTTATTTTTTTCCAATCCAGGCATTTTTATAACTAATTGTGTAGTTATGTAAAGCCCGAATCTGAGCAACAATGAGCTTCACTTTGATTGAAGGATCCACTTTCATAACTTGTATTATGCTTTGACATATAATGTTAGAATCGAGCTTTGTATGATCTTGTGACAATGCAGAATTTGTGCATGTATGAGGCACATTTAATTTACCAATAACCCACAATTCACTTTTTTTGCATTTTGAAACTCTACATCTAAACAAACAATTTGAATTTGAACAATAAATGACATACCTAGGAGTTATCCCACCTGAGGGAGCAACAAAAGGTAATTCTATTAAATTAAAATGGCTTAAGGATACGTTCGAAGATATTGGTGAAAATGCATCTGAATTAGAAAAACAAGCATCATATCGAGCATACATCCTACGTATGATCGGAGGATTATTGATGCCTAACAAATCCAACAACCGTATACATCTAAAATATATTTCACTGTTAGGAGATTTAAATAAAGTATCCCAATATAGTTGGGGTTCAACAGTTTTAGCTACACTTTATAGAGAACTATGCCTTGCAAAAAAACTTGGTGTAATATCTATGGGAGGATGTGCATTATTGTTGCAAAATTGGGCATGGTATCATTTGTCTTGTGTCGCTGCTGAATCTCCCAAACCATGGATATTTCCACTTGCACAAAGGTAACATATTATTTTGGCTTAATTGCACTTTTGGTCCCCCTAGGTGAAAATTGAAAGTAGTCCCCCCATTTTAATTGTCCCCAGTTTTAGTCCCCCAAACAGAATTTGAGGCTGAGTTGTCATTTTTTTAATGACGTGTCAATAAATTGCTGACGTGGCAGACGCTTACGTAGAATAAACTTATTATTTTATTATTTCTGATTAAAAAATATAATTGTTATTTTAAAAAATCATTTTATTAATTTTGAAATATTTATAAAAATACAATTAAAAATAAAATTAAAAGAAAAACACCTAACACCTAAAATCATTTTGTCTTCGTGAATCAAAGCCTGCGTTCGTATGAAATCAAAGCCTGCGTTCGTATGAAATCAAAGCCCTGCGTCCATCATCGTGTTCTCTGTTTCGTCTCTGTTCATGAAATCAAAGCCCTGCGTTTGTGAAATCAAAGCCCTGTTTCATCGTGTTCTATGTTCGATTTCGTCATTCTAGATCGTTTGTTCATCTTTCTTTTTCATCAGTGATAAAATGGCGAGTGGAGGTCATTTCGAGTTCTCTCCATCTTCACATAGGAAAGAAGATACAAAGTTTTGTGCTAGGTATGTGATTTTAGGGTTTTCGATTTGTTTTATTATTAACATTATTAAACTCTGTTCGATTTTAGGGTTTTCGCTTTGATTTTAGGGCCAAAAGTTTTTCTCTACACTATTAACAGAACTCAATGCCTTTATGCCTTTTTAATAATGTGGTCCATGCGTTTTTAATAATGTGGTCCATATGCTCTATTGTATTATTTTGTGGTGCATGTGTAGTGTAGGCCAGCTTTGATTTATTCAATGGTTTGTTTTGTGTAGGCCAGCTTCAGTCCACAGAGTTAGGTTAAGAATTAACCATGGGGGTAGTTTTGTAAATCACCCAGTGAAGATGTACGTTTGTGCCCAAGTGGATGAGATGAATTGGTCTTGGGATGTAGACTTAATGTCCCACTTGCAAATTATTAAAATGGTCAAAAGTTTGGGATATATGAGTATTAAACATTTGTGGTACCAGCATCCGAAGTACTCATTTACACGTGGACTTAGACCTCTCAACAATGACGAGGATGTATTAAAGTTTGCAGAAGATGTCAAAGGGTTCAACGTAATTGACGTCTTTGTGGAACACTGTATAGATAATCCTGAAACTGAACCAGATCAACCAGATTTTGAACCACTTCAACCTAAAGCAGAATCTGAATCTGAATATGTACTTGTTCAACCTGAATCTGAAGCTGTTCAACCTGAATCTGAAGCAGTTCAAGCTGAACCTGTTGAACCTGAATCTGAACCTAAACCTGTTGAACCTGAACCTGAACCTGTTTAATCTGTTGAACCTGTTGAATCTGAACCTGTTGAATCTGAATATGAAGCAGTCCATAGTGAAGATTATCTGAGTGAAGAAGATGAAGATTATGTTGCTAACTCAGATGATGACGATGATGATATGGGTGAGTTATATGAGGATGAGGATTGGGACTGGATTTCTGAAATACCAACTGAGATATTTGTTAATGTTGGTGATGAAAATTCATTTGAAAGACATGAAAACCCAAGAGGAAACCAAGGGCCTAGTTCTGCAACTGATTTTGAAGAAAATGATGTGAATTATGATGATTTGGATACTCCACCAGGAAGTGAAGTTGATGAAGAGAATGTTAGGAAATTTCCTAAATTTAACCAACCTGAAAATGGTGATGAAGTAAGGTTTGAGTTGGGCCTAAAGTTCAATACAAAAGAGCAGGTTAAGAATGCCTTTAAAGATTTTGCAATGGAGACTAAGAAAAACTTGTATTTCAAAAAGAATGATGGAAAAAGAATCATTGTTAGGTGTGAGCCAGAATGTCCATTTTACATGAGGATCAGTAAGAGGACTTCAAATGAATGTTGACAATTAGTGAGTTTCACAGAGGATCATACATGTCATAGGAGGGCACAAAATAAACAAGCCAAGACTGAATGGCTTGCCAAGAAATTCGTTCCTATGTTGAGACATACACCTGAAATGAAACCCAAGGAATTGATTGTTGAGGTCAATTAATAGCCGCAGTAGGTAAAGATGGGAATAATCAAATGATTCCCATTGCATATGCAGTTGTTGAAGCAGAAACAAAAGACTCATGGCAATGGTTTTTGGATCTTTTATTGGAGGACCTCAACAATGTTCAGCATAAGCAATATGCATTCATTTCAGATCAACAAAAGGTATGTGTGCTAAAGTTTATGCAATCTGTTTTAAAGCAATCTTTGCTGAATTATGCCCTCTGTTTTTTTTTTTAATTAAGCAATCTGTTTTTAAATAATATGTTTTAGGGATTGGTACCTGCCATTGCCAACATTGGGGCCCATGTGGAACACCGATTATGTGTTAAACACTTGTATGGGAATTGGAAAAAAAAGTATCCTGGAGGACATATGAAAGAGCTTCTTTGGTTGGCAGCAAGAGTTACTGTGGTCCAGGATTGGGAGAAAGCAATGCAAAAAATTAAGGCAATCAATGAAGATGCATGGAATGACATGATGCAACTTCCACCATCTATGTGGTCTAGGTCAGCATTTCGCACTGATACACAATGTGACCTTCAAGTAAACAACATGTGTGAGGCTTTCAATATGGCCGTATTGGAGTATAGAGATAAGCATATCATAACATTACTTGAAGGTTTGAAACATTACATTACAGTAAGGATTGTGAAACAAAAAGAACTCATGCTACGATATAGAGGCAATATATGTCCTAGGATTCAACAAATATTGGAAAAGGCAAAAAGAGCAGCTGGGGGTTGGTTCGCAACTTGGCATGGAGATGATGATTTTAACTTGTTTAGTGTCACAAATGATGTAGATACTTATACGATAAATCTACACACAAAAACTTGTGCTTGTCGTAAGTGGGATTTGACTGATATTCCGTGTTGCCATGCTCTTGTTTGTATATGGCATAACAAAGCTGATCCAGAATCGTACGTTTCACCTTATTATAGGTATAAAACTTGATTTTAACTGCATTATTGGTATTCTGCATTATATGCTCTTGTTGTGCTAGTGTTCAATTCTGGTTTTATTCTTGGGTTGGTTCTGGTTTTATTCTTGTGCTTGTTCTGGTTTTGGTTTAAATTGTTGTGCTAGTGTTCAATTCTGGTTTTATTCTTGTGCTGGTTCTAGTTTTATTCTTGTGCTTGTTCTGGTTTTGGTTTAAATTGTTGTGCTAGTGTTCAATTTTGGTTTTATTCTTGTGCTTGTTCTGGTTTTGGATTAAATTGTTGTGCTAGTGTTCAATTCTGGTTTTATTCTTGTGGAATAATTTGTTAGTTATGGAGTAAAATAATATGTTGATAATATGGTGCTGGTGCTAGTGTTCAATTCTGGTTTTAGCATAATATGAAGTATAATAATATGTTGATTTTGGTTTTAGCATAATATGGTGCTGGTTCTGGAAAATGCATAATATGCTGGTTTTAGCAAGTGGTTCTGGTTCTGCATAATATGCTGGTTTTATTCTTGTTTATTGCTAGTTCTAGTTTTGCATTGTTGATGGTTCTGTTCTGCTAATGCTAGTTCTGGTTCTGGTTCTGCTGGTTTATTGCTAGTTTTGCAACATGCTTTGGTTCTGGTTCTGCATAATATGCATAATATGCTGGTTTTATTCTTGTTTATTGCTAGTTCTAGTTTTGCATTGTTGATGGTTCTGTTCTGCTAATGCTAGTTCTGGTTCTGGTTCTGCTGGTTTATTGCTAGTTCTACTACATGCTTTGGTTCTGGTTCTGCATAATATGCTGGTTTTATTCTTGTTTATTGCTAGTTCTAGTTTTGCATTGTTGATGGTTCTATTCTGCTAATGCTAGTTCTGGTTCTGGTTCTGCTGGTTTATTGCTAGTTCTGCTACATGCTTTGGTTCTGGTTCTGCATAATATGCTGGTTTTATTCTTGTTTATTGCTAGTTCTAGTTTTGCATTGTTGATGGTTCTGTTATGCTAATGCTAGTTCTGGTTCTGGTTCTGGTTCTGCTGGTTTATTGCTAGTTATGCTACATGCTTTGGTTCTGGTTCTGCTGGTTTATTACTACATGATTCTGCTACTTTGTTATGCTAATTCTAGTTCTGCTACATGCTTTGGTTCTGGTTTACTTGGTTCTGACATGTTTTTGGTTCTTTAAATAGGAAAACAAACTTCTTGACATGTTACTCTTACATTATAATGCCATCAAATAGAGATCCTATAAATCCCCCAATCACGAGAAGAGCACCGGGTAGACAAAAAAAAAAGGAACAAGTCCAATGACGAGTCAAAAGGTTCTAACAAACTACCAAGACAGTTTGCAACTGTGAAGTGTAAGAACTGTGGGAAGCTTGGCCACAACACGAGGACATGCAAGGGTAAAAGTGCAGCAGATAGAGAGATACCAAAAGGTGGAAATAACATCAACAAAATAAAGAGAGCAAAGACAACAACGGATGGAGGTGATGACGGAGAAACACCAACAATTTTATCTCAAGATTCACAAGCTCCACAAATTCAAGATTCACAAATCAATTGAATGCACGGAACTTGTGATTTTTATTTTGGTTATTATGAATATGTAATCATACTTGGACCTATTTAATTTGTTTCCTATGAATATGTACTTTTATTTTGGTTACCTGTGAAGGAACAATTTTATTTTGTAATGCATTAATATGACCTTTTGTTGGATCCTTATTTGGCAAATTATAGCACTACTTTCATCACAATGTTTTTGTGTCAATAGGATGTTCATCTTTTCATTGTTATGGTTGTTCTGTTGTATTGCATTTGTTGTTACTATGTACACTAGATGAATAATTTACCTTTGGTCTATCATTGTAGCTTTATCAATTAACTTTCTATGTGACGAAAAATTCAATTTTTTGTTTCGATGCTTCTTTGTGCAATTGGTGTCATTTTTTTAAAGGTCCATGTTTTGAAATAACAAATAATCTACACTTGCTAATATATGTATATGTGCTTCTGCTAAATAAAAATAGACAATTGAATTACAATAATACTAATTTCATTTCATCATAACAACCTTAAAAATTTCACTATATTAAATAATTACATTACAATTTCAATCACAAACACCCTAAATTACATCATTACAAGACACCCTTAAATTCAATCATTTAAATTACTTCAACATTACAATAACCAAAAGAAATATAGTCAAAAGCCATGAAAGTGCCAGAAAGCCCTTCATTTGTTTCAATTTCAACTTCATTTCATCATCACAATTTTTTGTCACATTGTCTTTCTTCTTGAATTCATCAATCCTTTTCATCAACGACATAATAACTTCTTTTCCACGTTCTGTTATTGGCTCATCAAACCAATTAAAAAAATTGCAAGATTTTTTACCCTGTAACTGAAACAACAAAACAAGAAGTACCCTGTAACTAAACAACATAACAACAAATTTTTATAATCTGTAAACAATACAATACAAAAAAAAAATTTAAATAAATAAATTCCAGAATTTTGATAAATAGTTTACCTTATAAAATCCACAACTATGAAACCTTCGACCTGGATTTTCAGCCGTCCAAGAAGTGCACAAAGGAGATTCAAGTCCACAGAAACATTCTCTTCTTCTAATTCTCAAATGAGAATTGTTGCTTGTAACTGAATACGAATGAGAAGACATTCTTTTCCCAAAAAAACACAGAACAAACGAAAAAGAAACAAAATACAGAACAAACAATGAAATACAAAGGACGATGAGGAAACAGAGACGAAACTAAGAAGACGAAAACGAAACAGAGACGAAACAGAGAAGATGAAATCGAAGTTCTGTTAACAGTGTAGAGAAAAACTTTTAACCCTAAAATCAAAGTTCAATTACAGAGTTTAATAATGTTAATAATAAAACAAAGCGAAAACCCTAAAATCACATACTCAAAATATGAAAACGAACAGGATGATGATGATAATGAACACGAACAGGATGATAATGAACACAAACGATCCAGAATGGCGAAAACGAAAGGTGAAGCTGACGTAAACGAAAGTTACTAATGAACATGAATAGGATGATGATGATCAAGAAAACGAACCCAGGAGAGGGCGTAGGGATTTCACGAACGCAGGGCAAGGCTTTGATTTCACGAAGACAATGATTTTAGGTGTTACGGTGTTTTTCTTTTAATTTTATTTTAATAATTTTAATTAGATTTTTTAAAATATTTAACAATTATTAAAATGATTTAAAAAAAAATTATATTTTTTAATCAGAAATAATATAATAATAAATTTATTCCACGTCAGCTATTTCTTGACACGTCATTAAAAAAATGACACCTCATGCTGATTTGGCCTCAAATTCAGTTTGGGGGACTAAAACTGGGGACAAACAAAATGGAGGGACTACTTTCAATTTTCACCTATAATAGGGGGACCAAAAGTGCAATTAAGCCTATTATTTTTCTATTATATTTTTTTTTTATTTTTTTTAAAACCATATGGTTACCATATTAATAACTTTATTATTATTTATTTTTTTATTATATTCGACAGGTTTAATTCTGGCGGTTTGAATTTTGCTAAAGTTCCTTATAACGACGTAGAAGGATATCGAAAAACAATTGATCACATGATGGTTGAGAAAGTAATATATTAAATCATATTTATTTGAATTTTGTAAATATTTTATTTTTCATACTTGTTATAATTAATTTAGCTTATTTTTTACGTGTCAGTTTTATTGGAGACCTTATCTCGGGTTCTAACATGAAGTTTCAGAAGAAGATAGGGTCACTTGGACTGCATGTACTTATCTACTCTGTTTTCATATTGTTGAAAAACATCATACAGATAGGTCGCACTCCAATTCGATTTCCATCAACAAATACCACAACCACCAGAGAATATGAAACCGTATCATGATGTCGACATGAGCCATGAGATTGATGATAATTAGAACTGGGTATGGAGAGAAGAAATTAACCATTGGAACGAGCGCCATAATTACGCGTTGCGAGGTAACATCGTACAAGGTGTTTTATGTCATAGCATAGAATATATGATTTGGTTTAGACAACACACCAAATTGTTTATATCTGTAGAACAATATCTCTGTGACCCCCGATTACAACCGCCAACATATCCTCATGTGCAATCGACCTCCCAATCAACCCCACAACAACAACACACAGCAGGACCGTCTTCATCAACACCTCACATACATGTCGCTACTGAAGTTCCATTTTGTGATCCACCACCATCTCAGTATTACGTTCCGTCAGTGCCAGAAATACCAACACCCGGTTATTCGATCGAACATGGGCTTATCTATAATTTGTTTGGAACTCAGTGTACAACTCCTGAATCGGCTTATGCTGTATATTGATTCGATGTATAATCAACAATCTCAAAATTTAATGGAAGCAGGTGTCAGTAGTTTTAACCCATCTACAACTTACATTGAAGAAAATGATCAAAATGAAGATCAACCAGAAGAAACACAACTTGCTCAAAGAGTTTGACGAGTTCGAAGACACCCTACATGTGGGACTAGGGGTCATTTAGGTGGACATCATTGATATAAATGTGATGTCTTTTATTTTTCCAAATTTCATGTATTTTAATTTTCATGTTAGCAATATAAATTTCTTTTCATTTAATTGTTATTATTATTATTTAATTTTTATTATCATTTATTTATTTTGAAATTTATAATATAATATATATAATTTTAAATACAATAATTTTTAATTATAAGTATAATAATTATTTATTATCATAATAACAATAATAAAAATATAACATTTATTTATAATTTATTAATGTATTTTTTTAATTTATTATTAGTATTTTTATTTTTTAAATAATTAAATTAATAACTTAATTTAATTATAATAATTTTTAATTATACATATAATAATAATTTAATATAATAATAATAATTAAATTAAAAACTTTATTTATAAATTTATTAATATATTTTATTTTTTAAATAATTAAATTAATTATAATAAATAATTTTTCAAAAATAAAAAATGCCAGATTCATGTAGGAGGTCGCTTCTCTAGGGAGAGGCTTCCTCTTCAGGAGGTCGCTTCCCCATGGAGAAACTTTCTAGTGAGTTTGAAAAGTGTGATATTTTAGAAGAAAAAAAATTCAAACAGTGGCATTTAAGGAATATTTGTTAAAAAAAGGATATTTAAATACAAAAGTCTTATAATAGATATGTAAATAAGAGCGCAACTCAGACCTCAAAAGGAGCATAAATAATTTTTTGCTATATGAAAGCCAATACAATTTAATTGATTGATCCTAATTTATTGAAAAGCGAATTCAATTACTATGTTTATTACATAAAGATATAATAATGTCCTGCATCACATAATGAGAGATTAAAGTCCAAAAAAGAAATTCAAATGCCGACTCTTCGGTTTGAGTTGAATATTGATAATGTATGAACTCTTTTAATGATTAATACTTAATTTTGGCACCGCAAAAAGCACAAATACAAATGTTTCTTAACTTTCCTTGTCACCACCGCTCTATGTGGGGCTCGAAATTTCCATTAGCCAATGCCTATATATTAATTGCTATAGTCAGTATTATTAAATTAATTATAACTATTTCATAAATACTTTACATGATTTTAAATTGAGTATTAGTTACGTAGTGTGGGGAAGATAAAACAATATATTAGAATATATTATTGTAGATTATAAATTTTATGCGATAATTTTAAAAATAGTTATTTTATTGAGTACAGATAAAATTAGAAGAAATTGATCTACAATTAAATTTGATATCTCATTTATAGAGTACAAACTTTTATTTGTTATGGGTGTATAAAACTCAATAACCTCTTCTAACTTCTAAGATTTGGATTGGTTGTTCACTCAATAAAAAATAGAAATAAAAAATATGGGATTATCACACTTTTGTTAGTAGAAAACATCAATAAAATATTTATTATATTCGATTTAACTATTCAATATTTAATTTATATTGTTGTGGAAGGTCACCATCCTCTATAACTATATTTAACATAATTAAGCAAGCTTAACTCATTGCTATTTTTCTAAATACCTCTTCATCTTAAATTTTCATTTATAAACAAAAACTTTTGTATATAAATATTTATTAATTTTTTTTTAATTGTCCTATTTTAAAAATTATTTTCTTAAATATTTTATTCTTTTTAGTAGAAAGTTGTTCTTTAGAGTAGCAGCAATCTGAAGACCAAATGTTTTAAACTCAATAGAAGGTCGTTTTTTCAGGAAGCGACATCTGTCTGAGTAAGTTTTGTGTTTGTTATATTTTAATATTTTTTTTATTATTAGAGTTATTAATTTAATTATTTAAAAAAATATTAATAATAAATTAAAATAAAATACATTAATAAATTATAAATAAATTTTATATTGTATTTATTATTAATATTACTGTAATAATTATTATACTTATAATTAAAAATTATTATAATTAAAGTAATTAAATAATTAACCATAGGAGGATGTACATTATTGTTGCAAAACTAAGTATAGTATCGTTTGTCTTTGTGTCACTCCTAAATCTCCCAAATCATGAATATTTCTAAGATAAGGTCTCTAATAAAACTGATATGTAAAAAATAAGCTAAAATAATTATAATAATTATATAAAATAAAGTATTTAAAAAATTCAAATAAATGTGATTTAATATATTACTTCTTCAACCATCATCTGATCAATTATTTTTCGATATTCTTCTAAGTCGTTAGAAACAACTTTAGCGAAATTTAGACCACCATAATTGTCCATAGTTTGAGAGACTCAATAGCAACACAGATAGGACATTTGAAAAAATAATTTTTAAAGTAAGACAAGTAAAAATTAAAAAATAATAATATTTATATACAAAAGTCAAAAACTCTATTAAAAACACATTATTTCTACACATTTTATTTGTGCAATCACCTTGTTCTAAGGATTTTAATCTATTTTAATATAATTGTATATATTATATTAATATTAAATTTAATTGTAGTTTTAATTATATATTTTTATTAATTTATGAAATTAATTTTTATTTAAAAATCAACTTTTTTAGTTTTTTTTTAATTTTTAAATTAAAAAAATAGTAATTTAATATATTTTAAATTATGTAATATATAGTTTAATAATATAAAATCAATTACACGTATTAATTAAATTACAAAAATAAAATTTTCTTAAATTAAAAGTTAAAATTTTAATAAATTTTATTGTAATTTTATAGATATTAATTATTTTACATTATTATATCATATATCAAATTATTTAAAATATATTTTATTATAAATTTTTAATTAAAAAATCAAATAAATATAAAACTATTTTATTTTAAAATAAACAGCCTAAAATAGTATTAATTTGTTCATTTTCTAATTTTAAGTTTACATAAATAGTAGTAATTATTATGATCAACAAAGCAGTTGTACCCCATTTAAAGGTGGGGTTAAACGGGTCTCGAGTTTGAGACATATTTCAAAATTCAAAATTTGAAAGAAGATTGAGAGAAAATGTCGTCAGTGTCCGGTTTCTACAAGCAGAAGAAAACTGCCAACAAAAAATCTTCCAAGTCCAAGAAACCTCCGATCCACGCAGCCACTTTCGATTCCAAAGTCGCCAAACCATCACCACTCTTATCCCTCAACGCCAACCCAGATCTCCAAGGTTCCGATCCCCTTCATTTCCTTTAATTGTTAATAATTAGGGTTTTCCTTTTTTGTTTCTTTTTCTCAAATTCTATTTGGGTTTTTTGGGCTTTACAGATGAACACAACGAAAGCGAGTCGGTGCTGCGTCAATTTGACATGAACATGCTTTATGGGCCTTGTATGGGTATGACTAGGCTCGCACGATGGGAGCGTGCGACGAAACTTGGCTTAAACCCTCCGCAAGAAATCGAGAACCTTTTGAAAAGTGGTAAAGTTCAACAGGAATCCTTGTGGGACACTCGCATTTAGAATAACTTAAAAACTAAGTGTAATAGCTTTTGACTTTATGTGTTTGTTTAGGTTTTGCTTAGGGTAATCAGTTTCTGGCTGTGACCCTCTTCCCCGTTAATGGGTCCCCTTTGTTTTGTTAACTGGATGTTCCTATGTTGTTAAGTGACTGTGTGGTTTCTTTAACAAAGAATCTTGATTTATTGCTATCAATGTTGTTCGACGGCTCTTTATTTTTGTCTAATATAGCACTAAACATGCAATAAATACAAATAAAATGCATAAGGAGATAATCCATTACGAAGAGACTTTCTTGTGGGTGTTAAACTCTAACTTCATACAGGCATTCCCAAACGCTCAAAAGTGTCTTTGGGACAGTTTTGGTTGATATACGGTTCACTCCAGATGAACTTTGGAAGTCTGATGTTTTTGTACATACTACTAACCCTAAAGTTGGATTTCTTATTTCTGCTACCACATTCTTGTAAGGCAACTTTCTTGTTGTCTTGAAGAAATTCACAATTGGACCCACCATTTATCTCTCTTGTGTGTTTTACTTGTATGGATTTTGGATTTGGACTAACATGTGTGCATATAAATGTTTTTGTGCATCATTTTGCAGTTTCTTAAATCTGTTATTCTTCTGTTTTTGTATACTGATGAAACTATAGCAAAGTTACCAATGGTTTCTTTCTATACCAGGACAAGTTGAATTGATTAGAAGAGGTGATCAAGAAAGAAACAGCAGTGAATAGATATATTTAGATCATAAAAAAAGTTGTTGACTTTATTGATTCTGTTCACCGTCTTGATCAATGATATAAACTGGGGAAAAAAATCGAATCTTTTAGGCAAGTCTTGATGTATGACATGTAAATGTAATAACTAAAGGAAATTGAACCACATGTTTTAATAATTCATACTTATAGGCTACATCTTCAAAAGCATAAAACCAGAAGATATAATACCAACTGCCAGGTTGAACCACAATAGGAGAAGTTAAATATAGTTAAATTTACGTTATTAGTATTTTATTCTCTTAATTAATATTGACAATGTGAAATATTCTGAATTACCTCATAATTGATTGAATTACTTAGTTACCAATGATGAGCTACATAGGCAAAGATTTAGACTTATGAGTTAATTAGGAAAACTAACAAACTTTGACTGGGTAAGCTAACTAACATAACTGAATTACAACAATTACACTTAACAAGTTAATTATCTAAAATCATTGCTTTGGTGATGATTATCGTCTAATTACTATTGGTTTGTCTTAGTGATATTTGGTTTGTTTTATGCATGGTTGTATTTTCACAAGAAAAAGTGCACTGGTTGTATACTTTTATTTTATACTACGTTTTATTTGGGTACTGAAAGAGCGCCAAGCCCAAGGTTAAAAAGAAAACTAAGACCCTTAAAATTTAAAATTTGTGTTAATTTTCTTTGTTAATAAGGACATAGAAAAAATAAAAAAATTTATATATTTTTTTGTCATATCACCATAAATAATTCACATAATGCTAATATTAATAAAAAAAATCTATATCTTTAAAAACAATAAAAATGTCAAAAATTATTTTTGCAAATGTATTTGTTATTAACTAGTGTGTTTTTTTTTTTTATGACAATAGTTCAATTCAAGACTTTTTTGTTAAGCTGAAATGAAAGCATAATGTTTTCACAAAGTAACTTAAGATTGTCTAAAGCTACTACAACTAGATAATTCTATGCAAGACTAAAGCTTTTTGGTAAGCGCTTTGGTTGCCTTTGTGTCCAAAAGACTAATTTGAACTTGCCAATACATGTTCAAAACACGTCGAGTCAAAGTGGAAGTACTCGTTTATGGTGCAACTGTCTCTAACCATATCAACCACGACATTGAAATAAGTCTCCACTATAAGATGTGTAATCCACTGCCTTTACGTCAGGTCGAATCGATCAAGTGATTTATTAAGAGTTTCATCACAATAATGAAAAGAGTCATACAAAATAGTATGGTCACGTATTGTTCATATTCTTCAGTGTCTTTTAAATGACGATAATTATTGGATGATCAAAATTATCTTCAATGATGAATTATTTTTTTCATGTCTATATATATCAATATGCTAAGTGAAAAAAAGAATAGCAATTGTTTTTAATCATTTCGTAGAGTCTTGAGTAAAATATTAGAAACTACTAACCGCAACCGAACTTGAGTTGCATGAAAGTTGGGGCTAGCGACCGAAACCCTCACTCCCCATGAGTCGATTCAATTAAGGGTGTGTAAAATTAATTAATTCGGATTGTATTGCACATAAAAGAATCAAACCATTTAAGTGGTTTATAAATTGAATCACGTATTTAAAATAAATAAATAAATTAAAAATAATTCAAAATTCAGTTATATAATTTTCAATCTTTTTAATAAAAAATTTCCAAAATTTATTTATTTTTTAAAATATTATAGAATTGTTTTTTGGAAAAAATAAACAAAAAAAAAACTAAATTATTTTTTTTTTTGGAAATTTTTTAAGAAAAAAATCGAAAACATATTTTTTTCTTGAAAATTTTTCTTTTTTTTTAAAAAAACTTTTTTATAACTATTTTTCTGAAAAACAATTTTGCCAAACAAATTTAAAAAAAATTATCAAAAAACTTTTTACATTTTTCTTTACGGAAAAAAATCAATTTTTTTACTCGAAAAAAGTGATATTTTTTTGTTAAAAATAAATTTTTTAAAATTCTTTTAACAAAAAATTTATAAAATTGATTTTAACTAAAAATTTATTTAAAATATTAGTTTATATTTATAGACAAATTTCAACTGCAGTAAACTTAATTCAAAAATGATTTTCAAAAATAAACTAAACTCAATTTTTGTACAATGAACTTACGAGAAGCCGTTCATCACATGAAATCATCGTATTCATGTATTTATGTTTTCAAATTTTGCATTTTTGTATAATAAACTTACGAGAAGCCGTTTGAAATCATCGTATTCATGTATTCATGTTTTCAAATTTTGCATCAAAGTTTTAAAAGTTATATGTTTATTTTGATGTAGCAAAAACTATTTAAATCAACATGTATATAGTTACTTATTTTGAACTTAAATATTGTGATGACTATATTTTTAAAATTTTAACGGAAAAATTAAAAATATAATATTATATTATATATACAAATTTTAAGTTATAAATTTACAAAAATATATCGATTAAACTATTAACGTTTATTAGATAGATATAATATATTAATTTTTTATTGATATTTTTAATAATTAAAAAAATTAGTTTTTAAAAATCTATATTTTTTTTAAAACACTACAAATTTTAGAGTTTAATTGTTATGTTTGTCGATGTATAAAATTTTACACTGTCAACCTATCGTATACATCCATAAGTGTGATTTTAAAATAATTGTGATAAAATTAAAACTATTTTATTAATTTGAGGTTACGATGAATTGATAGTATAAAATATCCTTTATTTATTGATGTTTGCAAATTAAATTCAAATGTTTACATTATAAACACAATTTTCTTAACTATAAAAATAAAAATAATATATATAATTATTAAAATACATTTAAACACAATACATTATTTAATATATCAATATAGACATAATATTAGACAATAGATAATAGTTTGATTTGAGTATCAAATAATCTATTTTAAAATTACTTAAAATTATATCTCAAATCTATCCACGTTTGATGTGTTAGTTTATTTCAACTCTGAGTCAAGTTTTGATTAAATTTTTTGAATCATAGTATCATTTATTTTAATATTTATATCTTTAAATAAATTTTACAGTTCACATATTGAAATTTAAGTTGAAATTTTAATTTATTTTATAATTATAGTAATTATTTTTTATAAATTTATTTTTTTTCTATTTTTTAAAATAAATATCATTATAGATTAATTATATTAATTTTCGTTAATAAAATTATAAATGACTGTTATAAAAAAAAAAAATAGTTGTTTTTGTTTAAATTATAAGACTTTGAGTGGCCGTGACAAACCTATATGTATATATATTTTTTTATTAATTTTGATAAATTTTATGAACAACATATTTTGTAATTAAATTAGTAAGTGAAGTTGAATTTAGTGTCCAAAACTCTCTCCAACGATAAAATTACATTGGATAGAGGGAATTAATGAGAAAATAATTTGACTGATTTTATTTTTGTCATCGATATATAGGGGGTATATTTATCGCATCATAAAAATACTTTATTCTGGATAAAACTAAGAACAGTTTTGTTGTATAAATGTAACTTTAATAATTAAGGGCAACAAAACAGAGATGGTGACTTTCTCGGTCGGTGGCTCCGACGACGGGGAAGGTCCTAGCAACCCAAACCACAAGCGACCAAGGGTAGACGACGGCGAACAAGAATCAACAGCAACAGCAGTAGAAGGAGAACAACAAGAAAATCGACAACCACAAGAAGGGTTCGAAATGGAAACCCCTCCGATCGGAACCCTAGAAAACGAAGTAACCTCTGGATCCAACGGTTACGACGTTGGTAAGAACGTATCTGCCATCATTTCCGACCCTGATGTTCTCGATTGCTTCATTTGCTCTGAACCACTAACAATTCCTATTTTTCAGGTCACTTTCCCCTTTCAATTTCATGTCACCTTTTACTCTGTTTTATATATGAATTTTGCTTTGTATTTTTTTGTTTTTCTCATGATTGTTTATTTGTGTATGATTTTTTGTCATTTTTAACCGATATTTAATTATGTGAAAGGATTGTTGTCAGTTTAGATTAAGAAGCTTGAAAATTCAGTTGGGATTCTCTCAGCTTGAGGGATCTGAGTTGAAGTGCTTTTTGAATTTTGGAAATGAAAAAAAGTGGGTTTTAGCTGTAGGGATTTAGGTTTGGTAATTCTAGTTTGAGTTATGCTCTCTGTAGCACCAACACCTGTGATCGGAGACGACTTCTGGTGTTCGATACGTGTCAGTGTCCGACATCGGTCCACCACCAATATTTTGATTACATTTAATTAATTCATTTTATCAAACTAGTACTGGGGTCGATGTGTCAGTGTCGTATCCGATATCCCTGTCAGTATCTGTGCTTCATTGGTTATGATGTAGGTGAAGAAGTTCCCTTTTGAAAAGGAATGGAGAAAATGTACATTCGTACTTTCTCTTCTTTTTGTATTTTCAGGATTCAAAAGGGAAAACTTTGAAGAATATAAACACATAATGCAAAGTTCTGTTTATGGAGTGTTAGAACTAAGGATTTGAAGGTGATGCATTGAATTTACTTTCTTATAACTAAGGAAGGATGTATATTTTTATTGGATGGCATATTGACATTAATTTGTGAAAGAACTTAAAATTCAAGGAAGTAATAAAATTATATTTGCTTTAGATTTGATTAGATTTATCCTTTTCCTGTTTTGAATCTGAAATTCCAATTATGCTGGTGTATTTGCTCATTTAATTTTTCCTGATTATGGCTGTGTTATAATTTATGACTTTAAAATCAAGTGCTACATAGATCTGATACTATTTTTTGAGTTCTAATTCAAAAGGTTCCAACTACATAATACTATGTCTTAGCTCCATTTAAAAAAAAAAAAACTTATTTACCTGCATCTTCAATATGTAATATGTATAGATGCATAGAGTTTGTTGAATAGTAGTCTGTAGTCTTCATTATTCCAATTGAATGAATTTCTATGGCAGTCTGGCACCTTCAATTTAGCCAAAAAACATAATTAACTCTGTCATGGATGCTAGAGTCTAGAGGTAATATGGCTTAGGGTCTCATAACCATATAGATGATAGTTTACGATGAACTCTCAATGACTTGAGAACATATAAATGAAAACAATCTTAATTGCTAGATGTTTCTTATGCATAAGCTGTTTTTATTGATGTGTGACCGTAAATAAATTTGCTGTGAAGATGATTTTTACCTTCAAAACTAACTAAAATTTGTAATTTATGCATTTCTTGTGCTCAAAGTTGTTGATCACATGGTTTGTTGTTTGCTTTAATCTTTGAATTGATGTTGGCTTTTGAACCACAATGCTATCAATATCATAGTATCATAGTGACTTCACATTCATATTCTGATTAGTATGTCAAAGTTCATTGAAATTATTTTTTGTATGTAATGTAATTTAAAGCTAACCAACAAGAGAAGGGGAACTAATCCCCTTTCCCCTTCAAAAGAAAAGAAAGGAACTCTATTTGACTATTTGTCTATCTGTGTACTTCAACGTCAAAGCTTTTCAAATATTTTTTTTTTGTGGTTCCATGTTATGAAATATCTGATTTGATAACTTTGTGATTAAATGACAATTCAGTGTGAGAATGGGCATATTGCTTGTTCTAATTGCTGTTCCCAACTTAGGAACAAGTGTCCCATGTGCTTAATGCCTATTGGGTACAATCGTTGTCGGGCTATGGAGAAGTTGCTGGAATCTATTAAAATATCATGCCCGTATGCAAAATATGGCTGTAAAGAGATGTTCAGTTGCAGTATGAAAAGTAGCCACGAGAAGGAATGCACATATATACCATGTAAATGTCCGCACACAGGTTGTGGCTTTCTCGCCTCATCCAAGGAGTTAGCCCTCCATTTCAGCCATAGGCATGTAGGCTTTGGAATACAATTTACATATGACAAATTTATCTCTGTCGTCTTAAATACTGGACAAAAAGAAATTGTTCTTCTAGATCAAAATGATGCTAGACTATTTATTGTTCACAATAACCTTGTGGATTTGGGAAATATGGTCCATATTAGCTGCATTGGCCCCAAATCAATGGCTGGTTTTCATTATGATGTCTTAGCTAGGTCTCAAGGGAGCACTTTAATCTTGCAATCTTCTACCAAGACCATTCAAGACAATAATGGTGGTGCTCCTAGAACTGGGTTCCTTTTGATTCCTTCTGATTATTTTGGGTTTGGACAACTCAAACTGGATATTCGTATAAAGTCTCACTAAACCTTTGCTGGAGAATGAAAAGGGCTCTATCTTAGTTGATTGCTATATGTATATACCTAGATTTAGGATTTTATCATATAAAACAATTTACTCTATGTGGGTGTAGTTGCATTTTGATTGCTCTCGTGAAGTTGCAGTCTTTTGAGTAGGAAACTTTGGTAATGTATGGGATTATGGTTTCATAATTATCATTCAAATGTGAAATATGTTAAAAATCTAAATTTTGTTTGATGTCTCCGTTTACAATTAGTTTGGTTTATTTAGGTGTTTTTCCATACATATATCCTGTTAAAATAGAGAAATTGTTGTTCCAAAATCAAAAGTATCTCGTCCTTCATGTTGAAGGAGTTTCTCATTGGATCAAGTTGTATTGAATTGTTATTTTCACAGGACTTTCTATTTTGAGAAATGTTACTGAGAATGACAGTCTATTACAGTATTTTTAACACAACTTTGGGATGAAACTCAAATTAACGTGGATTTCGCCAAATAATGTATTTAAATAAGAAAAGTATTATTTACAAAGGTTAATTGAAATGGATAAGCAAAGCATAAAGCAAAGAAGATTAGAAATAACTATGCGTGTTTTGTGAAGATCAAGATCTATCAAGATTATTTTTGGTCATATCTATAATATGAAATGAATGTTTGAAAATCAACAACTTAGCTTTGAATCACGTCTCAATTCTCAATCAAATATATAACATCTTGACAATTGTTAAACCTTTTATATATTTAGTGGGTTTCTTAGTTGAATTGCAATGCAAGGTGGTTTCTTAGTTGAATTGCAATGCAAGGGAATAAAGCTAATTTTTGGAGCCAACATCAATGAGTGAGTCTCCCAAACATACAATGAAGCCTTTTCACCGCGGATATATATGAACTCGACTCTTAGTACGAAGGCCACTGCCGTATGCAAGACATTTATGAAAATCAATGACCACATGTGATCATGATTACAATTAGAAGCTGATTTAACATCACAATAATATTAACATAAATGTTAATATTTTCAGTGGATTTTCTTGCAGTTCTCTAAGTGATTCCACTGATATAAATAATTTCTTGATGTTTTGCTTTGTCACAATTCATCACTTTCAACCACAATTCGAAATCCACCTCAAATTAAATATTATGTGATTTACAAATTTAATTATATTCAGTTAAATTTAAAATTAGACAACCACCACTACATTAGCTAAAATTTACTAGATTTTTTACTTGGAATAATATACAAATATAATAAAAGAAAATTAACGAAATAACATACAAAGTTGAGATTAACCAACGCTAACATTATTTTAAACCACTCTTTATTAATGTATTATTTGATAAAAACAAACTACTATTGAAATAATAATAACTATATATAATAACAATAAAGACTAACTACCCACAAACCAAACAATAAAGTACCCCCTCCATGGTCACATATAATAACTTGGTCAAAAATATAGATTAACTATAACTTTTTAAATATTATTTATATTTATATTTTATTATAGAAGAAAGATATTCCTTACACTGATAATATATACATATACAACAAAACTACTGCAATAACAAAGATGGGATGAAGTCGATTTGATATGTAAACAAGAAACAACATAAGTAAAGCAACCGATCCCCAAGTGGATTGTCCGCCGTCTCCACTTTCCAAACTTGTCACATCCGATGTTGGAGCCACGTAGCGTGCAAATTGGGCAATGAGGGTAATCACAAGACTCAAAAACAAAAGGAAAAAATTTATGGTAGTATTTGATGTCTGCATATTCACATAGGATGAAGTCCATAATAAAAACATCACTATGCCAAGTATGGCTACTAACTGAAGAGGTGGAGTTGATATGGTTGACATCGACATCCATCCTTTATGCGATTCTGAATCCTTTGTCTCGTTCACTACCGAAGCCATTTTTCTGTCGAAAAAAACACTTAACTAACTTTTTTTTATTTTTTATGATAGGTATGTTTCTTGAACTAGTGGATATCTTTAGTGACAGAACTATATATATATATATATACAAGAGTATAATTCTGTAATTGACAAATTTTCTCCACCGACTCGGACAATAATGTGGATTATACTGAGTTTCCTCCATGATTTTTCTGCACCGACTCAGAAGAACGTGGGTTATATTGATTTTGTTTGGACAGAGTGCAGTTCCAACTGGGGATAAGTTTGGGCTTATACTCGAATTTTCTCTGACATCCGGCGAAGTGCAGTTCCAAGTGTTTTAAGAGTCAATGGAACAAAGTGTAGTTCCACGTATAGTCGATTTTTGTTTATGATGTGTGTACAGATTTTAGTTACAAGTGTTGTAAGAGTAGACGAGACAAGTGTAGTTGTGTTGTAAGAGTTTAATATGAGAATTTGAGAGGCAACCTATCTCATTTATATATAGTGAAATTCAAGTTTGAGACTGACGTATAGATAGATATTCATACATTCTTGCATTTAATATATTAAAGTTTGAGAATATAATATAATCTCACATTTTTATTATTTATAAATATATACATTTATGTGAATGTTATCCCATGTCATATAAATATTTATGCAAACACTAGTATAGTTCTTGAAATTTGTTATGCAAACACAGGTATAGTAGATAATTTTTTTCAAAAGGGAATCGTAAATTTTAAAGTGACCACTTCCGTTTCAAATTTAAAAGTTGTGTAAATTGACACTTGTACCGATACACTGATCAGTAGTGCTACGACTGTTTTTTTAGTGTTGCATTTCTCTAAAATAATTTATAAAAATTAAAAAATGTGATTTTTTTACATGAATTAAAAGAAATTAAAATTTTATAAAGATAAAAAACTTATTTAACCCTTGAAATTATTAAAATCTTAATTATTTACAGTCTATTATATTTCAAGATTGATTAAATTTCTATTACAAATAATTCTTTAAAGAATTTGATTATAATTATTAGATTATTAATTTTTTTATAAGAAAAAATATTAAGATCACAAAATTTCATTTTTAAAGTTCAGGGTATCAAATATCTTAGGATATATATATATATATATATATATTATATA
>JBBPBS010001017.1:6295700-6332865 GCA_037974835.1 Cicer judaicum | reverse complement strand
ATTATATATATATAATCTTTTAAATAAAAAAATATTTTATGTAGAAAAATTGTTGTCTTTTGCATTATGTGTAATTTGTCTTCCTATTTTGTCAGAAAAAATATATATATCACATAAGAATATTAATACATTAATACATAAGTGAAATATATAACAAAATTCAATCATAAAACTATTAATACATAAAAAAAAATTAAAACATTTCAATTTCACTAATTTACTGTCAGTTAAAGATACAAACATCATTACATCTATTTTCGTTATTATTAAAAAATACATAATTTGAATATCTATTTATTTTATCTACAATATACATTAAATTACTCGTCTCATATGCGTTATAAATATTTAAGAAAAAATTCATTAAACCAATATATTTAGGATTATACCATACACCCCCACTTTTAAATCTGTCATTTCCTCAAGACACATAAAAATATAATTTTTTCATTTTAACTATTTATAATAAATTTTAAAATTGATAGTTTGGGAAATTTCAAACTTTCGAAATAAAGATTACATTTCGAAAATTTAAAAAGTTTTTCTATATGAAAAATTTCAAAAAATTTCTATTTTTAAAATAAGAGGACTAATTTTATAAATCAATAAACATATAAAAATTAAAATTGTAATTAAACGTAAATAAAATTAATAACAACAATAACGAGAGTGTGACATCACCAAAAGATAGTGGGACCAAAAAATTCCAAAAATTAATTAATATAGGACCAAAAATCAATTTTATAAATGAATAGTTTTAAAGTTTATTTTAGACAAAATAAAGAAATAAAAAGGACATTTAAATTTAAAAAATAAATAAATCAAATTTGTTAACATGAACAAATAAATTATCTAAACAAATATTATTTTATCTAAAAAATAACATATATTGGTCTCCAAATTATTAAACTTAATTTAGCCTAACTTCATAGTACACTAGATAAAAATATGCACTACTAAAAAACAAATGAATATGTACGGTCTACTTCAATTAAAAAAAATTATATTATTAAATTAAAAAAAATTATATTATTAAACTGAATATCATATCTTAAATTCGAATTCATCATTATGTATCATTTAAAATAAAATAATAATATAAATATTCCATAAATGCAAAATTTGACACTGAATTACTTATATAAAAGTAGACACAAGTGTATGGCTGTGCGCACAGAACCTTATGTATATGCTAGGGAAGATCATTTTCCTCTACTTTCCGACTCACCTACAAAAGGCCCTAACTAGTGCTACACTTTCAAGTGAGCAGCACCATTGTAAGGTAGTCTACAGCTTGAGCCTATAGTAATTGCTCTCGTCAAAATGAGTATCAAGTTCAGATCCATCCTCCAGGGATGGTGTTTTTGCATCAAGGATGGCAACCAATTAAGGAATGCATAAGAGATGATATATGGTGATTCTTCTGTTATAGCCCATAGGGCAACCATGGTCCTTTGGCAATGTATCACAATCATAAATTATATAGGACTACTTGTGCCAATATATTGATGAAGTTGTCAATCATGTATATACGATATGCATCACTCCAATAAATATATTAAAGAAATTAATATTTGGTATCGGTAAGAGATCCAACAGAAACCTGATTTTCAGTACTTCAAACTCAATTCATATAAATTTTCTTTATTAAAAAAATTAGTTTCTATAATTTCAATCAAATAATACTATAGGATTTTTTTTTCTCTTATATTCAATTTTTATTCAAAATTTTACCTTATACTCTATACTGAAACTTATATATTAAATTGTTTTATTTATTTTTTAGAAGTCGCAAAGCAAGATGCTATCATGTGAAGTTTTTTCTTCTTACAGGAGCTCGTATTTTAGAGATAGGACCATTAATTATTATTTAATTATTTTACAATTAATAATTAATTATTAATTTAATAAATAAAAATTAAAAATCAAATTGTATCAATAAAATAAAATATATTTAATAGAAAAATCATACATCAAATTTGATGTAGTTGAATATATGATCAAAACAAATACTTTTATATTACTTTAACAATTTCCTCTTATTTTTCTTATTTTTTATAAGAAAAGTTGTTAACAAAAGAATGAAATTGTTAAGTTGTCATTTTTGTTTTAGATAAATCGCATTAAGTTTGATGTTTATTTTTTCTATTAAATATATTTTTTTTACTGATAAAATTTTATTTTTTAATTATTTTTATTTATTAAATTAAAAATATTATTTGTTTAAAAATAAAATAAATTACGATAAGAAACCGCATCCTTGAAATAGAAAAAATATTATTTTGATGTGATTGGAAGGAACCTCTTTAAAATAAGATACAAAATTTAACATCTACGTGTGATTGCAATCTCTTTAAAATAAGATAAAAAACCTAATATATAAATTTTAATGTAAAATATAATAGAAAATTTTGAATAAAAATAAGATATAAAAACAAAGTATCCGTATTATAGGGTTGCTTTACGGATAAAACGGTTAATATCAATCATTGTACTTTTTTTATAAATAAAATTGTCATTTGACATGTTAGATATTTTCTCCTGCTCAACTAGAGATTTAAATGAACCTAAACTTACAACGACTAATCTGAAAGAGATAGGATTGAAATTAGCAATTGAAAATCTTGCTTTCACATTAAGCTTGAAGTAATTAACAGCAAGATTTCCCCTTCTTTCTCAACAACTCTCTTCTCTTCTCTGAGATGATTACAATTCTATCATCCCTTCTTCCATTCTGTATATTCCACATTCTATTAATAATACCAATCTCTTCCTCATATTCTATCCAAGACAATAATAATTATAATACCAAAAATACCCTTCTTCAATGTCTTTCTCTCTATTCAGAACCTTCTCATCCAATCTCTGAAGTAACCTATTTTCCCAACAGCTCTTCATATTCACCCATCTTACAATCCTACATAAGAAACCTTAGATTTAACTCATCCACTACTCCAAAACCACTTTTCATTGTGGTCCCCACTCATGTCTCCCACATCCAATCATCAATCTTATGCTGCAAAAAGTTTGATCTTGAAATCAGAATTAGAAGTGGTGGTCATGACTATGATGGTCTTTCATATGTATCACAAAACCCATTCATTGTTCTTGACATATTTTTGCTCAGATCAATTGTTTTCAACTTAAAAGATGAAACTTTGTGGGTTGAATCAGGTGCAACAATTGGTGAACTTTATTATAAGATTGCTGAGAAGAGTAAAGTTCATGGTTTTCCAGCTGGGGTTTGTCCTACTGTTGGTGTTGGTGGACATTTCAGTGGGGGAGGTTATGGTAACATGATGAGAAAATTTGGGTTATCTATTGATAATGTTATTGATGCTAAAATTGTTGATGTTGATGGAAGAGTGCTTGATAGAAATTCAATGGGGGAAGATCTTTTTTGGGCTATTAGAGGTGGTGGTGGTGCTAGTTTTGGTGTTATTGTTTCTTGGAAGATTAGGTTGGTTTCTGTGCCTGAAATTGTGACTGTTTTTAGAGTTGAAAAAACCTTGGAACAAGGTGCTAGTGATGTTGTTCATCAGTGGCAATATGTTGCTGATAAGATACATGATGGTTTGTTTATTAGAGTTGTTATTAGTCCTGTTAAGAGAAAGGGTGAGAAAACAATAAAGGCTAAGTTCAATGCTTTGTTTCTTGGAGATGCAGATGAACTGCTTGATGTAATGACTGAGAGGTTTCCTGAATTGGGTTTGGTTGGTGAACAGTGTATTGAAATGAGTTGGATTGATTCAGCGTTATTTTGGTATAACTATCCGGTTGGGACCTTGACTGATGTATTGCTTGAAAGACATTCATCACAGGAGAAGTTTTTGAAGAGGAAATCGGATTATGTGCAGGAGCCGATTTCAAAAATTGAGCTTGATGGTATATGGAAGAAGATGATGGAATTGGGAAAGATTGCATTGACATTCAATCCTTATGGTGGGAAAATGAGTGAGATTTCTGAGGAGGAAACACCATTCCCACATAGAGCTGGTAACATATATAAAATTCAGTACTCAGTGAGTTGGAAAGAGGAAAGCAATGATGTTGCTGATCGATATTTAGATAAGATTCGAAAGCTCTATGATTATATGACACCTTATGTTTCAAACTCACCTAGAAGTTCATATCTAAACTACAGAGATGTTGATATAGGTGTGAATGGAGGTGGGAATGTTAGTTATGAAGAAGCTAGTATTTGGGGTAACAAGTATTTCAAAAGAAACTTTGATAGGCTTGTTGAGGTAAAGAGTGCAATTGATCCGAGCAATTTTTTCAGATATGAACAGAGTATCCCATCACTTTCATCTGAGAATAATATAATGGCAGAATAGAAGCAGCCATGAAAGGGTGTGTATAAAAAAAGAGGTATCTAAAAGCATGCCAATATCAAGGAAAAACCAGTTCAAACCTAGATTGAAATTTGTCATAATATTTGATTGGTTAGAAAATTATTTACTGTCCAATTGTATGTATCATTAAGGGACTTTGTTCATTTCTGTTGTAAGCTGAGAGGAGGGATGGTTTATAGAATAAGAATTTGGGCTTGTAGCTAATGCCATTCGACTGTAGATTAATGATATTCCAATTTAATTTATTGAAAGCTTTTACACAAAAAAATTTCTTTGTTTTACTCAAAACATGTCTACTCACGTTATCTCATTTGTTTTAGAAAAATAGGGTGATATAAAATTGCCCCATTTCTTGGTACCACTTGAAACAAGTTTTGGTTTTTCTTTGGTTTTTAGTGCATGTTTGATTTCATAATCTAATTGAAAAAATCATGGTAAATAATATTGATTTTTCAAAAACTACAAAATCTAACTTATGCAAAATTATATTAACTCGTCGTGTCAATCACATTACAAAACTAAATATACACTTATATTAGTTAATAAATACTACAGATTTTGTCAATCATAGTACAAAACCAAATATACAATTATATTAGTTATTAAATATTACAAGTAAAGAAATTTATTAAATATTACACATATATATTTATTTCAATTTTTTTTATATATTTTATTTTATTTTATTGAAAGTTGCAAAACTTTAAGTTACATGTGTATAAGAAAAAAACTATTGTATGTAAATGAATGTTGGGCTAACTTTGTACGGACCCAACCTTAAACATTGCAAACGGACGGAGAAGAGATAGGGGAAAATAAAAAACATGAACCGATAACAAGAAAAAATAAATGAAGAAATAATATATTTATTTTGTTTTAATTTTCTATTATCTCAGATACTAAATTATTCTACCGTTTCATATTTTCTATTCATGAATCTCTTTTCGTATTTTCTGTTATTTAAAAGTTTCTAGTTCTCAATTCTTTTTATTTTTGTAATTGATGCAGAGAGAGATATAATAACCAAAAAAACATTTGTTTTCTTATGCATTCTACTCTTCTTTAGGATTTCTCATGAATAAATAGGGTCACAATTAGTCAATTTAATTCACATCTTTCTTTATAGACAGTTCTTTGTTTAAAAGGATCTAATAGTATTGTCGTTAATGAAAATATTCAGTACAAATGATTTAATTATTAAAATGGAAGTCATGGTTGGTTGTATAGTGTTGATCAATCATGGTATAGTCAAGTACGGTATACTTGTAAGGAGTAATATATCAATTATATTGCCATTTGATAAAATGGATAATTAAATTAAGAACTAATAATAACATAAAGCAAAGAAGATTGGAAAGGACCATGCTGTGTTTTGTGAAGCTCTAGTAAGATTATTTTTGGTCATGAAAGGATACCTATAATATGAAATGAATGTTTGAAAATCAACGAAGTAGTTTTGAATCACTTCTCAATCAAATATATAGCATCTTGACCATTGTTGAACCTCTTATATATGGAGAGGATTTCTTAGTTGAATTACATTTGCAAGGGAATAAAACTAATTTGTGTAGCCAATATCAATGATGAGTCTCCCAAATACACACAAATGAAGCCTTTTGACCTTGTATGGGTGATATGTCCCCTTTGGATGGGCTGATTAGTAGGCATATATTCTTCTTGTGGAGGTCCATATGCATCTTAATTATATCCCTTGCCATCTCTATTGAAAATTTATTTTGAAGAAGAAAACATTTATGTATTAAAGAGGAAGGGAGATACTTTTTTAGATTGAACAATATAAACTAATTGTTAGTTTGAATATCAAGGTTGTATGTAAGATATTTTTATAAGAATCAATGATTATATAATTATATTTATACCATTGATTTAACATCACATCAATGTTAATATTTTCGACAGACTTTTTCATCATATATCTTAAGTAGTCTACTAATATAAAGAATTTTCTCTTTGAATATTAAGGTATGTGTCATTTTTGTTGTCCTTCACTCACATTAATTTTTCATAACTTAAACATCATAATATTTACAAGTACACCACTTCAACGTAACTATCAAATTATTGTGTTTTGTCACACTTAATCACTTTTAACCACAATTTAAAATTCACATTATATATAATATATTTCTAATATAAATTTAATTATATTCTATTAAATTATAAAATTAGACGTTGACCACTACATTAGTTAGAATTATCAAGATTTTTTACCTAAAATAATATATAAATATAGCAAAAGAAAATTAATAAATAACATACAAAGGTGGGGATTAAAAAGCGGTAACATTATTATAAACCGACCACTCTATATTAATATATTATTTGATAAACACAAAATACTTAAAAAATAATTACTATATATAATAATAATAAAGACCAAGCACCCACAAACCGAACAATAAAGTACTCTCTCTATTCTTGGATATAAAAAAATTGACTATTTAAAAAAGTTGAAATACATTAATTTTCCATCCATCTTTTTTGCAATCTTGAATTCTTGTTCATTACCGCTTAAACTAATGGATATATATATACACATTATTTCCATAAAATTATTATATATATCTGGTGCACCCCGAGGCGATGTGTAATTGCACTTTATATGTTAAAATTTGACAATAACGTGACTTTTATACATTCGTGACACGACTCTCGAAATCATGTGCAGTTTCTTCATATTACAAAATCTGTGGCGCGCCCCTCGATGTCACATGTGATATTTAGTATGGGGCCAAGATATATAAAGTGCGAGAAAAACATTTATATTAATTTATTTCTAAAAAAATAATATCACTGAAACATTTTTTTTATCAAATATATTTATTTCTCTGTTCCTATATAACTACATCTACTATTTTAGAAAAAATTTAGATTTGTACAGAATATACTAATTTTTGAAAAGTTAAGAAAAAGATAACATTAAACTTTAAAAGCAGATTTTCATTAATGTGATCTCCAGAAAAAATAACATAAATCAAAGTTACAAAGAAAAAAAATTAGGACAATATAATTTATGTAACTAATGATGCATTTACTGGACAGACACTAAACTATCAATTTAACAAAAGTAAATATTAACATAAAATATATTATTATCATATTATTTTAATCATTGAATCATTAATAGAGAATACAAAATTAATTGTCATATTTTAGATTTTAAATTGTATTTTATAACTATAATAGTTACATAAGTGTCGTTTATATAAATAATTAATCTCTAATTGACTAAAAAACACTCCTCTAATTCAAAAGAAAAATTATGTCAGAAAGTATTTTAATTCAACAAGTATTGTGTTGTATGGAACCATCAGAAACATTAACGATATTTTTTATTTGGGTATAAGGGAACAAGTATTTTATTTGTAAAAATGAAAACTCTATTTGTCTTAGTGAATAAGCATTAAAAATACTACAACATATAAATAATAAATTATATTTAAGTTAATTAACTACATAAGTCATTTATCTTTTAAAAAAATTTAAAATTTCATTTATAGTCCTTATAATTTATTTTTATCATTATACAAAATATATAGAACACATATTAAAATATTGTGGGATAGATATTTATAATTGATGTTTAACAACATAAAATAAATATTTATCAGTGATCAATACAAAAAATAACGAGACAAAGATTTGTCATTGACATACAAAAAATCACATGACAAATATATGTTATTAATAAATATTTATATATCATGTATAAAAAATATCAAACAAATATTTGTAAGTGATATATAAATATACACACAAATCATGAGATAAATATTTTTCTGATATATAAAAAAAAACACGCAACAAATATTTGTCTGATAAATATTAAAAAATAAAGAGACAAATATTTTCCACTAATACATAAAAGAACAAGATAAACATTTATCATTAATCTAAATTACATAAGTTATTTGTCCCTAAAAATATTTCGTTTATAATCCTTATAAAAATTTATATATTTTCATTTCTTATTTATCATCGTTACAAAATATATGAGACAAATATTAAAGTAACGCTAGATAAATATTTATAATTGGTGCTTAAAAAATAGGTTTAATTGCAATTTTGGTCTCCCTATTTTAGCTAAATCACGATAGTAGTCTCTCCATTTTATTTACCTTAGTTTTAGTCCTCAAACATAATTTTTATTTAAAATTTGATGAAATGTCATTTTTAAAGTTGCACTACACCAATTATGATAATAGATTTCAGGTACAATTGTTGCACCACGAGATCTTGATGCATGATGTGACTTAAATAAGCGGGAAAAAATTAATCACATTTTGAACTCAAACTTTGTTTGTGGGACAAAAATTGAAGAGAAATAAAACGAAGGGACTACGTTCGCGATTCAGTTAAAATAGGGGGATATAAACTGAAATTAATCCTAAATAACATATCACAAATATTTATCAGTGATAAATATAAAAAATCGCGAGACACAAATTTATCATTGAAATATAAAAAATCAAGTAACAAATATCTATCATTATGAATATTTATAAATCATGTATAAAAAACTCATTATTTCTTTAATATTTTTTTATATATATCTTTGATTCTTACAAATGTACGTGATTTTGATTTTAGTCACCTTAACTTTATTTATTTATTTACATCTTTGTAATTTCATTTTTCTTAAATAACCTTATTTATATTTTTTAATTAAAAATATTAATGATGCAAATATTTGATGATATGGAACATGCTGATTCTATCGTTAATGATGATTGTACATTATTTAAATTTAAAATTAAATTTATTTCATTAAAAATCCAAAACTAATTACATAATAAAAAAATTTGGTCATCCTCAACTCTAAAAACACAATAATGTTCGTCCCAAACCAACATATTCAAAGATCTAAATTCAAATAAAATTAATTAATTTTCCATTATCATTCATCCAACCCAAATGATTTCAACAACACCTCAAGCTATTCAAACCTCTGTTGTTGTAGGAGCCGAGCCATGAACTCGAGCAACCCTTCCAATGCCTGTGCGCGTTGAGTGTCAAACTTGCGCTGATTAGAATCGGCAAATGAATGGCATGAAACATCATAGCAGTAGTTGCCTCATGTTCGGACCATTCATTGCCATATGAAACTAGAGCACTATTGATAGGAATACTAACTTTGTTCACAGCTTGGATTGTACACTTGTCCTTTGTGATTGAGTAATCAACCACATTCCTTGGGGAACTAAAAGAGCACTGACATGAATGATCGCGGGGACGAATGATTATGAAGAAATAAATGAGTTTTATTTAAATTTAGATCTTAAAATAAAATAAATGGATTGACGATGAACATTATTGTCTCATCAACATTTTTTGATTAAAGAATATGAATAAGATTGTTTTTTTTTTTTTTTTTTTTTTTAAAGTTGAAAATTCAAAAATATATAAAAAAAATAATTTACGAAAATTAAAATCAAAATAACATATATTTATAAGACCAAACCGGTATATAACCCTTTGTAATAGTGGATAATACTTGATAGAAAAGGAATTTTTTGTTACTTGAAAAATAATTATTATAATACATTGGTTGTGGTTGCAATTTGCAGAATTAAAGATAAAAACACCATCATGAGAAAAGCCAAGTTACGAAACTAACGAACGAGCCGAACAGATGAAAGGTGTTTCAAAGCGCTTAATGTTGTTTCGAACAACCTGGTCGCGTAGTTGTTCACGTGTTGCATTCCCACACAACGTGGCCCCTGAAACTAGTTCACTACTCAATCACTGCTACAACAAAGACCTTCCCAGAGCCATGCAAACCTTGGATGCCATGGAGAGACACGGAGTCTGTGCTGATGCAATAACATATTCTGAGCTCATCAAGTGTTGCTTGGCTCATGGGGCTGTTAGAGAAGGAAAACGCGTTCATCACCATATATTCTCAAATGATTATCAACCAAAAGCGTTCTTGATCAACACTCTTCTCAATATGTATGTGAAATTCAACCTTCTGGAAGAAGCACAGATACTGTTTGATAAAATGCCTGAACGGAATGTTGTTTCCTGGACAACTATGATATCTGCTTTTTCTTGTGCTAAACTTAATGATCGAGCTATGAAGCTTTTGATTTTTATGATTAGGGATGGTGCCAGGCCTAATAGTTATACTTTCTCATCCATTTTGAGAGCATGTGAGAGGTTATGTGATCTCAAACAGCTGCATTCTAGCATAGTGAAAGCAGGGTTGGAGTCTGATGTTTTTGTTAGGAGTGCTCTTATTGATGCTTACTCGAAGTTGGGTGAGTTGTCAGAAGCTCTAGGTGTTTTTCGTGAGATGGTGACCGGAGACTCTGTTGTTTGGAACTCCATTATTGCTGCTTTTGCTCAGCACAGTGATGGGGATGAAGCTTTAAACTTATACAAGAGTATGAGGAGATCAGGGTTTCCGGCTGATCAGTCGACACTCACAAGTGTTTTGAGAGCATGTACTGGTTTGTCATTGTTGGAGTTAGGTAGGCAGGCACATGCACATGTGTTGAAGTTCGATCAAGATCTTATTCTTAGCAATGCACTCTTAGATATGTATTGTAAGTGTGGTAGTTTGGAAGATGCAAAATTCATTTTCAATCGAATGGCTGGTAAGGATGTAATCTCCTGGAGCACCATGATTTCTGGGTTGGCCCAGAATGGTTTCAGCATCGAGGCCCTCAATTTATTTGATTCTATGAAAGTATCAGGTCCAAGACCAAACTATATTACAATTCTTGGGGTTCTGTTTGCGTGTAGTCATGCAGGGTTAGTAAATGAAGGTTGGCACTATTTTCGCTCTATGAAGAACCTTTACGGGATAGATCCTGGTAGAGAACACTATAGCTGCATGCTTGATCTTCTTGGAAGAGCAGGGAAGCTTGATGAGATGGTTAAGTTGATTCATGAAATGAACTGCGAGCCAGATGTTGTGACGTGGAGGACTTTACTTGATGCATGCAGAGCCCATAGGAATGTGGATTTAGCCACATACGCTGCTAAGGAGATTCTAAAGTTGGATCGACAGGATACAGGAGCCTATGTATTGTTATCTAATATTTATGCAAATTCGAAAAGGTGGGATGATGTTGCAGAAGTTCGGAGGACTATGAAAGCAAGGGGGATAAGGAAAGAACCTGGATGTAGTTGGATTGAAGTCAATAAGCAAATACATGCTTTTATTGTGGGAGATCAATCTCATCCTCAAATAGATGAGATCAATAGAAAGTTAAGCCAATATATTCGAAGACTAACTGATGCTGGTTATGTTCCTGACACAAATTTTGTGCTACAAGATCTTGAAGAGGAACAGAGTGAATACTCCCTTCGACACCACAGTGAAAAGCTGGCAATTGTTTTTGGTATTATAAGCTTTCCAAGGGAGAAAACTATTAGAATATGGAAGAACCTAAAGATCTGCGGAGATTGTCATATATTTGCAAAACTTGTAGCAAAGCTAGAGCAGCGGCACATTGTTATTAGAGACCCTATTCGATATCATCATTTTCAAGATGGGGTCTGCTCATGTGGTGACTATTGGTAACAGATAAGATGCGCAAGACAGAATTTATACTACCATTAAACTCAAAACAGCATAGATACATCCACAAGCAGAAAGCTTGCAGCAGTGGCATTTCTAATAGTTAATATAAGCTTATTGTTTCCCGTTTTCTTTATTTGCTTTTGCATAAAAATAATAATTAAATCACAATTCTGATCCTAATTATTAGCAAATCAATACAAGGGTCAGCATCTGTACTATCCTTGTTACAGTCATTAAACGCAATTACAAAGAAACATTTCATTATGACTTAGATATGAACTACGCAAACCATTGATGTAAATTTTTCTTCGATCATTCTGTTTCTTATACATGTAAATTATTCTTGCAGGTTATGATCTGAAGTCTAAAAGTCCACATTATTTCATTATTTAAGTCTTTTTTGGGAAGGCAGAGGCTCTTTCTAAGGTAAGCGCTCTTATTTAAATGCTATGCTCGGTATAGTTAATACAAATTTTTTGTTGCATCCCTACTCAAGGTTATGTTTAATGATAATTTTGTATTGTGTTTTTTGGAACTCAACCAATTAGTCATACATTTTTTTCGTTTTGAAGTCACTTGGCTGCTTTGGTATTGGCCTTTTTCGGCTTTCCTGCAGCAACACATTTGGGCAGAATCGGTACATAATAACTTCTAGCTACACATTTAGACTTTAGAGGCTTTGACAAAAATGAGGGTTATATTGAATTGTTTCATAATTTGTTGATGAGATTTTTTTCCTACGAAATTCACTCTTGCAACACTGGAATATTTTCATGACTTAGCTTTCTATCCATAGATAATTCAGAGGGGGATCTCTTGGTATGATGAAGGTTTATTTGGCGATGCTATGTGTATTTTGGCTAGGGAAGGTTTGGCATGTGTTTGGAAAGCACTACGGTGTAGCTGTGTGTTGCGATTGAAACTTGGAGCTTCAGTTAACTGTGCCTTGGAATTGGAAGTCTTCGTACTGCAGTTTCAAACACACAATTTGATGGTGGTTACATCACTTAAAATGCAGGAGCAATGATTGTCGTCAAGAGTAAAGGAGAACGATGGCTGCTCATAGTCAATGGGAACTATGCCAGTTTTTTACCACTACTGAATCATCGATGGGTTGGTAATATGTTTGAAAATTGGTATATGATAAACGAGATGATCCATGTTCTGATATCTTATCCGAAGAATGATAATCCTGAATATAACTTGTAGTTCTGTCAATAACAATAATGTGATATACAGTTTGAATAAACAATTCATTGCCACAAGTTTGAAAGGTACGATGGCTGACTCTACGGAGGTGATCATAAACCAAACTGTGATATAGCCGCTACCGTTTATATGCATTTGCACTTAGGGTGGGAATAGTCCGGGTGAAGCTAGTCTTGGCATAAATAAGTTTGTTCTGTTCAAATAATTCAAGGTTTGAAACATTGATATTTATTATTTTAGTTGCGAATCACATCATGTTCTCGGTATGAATAATACTAAAAACACATTATTTAACACACTTTTTTATACATTCTCTTTTATTGATTAAATCTATAAGAGTACCTCTAAATTCATACAGGACTCCTGTGATTTTGTGGAATTTACATGAATTTTAAATAAAAAAATGTATTAAAAAATGTTTAGCCTGCACTCTTCTCCAGCATTAATGTCCTTACTCGATAGGTAGGTTTGCTTTTACATATAGCTTGTAAACACACCAAGTTACAAATGAGAAGCATGTAATAAAGAAATACTATATCTTTATCTTTTCCTAAATCGGTAATCAATCGTGTCTCAAATTTCAGCATGAGATTTACGTCCTTTTTAGTAGCCCAGAAGCTCTAGGTGCTGCCATATTTTTATTTTTGTTGGTTTTAACTTTGCCATTTTTGACATTAAAATAAACATTGATAAAAACTTTGTACGATTTCATCCATAGTAATGGAGGAAACTTAAATTCGTCTCCTTAACTACACGACACAAGACCGTTGCCATGTTTTCATCGACTTCGAGCTAATGATAATAATCAAAAGACAGCACAAGAGTGTTAATGCTAGCCTTAAGCATCTTCAAACATTTTATTCCGGCTTCTATTTTTTTATTTATTTTCATGCTCTCTTGTGATAACCTATTAATAATAGCTTTTTCATATTCTTTTATTATATTTTTATTTCCTCGACCGACACATAGAACTCCTTGTGAGTTTTGACAATTCCTAAGTTGTTGTCAAATGTCTAAAGAAACATACCGACTCATTTCCGCAAGTAATAACTCGCATTTACACTAACACTTTACCAAATGGGAAAATCTAGTTGTTTTGTCCATTCTTCTAGTGTTTTTCTTCTTCTGCTTGTTTTTAATGTCTCTGTTTCAGAGACAACATCAACAGTAGAATCATTGTACACTTCTTTCATTCATTGTTTGACAAACCAAACAAAATCTTCAGACCAATTCTCACACACACTCTTTTCTCAAACCAACGCTTCTTTTTCTTCTGTTCTCCAAGCTTATATTCGTAATGCTAGATTAAACACCACTTCAACTCCAAAGCCTTTACTAATCATCACTCCTCTTCAAGAATCACACGTCCAAGCTACTGTATTTTGCTCCAAAACCATTGGCATTCAACTCAAAATAAGAAGTGGTGGACATGACTTTGAGGGTCTTTCATATGTCTCCAACCAACCCTTCATTATTCTTGACATGTTCCAATTCAGAAATATCAGTGTTGATATACAAAACGAGGTTGCTGTGGTTCAATCTGGTACCACTCTTGGTGAATTTTATTATAGGATATGGGAGAAGAGTAAAGTTCATGGCTTTCCTTCTGGGGTTTGCCCTACTGTTGGTGTTGGTGGCCACTTCAGTGGTGGAGGGTATGGTAACATGATGAGAGAATTTGGGTTATCAATTGATAATATTATTGATGCTAAACTTGTTGATGTTAATGGTAGGATTCTTGATAAGAACACTATGGGGGAAGATCTTTTTTGGGCTATTAGAGGAGGTGGAGGATCAAGTTTTGGTGTTATCTTATCATATACTGTAAAGTTGGTTCTTGTACCTGAAGTTGTTACTGTTTTTCGCGTTGTGAAGAATTTGGATCAGAATGCAACTGAGCTTGTTTTCCAGTGGCAGCAAGTTGCGCCGCATACCGATGATAGGCTTTTCATGCGTCTTCTCTTGCAGCCTGTGAGTTCTAAGGTTGTGAAAGGGGAGATAACAGTTAGAACCACTGTTATGGCATTGTTTCTTGGAGGAGCTGATGAAATTGTCACACTCTTGGGGAAGGAGTTTCCTTCTCTTGGTTTAAACAAAGAAAAATGTTCTGAAATGAGTTGGATTGATTCTGTGCTTTGGTGGGCTAGTTTTGGCAATGATTCAAAACCAGATGTGCTTCTTGACAGGAAAATCGACTCGGCGAAATTTTTCAAGAGGAAATCTGATTATGTTCAGGACCCAATTCCAAAAGATGGGTTGGAAGGGATATGGAAGAAGGTGATTGAATTGGGAAAAGTAGGATTGGTTTTCAATCCTTATGGTGGAAAAATGAAGTTGATACCATCTAATGCTACCGCGTTTCCTCACCGTGAAGGGAATCTGTTCAAGATTCAGTATTCTGTGAATTGGGAGGAACCTGGAATTGATGTAGAAAATAATTTTACAAATCAGGCTAGAATGCTATATAATTACATGACACCTTTTGTGTCCAATAATCCAAGAAGAGCCTTCTTAAATTATAGAGACCTTGATATTGGTATCAATGATTTTGGAAATAGTAGTTATGAACAAGGGGTTGTTTATGGAGGGAAGTATTTCAATAACAACTTTGAGAGGCTGGTCAAGATCAAAACCGCAGTTGATCCAAAAAACTTCTTCAGGAATGAACAGAGTATTCCAACTCACCCTGGTAAGTAATAGAGGATGGAGTTACGAAAATGAATACTGATTTGATGCACTTGTTTGTTCCTTGTTATTATTAGTTCCTACTGTTTTTGGAAATAATTTGATTATAATAATAGTTTGGGTTTAATTAATTCAAGAGATTATCCATCATTTCCAATATATTATTTTACTTTTCATATGATTTTATTGATTGCAAATACGTGAGGTCATGAAGCATTTTCAGTGGATCCAATGACTGGAATTATTTGACTTAGGCAAACAATTGTTGGTGCAACACTTAATAGATTGTTTAGTAAGCAAGATCCATGCAAGCTGCGTTTGCTTTTTATTTTTTTTTATTTTTTTTTTATGCTTTTGTTTCCAACCAGAATAGATGAAAAATGGCAGAAAATACATTTTAAATCTCATCATTCATTTCCTTATCTTAACATTTTTAGTCTTATCCAATTATACCATGCATATGCTTGAACTTATTGCAATTTTGCAACCATGAAATTTTTGGATTTTCTTTTTCAATTTGACTGATGTTACTCACTATGATGTCGGGCAGTGACTCATGTCGGATACTAGACACACCTGCAATTTGAAGTGTCAGTGCTACATAGATTATTCATCATTCTAAATGATATCTTTAAATAACAATAAGTTCTATTCGGCCAAAGAAAATAAAGTGATATTAATTCTGCTTCATTGTACTTTCAGAAAACAGAAGAGAAATAATCAATATCTTGATATATTGATCTTTTCTAATGAAACATAGTCGCAGGATTCATTTTTGAATTCATTTTTGAATGCTTTTCCTTCACTGATTGCAGGTTTCGACTCCGGTGCCGGTACTTCTGGTGCAGACAAATTGTTACTTTCCAGCTTGTATAGGAAACTTATGGTAAAGGTGTTAGTTGTATGGTTTCTCATCCTTGAATTGTTCATCTGATTATTGTAATTATACATGCACATATTTAGATTAAAACTTTATAAAATGAAGCTAAACTCTTCTGTTTATTTGATTAAAATCTTAAAAGTGTGTTTGCAAAGAAATTTGTCACCAAAAATGGGTATGCCACTGTCAGTAGATCAGTAACAATCACATTGGCAACTGGTTTCGGTTGAGAAAGAAAAGAAATACCATGAATTTCATACAGAAGTAATTCCTCTATGCATACATATTTATGCATTTAGACAATGCTCAGAGAAGTCTTGGAATTTTAATTAAGTTTAACTCAATTCACAAAACTGACCGTTAATCACTATTTTGATCATATCAATAATTGATATGAGATCTCAACATAAAATTTAGTATCTTGGTTTGACTTGTGACCGATCTCAAAATAAAATATAATGATCATCACTCCACTAAAAATAAGTTGATCAATAGGTACATCCAAAATATAATGGATATTATGAGATTGCATATGATTTATATTAAGGGGCGAACCAGTTCCTACAATTATAATACATTGATCAATAGGAACGTCCAAAATATATGGTTATGAATTATGAGGTTGAATGTGATTTATATTATGGCACGGAAAAGCTCCCACAAATAAAATACAAGGCTACATGCTTTAAAAAAATTTCTTGAGATTCCCTCGACATTTAAAAATTGTGTTTAGTCCATATTCTGTTATGTAGTTTTCATATAATATATTTTTAATCTTAAACAAATATCTAACCAGAGTGAGTTGTGGTGATGATAGAGTCACGTTTCTATAGACAGAATAAAAGTGCTATCCTCAAAGAAATACCAATTGTTACTGATATTGCTGCGGACATGTATTGCACCAGAATTTTTATATAGTATATTGTGATTTGTGAAATGTTTGTTTTGTGCTGTTTTTCTTTTTCTTTTCCCAATGAAATGAAAATATGCAGTGAGATATATGCATGTTGCTTCTGAGCCCAATGTGAGAATAAAGTTCATCAATAATATAGAAAATGGTCACTGTAGTAGACAATGACACGCACTGTTATCCTTTTTGCCATGCTTTCCAGATGCACTTGAATGAGTTGGCATAAACTAGAAATGTCACAACTTGTGTTAATACAGCTGAACAATTATTACTCACTAAAGACATAACTTATGTGGTCCAATATGTCTTGTTTTGTATAAAGTCCAACCCTCTATCACCCTTATCTTATGTGACTACACTTTCCAGAATAACAATGGATAAGTCAAATCCTCTGCCATTTCTCTCTGTTATGATTCTTCTTCTTCTTCTTCTTCCACATGTTTCTAATTCTCAAGCAGCCCCATCAAGAGATTCCATTTTTGTAACTTTTCTTCAGTGTCTTAAAAGCCACACAACCCAACCAGATCAAGTTTCAAACATAGTCTATGCCCAAACCAATGCATCATACACCTCCATTTTTCAAGCCTTTGTTAGAAATGCAAGGTTCAACACCCCCTCCACCAGAAAACCATTACTTGTTGTCACCCCTCTGCAAGAAAACCAAGTACAAGCCACTATAGTTTGCTCCAAAACCATTGGTCTTCATCTCAAAATCAGAAGTGGAGGCCATGATTTTGAAGGTATTTCATACATCTCTGAGGTCCCCTTTATTATCCTTGACATGTTCAATTTTCAGAACATCACTGTCGATATACAAAATGAAATTGCTGTGATTCAAACCGGTGCAAGTCTTGGACAAGTTTACTATAGGATATGGGAGAAGAGTAAAGTTCATGGCTTTCCTGCTGGAGTTTGTTCAACTGTTGGTGTTGGTGGTCACTTAAGTGGAGGAGGGTATGGTAATATGATGAGAAAATTTGGGTTATCAATTGATAATGTTGTTGATGCTAAAATTGTTGATGTCAATGGTAGGGTTCTTGACAAAAACACTATGGGGGAAGATCTTTTTTGGGCCATTAGAGGTGGTGGAGGAGCAAGTTTTGGAGTCATTTTATCATACACCGTTAAACTAGTTTCTGTACCAGAAAAAGTTGCAGTTTTTCAAGTTGACAAGACTTTGGATCAGAATGCAACTGATCTTGTTTTCCAGTGGCAACAAGTTGCTCCACACACTGATGATAGGCTTTTCATGAGACTAGTTTTGCAGCCTGTGAGTTCAAACATTTTAAAGGGTCAGAAAACCATAAGAGCTTCATTTCAGGCTTTGTTTCTTGGAGGTGCTGATGAACTTGTGACACTCTTGGAGAAAGAGTTTCCTTTGTTGGGACTAAAGAAGGAAACTTGCAAGGAAATGAGTTGGATTGAATCTGTTTTTTGGTGGGCTAATTTCAATGATGGTTCCTCCTTAAACGCATTGCTTGAAAGAAACCATTACAAAGTTCATTCCAGCAAAAGAAAATCTGATTATGTACAATCACCAATTCGTAAAGATGGGTTGAAATGGATATTGAAGAAGATGGTTGAACTTGGAGAAGTTGAGCTTGTTTTCAATCCTTATGGAGGAAAAATGAATGAGGTTGCTTATGATGCTACACCATTTCCTCACCGTGCAGGGAATCTATACAAAATTCAATATACTGTGAGTTGGGAAGAAAAAGGAGATGATGTAGAGAAGAGTTTATTAAGTCAGATTAGAATGTTATATAGTTACATGACACCATTTGTGTCAAAGAATCCAAGAAGTGCTTATGTGAATTATAGGGACCTTGATATTGGTATTAATAGACATGGTAAGGATGATTACAATGATGGAGTGATTTATAGTATCAAGTACTTCAATAAAAATTTTGAAAGGTTGGTGAACGTTAAGACTAAGGTTGATCCTGAAAACTTTTTCTGGAATGAACAGAGTATCCCAACACTTCCAAACAAGGCATAGGCTGACCGACAAAAGACAGATTGAATTCATTATATTGACTTTTGTTTCTTTTGATCCTATCTGTATTCATGTACTAGCTCAGTGTTATAATAAATATAAATATAAAATGTACATATTTATTTGTCTTATGATGATTAATATAAATATAAAAAAATGTACATATTTTGTTCATCAAACAAACGAATGAAAATATCTTCCTAAAATAGTAAATTTAACAATAATCGAAAAATTAAGTTTAACAGCTACTCAAAAACATCTAAAGAGCAAACAAATATATTGAAAGCACAATGTGGGGCTGGAATTTGTGGATGCAATCTTTAGACACAAAAACAGGAAAGTTTTGGTATATTTGATAATAAGAAATTGTAGTAATATAACACTGAGTTTGAGGACCGGCATTTAAATTGTACAACCAGGTCGTTAGCATATGCTCTCAAATAGTCACCCCCCAACTTTTTTATTTATAATATATGTTAAATTTTGAAAAATTATAACTTAATTGCAGTTTTGGCCTTATATTATTATCAATTTATTGAATTGATCGTTGTATTTTAAAAATTAATACTTTTAATTTTTTGTTACAAGAAATGATGATTTAAGATATTTTTAATGACATGACATACAATTCTATGATTTAAGATATTTTTAAATATTACGTTATTTAAAATATTTCATGTCATCATTTTTCAGTTAAAAAATCATATAAATGAATCAAAACTGTCAATTTTTAAAATAGGGAGACCAATTTCGTAAACCAGTAAAAATATAGAAACTAAAACTGCAATTAAATCTATCTTTAATATTTTAGATTTTGACCACTCTAAAATTTTATATTTGCATTTTATGTCCAAAATATTCAAATTCTGAAAATAACTCTCATAGTTCCGCTGCACACTTCTCTCTATCTTCTCTTCAATCAGACTAAACTTAATTTGTCTTAGCTCTAATCTCATCTCCACATTGACCCACAAAAGAATAATTTTATTTTCTCACTTACTATTTGTGTAGATTTTTTCTCCAAATTCCAAAACGCTCCAAAATTGCGACCCAACCAATAAAGAAGATTGATTGTGTTAGAATATTGAATAGGTCAGAGTTTTGTGATATATTGATATTAAGAATTTGTTTAACATTGTTGATTTAACGATTTTAGAAACTCATTAGCAATTAATTTGATATTAAAATTTTAGATCTTAGTAACTCTGATTTTGTGATTTATAATAATATTAATAGATCCTTGTTGGTAACTTATTAGATCGTTTGTTGATAAACACAATGGAGTTTACTCAATCTCAAGCAGGAGCTCTTGATAATTTTTTTTTTTTTTATAAAAGAAACACTAATTTCTGTTGAAAATCATAATATTGATATTGAAATTCTTGATAATGTGTCTATTGAAAATGATGATATTGATAATGATAATAATAATAATAGTGATGATGTTGATAATGTTCTTTGTGATGACAACGATGATGTTAATTTGAATAGTTTAGTTGATAATAAAAATAACAATATAGAGCAAACAAATTCATTTGAACATTTGTTTGATGTATATGATTAAGAAATTAGAATACTCTTGATTCTAAAAAAATAATTTTTTAGTTACAAAAAGTTTTAAAAGAGATTTTTCCATTGTAAAATGTCTTGATGATAATTCGAAGAGATGTTTTCCTGTTGATTTGTATACTAAAATTTTATCAAATAGAAAGAAAGAAGTATGATAATGATTAATTCGAAAGAACCTTCTATTCTATTATGATTTAATTTTTAAATTCGAAAATGATCTTTAAAAACATTAATACGAATGACACAAATAATGAATAGTCAAATAATTTTTCCCAGCAAGTTTAATTGATGGTGAGCTGCACATTATTTTCATGACTTGGTAGCTGTAAATAGGGATGAAAATAGGCTAGGCCGTCCGTAGGGGCTTATGGTCTGACCTATTTAATAAAAAGGCTAGGTTCAAACTGTTTTTAAAACTTATTTATTTAAATAGGTCAGACTCAGACTTATAAAAAAAACCTATTAGGTATGACAGGCCGGCATATGTATATATATATATATATTTATTATTTATTAATATTATTTTTTAGGCTTAATTGCACTTTTGGTCCCCCTATTATAGGTGAAAATTGAAAGTAGTCCCTCCATTTTGTTTGTCCCCAGTTTTAGTCCCCCAAACTGAATTTGAGGCCAAATCAGCATGAGGTGTCATTTTTTTAATGACGTGTCAAGAAATAGCTGACGTGGAATAAATTTATTATTATATTATTTTTTATTAAAAAATATAATTTTTATTTTAAAAATCATTTTAATAATTGTTAAATATTTTAAAAAATCTAATTAAAATTATTAAAATAAAATTAAAAGAAAAACACCTAAACACCTAAAATCATTGTCTTCGTGAAATCAAAGCCTTGCCCTGCGTTCGTGAAATCCCTGCGCCCTGCCCTGCCCTGGGTTCGTTTTCTTGATCATCATCATCCTGTTCATGTTCATTAGTAACCTTTCGTTTTCACCATTCTGGATCGTTTGTGTTCATTATCATGCTGTTCGTGTTCATTATCATCATCATCCTGTTCGTTTTCATATTTTGAGTATGTGATTTTAGGGTTTTCGCTTTGTTTTATTATTAACATTATTAAACTCTGTAATTGAACTTTGATTTTAGGGCCAAAAGTTTTTCTCTACACTGTTAACGGAACTTCGATTTCATCTTCTCTGTTTCGTCTCTGTTTCGTTTTCGTCTTCGTGTTCGATTTCGTCTTCTCAGTTTCGTCTCAGTTTCGTCATCGTCCTTTGTATTTCATTGTTTGTTCTGTATTTTGTTTCTTTTTCGTTTGTTCTGTGTTTTTTTGGGAAAAGAATGTCTTCTCATTCATATTCAGTTACAAGCAACAATTCTCATTTGAGAATTAGAAGAAGAGAATGTTTCTGTGGACTTGAATCTCCTTTGTGTACTTCTTGGACGACTGAAAATCCAGGTCGAAGGTTTCATGGTTGTGGATTTTATAAGGTAAACTATTTATCAAAATTCTGGAATTTATTTATTTAATTTTTTTTTTGTATTGTATTGTTTACAGATTATAAAAATTTGTTGTTATGTTGTTTAGTTACAGGGTACTTCTTGTTTTGCTGTTTTGTTGTTTCAATTACAGGGTAAAAAATCTTGCAATTTTTTTGATTGGTTTGATGAGCCAATAACAGAACGTGGAAAAGAAGTTATTATGTCGTTGGTGAAAAGGATTGATGAACTCAAGAAGAAAGACAATGACAAAAAATTGTGATGATGAAATGAAGTTGAAATTGAAACAAATGAAGGGCTTTATGGCACTTTCATGGCTTTTGATTATATTTCTTTTGGTTATTGTAATGTTGAAGTAATTTAAATGATTGAATTTAAGGGTGTCTTGTAATGATGTAATTTAGGGTGTTTATGGTTAAAATTGTAATGTAATTGTTTAATATAGTGAAATTTGTAAGATTGTTATGATGAAATGAAATTAGTATTATTGTAATTCAATTGTCTATTTTTATTTAGCAGAAGCACATATACATATATTAGCAAGTGTAGATCATTTGTTATTTCAAAACATGGACCTTTAAAAAAATGACATATACATACATTATGGTAAAAAAAATGACACCAACTGCACAAAGAAGCATCGAAACAGAAAATTGAATTTTTCGTCACATAGAAAGTTAATTGATAAAGCTACAATGATAGACCAAAGGTAAATTATTCATCTAGTGTACATAGTAACAACAAATGCAATACAACAAAACAACCATAACAATAAAAAGATGAACATCCTATTGACACAAAAACATTGTGATGAAAGTAGTGCTATAATTTGCCAAATAAGGATCCAACAAAAGGTCATATTAATGCATTACAAAATAAAATTGTTCCTTCACATGTAACCAAAATAAAAGTACATATTCATAGGAACCAAATTAAATAGGTCCAAGTATGATTACATATTCATAATAACCAAAATAAAAATCACAAGTTTCGTGCATTCAATTGATTTGTGAATCTCGAATTTGTGGAGCTTGTGAATCTTGATATAAAATTGTTGGTGTTTCTCCGTCATCACCTCCAACCGTTGTTGTCTTTGCTCTCTTTGTTCTGTTGATGTTATTTCCACCTTTTGGTATCTCTCTATCTGCTGCACTTTTACCCTTGCATGTCCTCGTGTTGTGGCCAAGCTTCCCACAGTTCTTACACTTCACAGTTGCAAACTGTCTTGGTAGTTTGTTAGAACCTTTTGACTCGTCATTGGACTTGTTCCTATTTTTTTTTTGTCTACCCGGTGCTCTTCTCATGATTGGGGGATTTATAGGATCTCTATTTGATGGCATTATAATGTAAGAGTAACATGTCAAGAAGTTTGTTTTCCTATTTAAAGAACCAAAAACATGTCAGAACCAAGTAAACCAGAACCAAAGCATGTAGCAGAACTAGAATTAGCAGAACAAAGTAGCAGAATCATGTAGTAATAAACCAGCAGAACCAGAACCAAAGCATGTAGCAGAACTAGCAATGAACCAGCAGAACCAGAACCAGAACTAGCATTAGCAGAACAAAACCATCAACAATGCAAAACTAGAACTAGCAATAAACAAGAATAAAACCAGCATATTATGCAGAACCAGAACCAAAACATGTAGCAGAACTAGCAATAAAACAGCAGAACCAGAACCAGAACTAGCATTAGCAGAATAGAACCATCAACAATGCAAAACTAGAACTAGCAATAAACAAGAATAAAACCAGCATATTATGCAGAACCAGAACCAAAGCATGTAGCAGAACTAGCAATAAAACAGCAGAACCAGAACCACAACTAGCATTAGCAGAATAGAACCATCAACAATGCAAAACTAGAACTAGCAATAAACAAGAATAAAACCAGCATATTACGCAGAACCAGAACCAAAGCATGTAGCAGAACTAGCAATAAAACAACAGAACCAGAACCAGAACTAGCATTAGCAGAATAGAACCATCAACAATGCAAAACTAGAACTAGCAATAAACAAGAATAAAACCAGCATATTATGCAGAACCAGAACCAAAGCATGTAGCAGAACTAGCAATAAACCAGCAGAACCAGAACCAGAACTAGCATTAGCAGAACAGAACCATCAACAATGCAAAACTAGAACTAACAATAAACAAGAATAAAACCAGCATATTATGCAGAACCAGAACCAAAGCATGTAGCAGAGCTAGCAATAAACCAGCAAAACCAGAACCAGAACTAGCATTAGCAGAATAGAACCATCAACATATTATGCATTTTCCAGAACCAGCGCCATATTATGCTAAAACCAGAATCAACATATTATTCTACTCCATATTATGCTAAAACCAGAATTGAACACTAGCACCAGCACCATATTATCAACATATTATTTTACTCCATAACCAACAAATTATTCCACAAGAATAAAACCAGAATTAAACACTAGCACAACAATTTCAACCAAAACCAGAACAAGCACAAGAATAAAACCAGAACCAGCACAAGAATAAAACCAGAATTGAACACTAGCACAACAAGAGCATATAATGCAGAATACCAATAATGCAGTTAAAATCAAGTTTTATACCTATAATAAGGTGAAATGTACGATTCTGGATCAGCTTTGTTATGCCATATACAAACAAGAGCATGGCAACACGGAATACCAGTCAAATCCCACTTACGACAAGCACAAGTTTTTGTGTGTAGATTTACCGTATAAGTATCTACACCATTTGTGACACTAAACAAGTTAAAATCATCATCTCCATGCCAAGTTGCGAACCAACCCCCAACTGCTCTTTTTTCCTTTTCCAATATTTGTTGAATCCTAGGACATATATTGCCTCTATATTGTAGCATGAGTTCTTTTTGTTTCACAATCCTTACTGTAATGTAATGTTTCAAACCTTCAAGTAATGTTATGATAGGCTTATCTCTATACTCCAATACAGCCATATTGAAAGCCTCACACATGTTGTTTACTTGAAGGTCACATTGTGTATCAGTGCGAAATGCTGACCTAGACCACATAGATGGTGGAAGTTGCATCATGTCTTTCCATGCATCTTCATTGATTGCCTTAATTTTTTGCATTGTTTTCTCCCAATCCTGGACCACAGTAGCTCTTGCTGCCAACCAAAGAAGCTCTTTCATATGTCCTCCAGGATACTTTTTTTTCCAATTCCCATACAAGTGTTTAACACATAATCGGTGTTCCACATGGGCCCCAATGTTGGCAATGGCAGGTACCAATCCCTAAAACATATTATTTAAAAACAGATTGCTTAATTAAAAAAAAAAAACAGAGGGCATAATTCAGCAAAGATTGCTTTAAAACAGATTGCATAATTCAAAAAAACAGATTGCATAAACTTCAGCACACATACCTTTTGTTGATCTGAAATGAATGCATATTGCTTATGTTGAACATTGTTGAGGTCCTCCAATAAAAGATCCAAAAACCATTGCCATGAGTCTTTTGTTTCTGCTTCAACAACTGCATATGCAATGGGAATCATTTGATTATTCCCATCTTTACCTACCGCGGCTATTAATTGACCGCCATATTCTCCCTTCAAGAAACAAACATCCAACCCAATTAAAGGCCTGCATGTATTAGCAAATGCAGCCTTACAAGCCTCCAAACATACATATATTCTCTCAAATACTGGTCCAATGTCAGACATACCACACTTAATAATAACCGTAGAGTTTGGATTTGATCTCCTAAGTTCATCAGCATATTCTCTCAAATGTGCATATTGCTCCCTTTGAGCACCTTGAATCATTTCTATGGCTCTTACTTTGGCTCTATGTGCTTGGTATTTAGACAACTTCACACCCCATTTATCAAGCGCCTCAACAATCAATCCCTTGGGTTTCATTTCAGGTGTATGTCTCAACATAGGAACGAATTTCTTGGCAAGCCATTCAGTCTTGGCTTGTTTATTTTGTGCCCTCCTATGACATGTATGATCCTCTGTGAAACTCACTAATTGCCAATATTCATTTGAAGTCCTCTTACTGATCCTCATGTAAAATGGACATTCTGGCTCACACCTAACAATGATTCTTTTTCCATCATTCTTTTTGAAATACAAGTTTTTCTTAGTCTCCATTGCAAAATCTTTAACGGCATTCTTAACCTGCTCTTTTGTATTGAACTTTAGGCCCAACTCAAACCTTACTTCATCACCATTTTCAGGTTGGTTAAATTTAGGAAATTTCCTAACATTCTCTTCATCAACTTCACTTCCTGGTGGAGTATCCAAATCATCAGAATTCACATCATTTTCTTCAAAATCAGTTGCAGAACTAGGCCCTAGGTTTCCTCTTGGGTTTTCACGTCTTTCAAATGAATTTTCATCACCAACATTAACAAAGATCTCAGTTGGTATTTCAAAAATCCAGTCCCAATCCTCATCCTCATATAACTCACCCATATCATCATCGTTCTCATCTGAGTTAGCAACATAATCTTCATCTTCTTCACTCAGATAATCTTCACCATGGACTGCTTCAGATTCAGGTTCAACAGGTTCAGATTCAACAGGTTCAGATTCAACAGGTTCAACAGATTCAACAGGTTCAGGTTTAGGTTCAACAGGTTTAGGTTCAGATTCAGGTTCAACAGGTTCAGGTTCAGGTTCAACAGGTTCAGCTTGAACTGCTTCAGATTCAGGTTGAACAACTTCAGATTCAGGTTGAACAGGTACATATTCAGATTCAGATTCTGCTTCAGGTTGAAGTGGTTCAAAATCTGGTTGATCTGGTTCAGTTTCAGGATTATCTATACAGTGTTCCACAAAGACGTCAATTACGTTGAACCCTTTGACATCTTCAGCAAACTTTAATACATCCTCGTCATTGTTGAGAGGTCTAAGTCCACGTGTAAATGAGTACTTCGGCTGCTGGTACCACAAATGTTTAATACTCATATATCCCAAACTTTTGACCATTTTAATAATTTGCATGTGGGACATTAAGTCTACATCCCAAGACCAATTCATCTCATCCACTTGGGCACAAACGTACATCTTCACTGGGTGATTTACAAAACTACCCCCATGGTTAATTCTTAACCTAACTCTGTGGACTGAAGCTGGCCTACACAAAACAAACCATTGAATAAATCAAAGCTGGCCTACACTACACATGCACCACAAAATAATACAATAGAGCATATGGACCACATTATTAAAAACGCATGGACCACATTATTAAAAAGGCATAAAGGCATTGAGTTCTGTTAACAGTGTAGAGAAAAACTTTTGGCCCTAAAATCAAAGCGAAAACCCTAAAATCGAACAGAGTTTAATAATGTTAATAATAAAACAAATCGAAAACCCTAAAATCACATACCTAGCACAAAACTTTGTATCTTCTTTCCTATGTGAAGATGGAGAGAACTCAAAATGACCTCCACTCGCCATTTTATCACTGATGAAAAATAAAGATGAACAAACGATCCAGAATGATGAAATCGAACAGAGAACACGATGAAACAAGGCTTTGATTTCACGAACGCAGGGCTTTGATTTCACGAACAAAGATGAAACAGAGAACACGATGATGAACGCAGGGCTTTGATTTCATACGAACGCAGGCTTTGATTCACGAAGACAAAATGATTTTAGGTGTTAGGTGTTTTTCTTTTAATTTTATTTTAATAATTTTAATTAGATTTTTTAAAATATTTAACAATTATTAAAATGATTTTTAAAAATAAAAATTATATTTTTTAATCAGAAATAATATAATAATAAATTTATTCCACGTCAGCGTCTGCCACGTCAGCTATTTCTTGACACGTCATTAAAAAAATGACACCTCATGCTGATTTGGCCTCAAATTCAGTTTGGGGGACTAAAACTGAGGACAAACAAAATGGAGGGACTACTTTCAATTTTCACCTATAATAAGGTGACCAAAAGTGCAATTAAGCCTATTTTTTATTATTATATTAATAATATTATTTTTAATTTTAAATTCTATCAATTAGACAATCACTTAGTAATCATTCTATATTCAGTAGTTGTTCTATATTCGGTAACGGTTCTATATTTGGTTGTCGTTTCATATTTGCTAACCGTTTAATTAGTCAATCACTCAGTAATTGTTCCTTATTTGTTTAAGAGATAATAATGGATGCATTTAAAAAGGCTTTCAGGTCAGACCAGACTATTAAAAAGGTCAGGTCAGACAAAAAAAAAAATCTATGATATGTCGTAGGCTAGGCTAGGCTTAGGCCGAAAAAATAAATCGTAGGCCAAACTCGGACCTTTCAAAGTCTGGTCTGACCTGGCCTATTCCCACCTCTAAGTAGCTGTAAAGTACAAATTAAATAGATAGATTAACAGTTCATGTTCATGATAAGGTACGTGAGTGTTATGGCTGGTTAAATAAACACAAAAAGTTTTCATCTAGATAAGGTTTCATATCATTAGGCTGAAAGATTAATGATTTTATGCTGTGGAAAACATTGTGATTACCCCATTCCTTTCATACTCCCTCTCTGTACCAACACCACTAAGATCTCTGATAACATCTATTACAATGTAAATAAAATAAATTTAAACACAGTACTATTAGAAATTATGGTGCAATAATGGTAAAAAATATTAAATTTTATTAAGCACAATAATAATATGAAATCAGCTATATGTATGCTATTATGCTAATATGCAAAAACACCAACTTCGACCTTGCATCCTCACCATTTTTTTCAAAAGAAATAGAGATATTCATTACTAGTTTTAGTGTATAAATATGTAAGGTAAAATATATGGTGATGTTATTTATATTTTAAGAAAGTAACAATTTAGTTTTGTTTGATTTTTTTATAATAAAAAAGTCTTTTCCAATTTAGTTTCTGTTTATGTTATTTAAGTTTTTACTTTTCCAATTTAATTTTTTAAATTACATCATTCATCATTTGTCTCAACTTAAATAACAACTAATGCAATTGAAAATATCTTATTATTAAAAACTTTATGAAATATTGCAACAATAAGTCTTTTATACTAATCATTTAAAAAATAATTTTCAAATCTTATAAATAGTCTATATTTTTTTATTTTTCTACCACCATTTAGACATCGTTATAACCTCTAAAAACTTGATAAAGATTTATTTACATAATCAATACCATTAACTTTATTTACTTGTTGAGTAACATGAATAGTCAATTTATTAGGCTGTTTAGATTAAATCTTAATAATAATTCAAGAAAATTGTCATATTTAATAGGCTACACGCATAATTTTTAATATAGCTTCAAGGTTAATGATGAAGACAAAGTATGAAAAAAAAATTAAAAAATATAAATTAAAACTAAAATAAGTTTAAGAGACCTAAATATTAAAAAATAAAAATAAATGACCAAAATATTACTTTTGTGAAATATAAAAAACTTTATAATATATTTTACACTAAACATAAGGTACATAATCATTGAACCAATTACTCTATCATATTAATTAAAAACATTTATATATATATTCACCGATATTTTAAAAAATATCTCACATTTTTTATACCCGAACAAAGTTGTATGAAGAGAGATTCAGATTATGAAAGTTCAATCTATATGAGTAATGAGCAGTTCTATAACTACCACTGTTTGAACTTTGAATCAATACCATATGAGTGATGAGTTGTTCAAAATTATAAATATTTCCCTCTACTGTGTCATTTTTAAATTTGTACAGAAAGATATTTTTAATGGTTGCATGAATCCTTCCACCCCCGAATTTTGCAAAACCATTTCAATTGAAAAATAGACAGTTTGTTTATTGAAACCAGAAACAACTCACAAACGAATTACTTTTGCTCTTATATTTCAAGAAGATCTTGAGGTTGACATTTCAAAAATGGATTCAACAATATTAGCCATTTTGTTTTGAAAACAATTAATTTGTTCAGAAAAACTTTGTTTTGAAAACATTTTGTAGTTCAAAAAAATTAGGATTTAATGAAAAGAAATTATTACGAAAGTGATAAAGAGAGAATGACATTTGTATATATTTCATTTAGAAGGAAAACAAATCTACGACGTTTTTTCCATTTGATCAATCTCCAACGTTGAAACATAAAAAAACTCTTTTATATCTTGTACATTTTTACTTTTTAAGGACTTAATTTTCCCGCAACTGTAATGTCACATGAGATTATTCTTTCTCAACAATCACGTTGACACTTGAGATTCAAACAATCTTAAGTTATGGACCTTTATGAAAAACATGAGCAACATTTTATCTAGTCAAAAATGATTTTTAGCGAAAGAAATTAAGCAATGGACTCTCTACTCTCTAGACACATGAGTTCGAAACTATACTTCTCAACAACATAAAAAGACCCTTGATTTAGTCATACATATATTGTGAAAATTATACACTACCCTATAATTATACCTATACAGCATATTTTACTCAAACCACCTATTAATACCTTTACTTTAAAAGAAAAATTTAAAACCGACAATAGTGAAATAAGATTTCCAAAACAATGAATTTAAAAAAATATTATATTGATAAATTTATATTTATCGATACAAAAATATATTTTGAAAAATTCAAATTAAATTTTACAAAATAAAAATATATTTCAAAAATTTAATTTAAATTTACCATAACATACTTAGAATCTTGTCAGTTTAGAGAATTTTTTATTTTAAAAGCTTGAAGCAAATCTGAACTTTTGAAAGATTTGTGGGAGTAGGGTATAATTGTAGGGTAGAGGTAAATGTTTTTAATGTTGTCCATAGTTTAACAAAGAGACCCAACCAATTTAAGCATTAAAGCGGTTGTTCATCTATCTCCAATGTATATTAAAAATGTACAAAATAATTTGTTGGAATAGAATTTTCAATAATATTAGTAATTTTATTTTTTATTATCGAATTAAAATTTTACCCTACTAAATTTTAAAGTCCAATAAAAAAATCGAGAATTTTGAGGTCCGAAACAGCATCTTTCCATGGTTAAACGTCATTCTTAATTTTGTCGGAGTTTCTCTCATTCGGCCCAACTAGTTAGCCCATGGTTTAACAACCATTTCATCGTACTATTATTGCTTGCATAAGATTAATTATTGGGATATTCATGCTAGAATCAACTTATATGTTCTGTTCTATTTTATTTTTCATTTTTATTTCATAATTAATATTTTATTAAAAATTAACATTTAAAGTAGATAAAATTGTTGTTTAAAAAATATTAAAAACATAATGGCATGTTCCTTTTTATTGAAGAAAATAGGAAATAAAAAGATTCTCTAAATTTTTCAATAAAAATAATCAGCCTATATATCAATTGAGTGATGTCAATCCATTAGGGGCATTGCCGACACCTCCTAGCTTTTCTATTTTATATGACATGTGATATATAGTTTAATTAGTTTCCTCCTTTTGTCATAGGAGGACAATTTTTTGGGTCCATTTTTTTTAAAGCATGCATAGTACATTACTTTTTTATACCACACATCATAAAAGAAAGGGGCTTCATGTAAAAGTTGGTGTGGAGACATGAACAGATACCAATACTAAAGATGTAACGTTTTATTTGGCCCAACCAACAATCCTATAATGCCTTTGTATCAAGTTAGGTGCTGATTTGAGTTGAAAATTTATACATTATAGTGTGCTAAATCTAGTGTAACAAGAAAAACAATATAAATTGGACATTGTATTTCCCTCTTTTCATGAGTTTCAAATGGCTTAAGCTTTGCAAATTGAACTCTTCATAGTACTAGTCAATATGAAAGCAGGAAATGGAGTTATTCAGTCATGTCTCATCTACATTAAGGGGAAGTGAATTTAGTTGATTAAAGAAGAAAATATAAACAATTAAATGTGATTATATGTATTGCCGCATTAATGTTTATAACAATTGGTTCCTTCAATGGCTTTAAACTTAACCACAAGGCTAACTAGAACATCATTCACAATCTTCTCATGTAAGGGTATAAGGTTCAACGCAAAAATTTGCAAAATGATTACAATACAAAAAACTTGCAAGTTGGTCAATAGTATCAAATCGTGTGAATGTCGTGAATAATAATTTTAGTCATCTTCACAAATATATCTAAAAGATCGAAGTTTAAAATAGTAGAATCAACCCATATAGACATCAAAACACCTATAGTGGTTATGAATTCAAGGAGCTAGCCATGCAATATATTTTTTTCTCTACATCAAGGATAACTAACATCACATGCATGCAATGAGTTATGCAAAGCAACTCAACTTATATTTTATCTCAACTCATTTAATTTTGAGTTTAATCTGAATCAATCTATTTAAATTTAATGGTGTTTGGTTTGATGAGTAGATTTGATATTTTGAATTCATGAATCTAATCTATTATAACACAAACTTTTTTTTTTATATTTTTTTATTATTGATGAATAATTATAATTTAGTTATTAACTTTTATTTAAATTATAATTTAATTATAATTTTTAAGTATTTTATTATATTTTTAAATATATTTTAAATATTAAATGGTATGTTGAGATAAAATATCATGATTTTTTATATGATATAATATTTAAATTTAATTATATTTTTTTATTTATAACTTATGAATCCAATCCAACTAACTCTCAATTTAGTCGGTTCGATTTATATTTAATATAAAAATTACAGTTAAAAAATTAACTCAACTCAAATGATTTGATATTAAATTTAGTCGAAATCTACTCAATCCAATTCATAAATACCCGTAATTTCTTTTGGTTCTATTTATAAATAAAAATGAGTCAACAAAATTAATATAATCCAAATACATTAAATATTATTGATTCACTTGTACTTATAAATAATATATATATATATATATATATTAAAATTTATTCATATGAATCATATCATGTTTTCGTGTGAAATAGTTAAGTGTAATCTCCTACCTTTAAATAAATTCTGATGTGATTACACTTTACTTTCTCGGAGAGAATCCATTCTCATAGTATAAGATATTTTTTTCGGTGTTAAGTATAGGAGCTTGTCCAAGAAGAAAAAGAAAAATATATTCAATGATTATTATAAGAGCATTACAGAAGATTGACGTATTGCTTACCTAAAAAAATAAATGATTTTTCTAATTTTTTTTCTTCTATTAATGTGTCTGTCTTGCATATATCGGAATAAGAAACGAAAACTAGGCCACACAAAAGAAAACTTTATTCTTTGTGTACAGAAACCAAAACGTGAAAGGAAGATTAAAAATCTGATTTAGAATTTGAATTTTGTTCTAGTCTGTAAACAAGAGGGGTACTAGCTGAGTCTTATTTTAGAAAGTACGTAGGAAGTGAAAGGTGAAATAAAATAAAAAATAAAGCCACATTTACATTATTAATTAATTATTAAATTAAATAAGTTTTTTATTTTTATACAATCTGATTATTTTATTTTTAATCTTTATAAAAATTTCATTAATTTTTAATCTTTTAAAAAAATTTATTTTTATTTTTAGTTCCTAATTTTATGTCAACCATGATATATTTTTTGAACTTTTAATTTGAATGATTTGTGTGGTTATATTTGATACATTATAATAAGATTATTTTTAAAAATTTTAAATTTTTTAACGAACGATAAATTATATTTGAATTTTTAAATACAAAATATTTAAAAATTTATATTAAATTTATTAGTTATTGGAAAGTTATAAATTTCTATACGTAAGTGGTTAAATATATTTTAAATATTAATATAAATGATTATTTAAAATTTAAAAGTTATATAATAGTTGTTATAAAATCAGAGATCAAAAATAAAAAAATTTAAATGCCTAAAAGTTGATAATTATTTTTAAAAACTAAATATAAAATTATAAAATTTTATCACGAATAAAAAGTTATTCTTCTTTTCCTGACTAACCTTTATAACTAATACTTTTTTAAGATCTTTATTTGTTGTCGTTTTGTGACTTTAAGCTGAAACCTAGTGTATCTTTGTCAATTTCATTGATAAAGACACCATTTTCTTTGCACAACGCACATGCTAGAGCATTTTATGGTCAAAGACATGCACCATGAATAAAGTTTCAACTTATTTTTTAAAATTCAACTCAGCTGAAAAATATTGATATTATTAAATTAAATATTTTATTTTAAATTATAATTTGAGATTTTATAATTATGTGAAAAAAAATTAAATATTGATATCATTATTTCTTTTGAAAAAAATTAAATATATTTAATTTTTAATATAATTAAATTGGAAAAAAAATTCATTGCTGCTAACTGGTCTCACTTGTCAATTATGGTCGGTTTGGTTGGAGGGAGAATAGAAAAAAGGTAAAGAAAATGGAAGAGAGAGAGTGAAAATTCTCTAAAGCTCATTTTAGTTGCCCTTCACTAATGAGAGATTTGGAGAGATCGGAGAATGTTTGTTTAAAGTTTAGATTTAAATATTTTTTATTTGTAGTGATTTTAAATATTGTAAAGTTAAAAAAAAAAAAAAGTAGTTTTATATTTTTTTAATTAAAAATCTTACGTCTCTACTCATCAAATCAAGCATAAAACAATTTAAATTCTCTCATTTCATTTATTTCTATTCTCTATTTCTCTATTAAAATATCTTCCCCTACCACGTGTTAAACCAAAATAAGCCTTAGTCTCTTTAGTTTTATGTATGAATATTTGCTTTATTATATAAAAGCTAAAAATAGTGTTGAGAATAAAATAAGATTAAGTCAGCAATTTTGTTTTTAAAATTGTAATGGCCAATCAATCTAGTTCTTCAAATTTATAAAATACTATAAATTTAGTCTGTTACCCTAAACAATGGCAATCAATTTAGTTATATTTTAGAATTTGTACCACAATTTTAATTGTTAAGGTTTGTCTTGATGGAGCAAAGGAATAATATATAAGTATTTGATATGTTTTGATGGATGTTTGCTAAATAGATATTTTGGTGAAATGATTAAATTTATTATTTAATTTAGGAAACAAAAGTTGTAATGTGATCCACACTCGAGGAGTTTGTTCCTTGTACTTTTAAATTGTCATCATTCGTGGTGGTACAAGACTACAAGGGGGTTCTGATGACAAGAATTATATTCAAATGAAGGTTCGAAGATATCAAAAGAATCAATTGTAAAACATCTTTTGTAAGTCATAGCAAGAAATTGACACGCTTGCCATGGTGGGTTCCGGTGGTCGTTCACGGCAGTAAAAGACGCATATTAAGGCTATAATCAAGGACTTACTCTTTCTATTCAATTGCATTCACGCTTCTTTTTTTTTATTAAATTAATTTTTACTTTTAATGGTTGTTGAATCTTTAACCACCTCTGTTCTTTCCTTTTGTGCAGTTCTACATTCCCAATTATACTTTAGAATGTTGAACGTTTTTATTTTATTATTTTTTTAAATTTTATTTTTTAATTGATATTATGTACATTAATATTCTCACAATATTAAGGACCGGAATAAGTAAATCGTTGTCATATAAATAACACCACAACTTACATTATTTTGTATACGTTCAAAAAACTACATTGCAACTTAAACAATGACTTATACGGTTCTACCTTAGTTAAGCTTTAGTGGCGATTCCGAATTTCCTCCTATTTAAACAAGTACTTTACGCAACACAATAATGTGAAGCAACGAATATACTAGTAATTGTTGAGACATAGTATAATAGTATGTGAAACATTGGATCATAACCACTTATGGTATGTAACATATGCTAATTAATTATAGAGAATATACTTTATTTGTTGCATGATCATGTAATGATGCAAGTATACAGACATTCTTATCTCTTATGGGGCCATTCAAGACTAATGCTTTGCCTTGCACATGACTAATGGACAATACAAATACCATTCTTTTATGCCAAGTCTTGTCATATTATTTATAATGTGAAAGTGTGATACATGTTATTGGAAACAAGTTAAAATGGAAAATGTTTCTCTTCCACACTGCCATAATTAAAATTAGAACATTGACCCCATAACAATATACCAATACTCTTCATCTTTATGACGTATGTTTTGTTACAAATATCAAATATTAAGAGAGTTATAGTTGGATGAAAACTGAATTAAATAACATTTTCTAAAAATTAAAAAAAGATGAAGATGCATTGGCGCCGACCACACAGACTTGTACAGATGATTACTATATGAAGACAGATATTATACAAATAATTTAATTATATAATATAATTTATTAGAAAAAATGGGAAAACAATTAAATGTGATCGATATATATAATTGGATGAAGTAATTTTCAAAAACATCTGAATAATGAAGGAAAAAAAGTAATTATACAAATATTTAGGAAAATATTTTGAATTTTTTAAATAACTGTATTACAATTTGTAATTTCTTTTAAAAAAATATTATTAATGAAAAAACTACAGAGGAAATATAATTTGTTCAAGTTTTATAAAAAAAAAAAAAAACTTATTTTATTCATAAATACCAAATATTTATCTTGTACATGTTTATCTTGTATATATTTGTACGATAAATTAAAATTAGTATATTATAATTTTTTTCATATTTTTATTGAATACATAT
>JBBPBS010001017.1:6232587-6295458 GCA_037974835.1 Cicer judaicum | reverse complement strand
AAAATTGACAAAATTTTGTCACGTGTATAGATTGTATAGTAAAATATATTATAATTTTTTTTAATTTTATTTTTTTTATAAAATATTTAAAGAGAAATGTTAACCATTGATCTTGGAGCACTTATTAATAATACAAATGTAGAAAAAATAATATTAGAAATTGTGAAACTCAAACTTTAAAATTGTAAAAAATGAAATTTTCTTCTAACAAGTTGTTTTTTTATTTGGTTAATAAGTGTTTTTTTCCACACAAGACACTTGTAATTGTGATTTATATTTAAAATAAGAGACACTTGTAATCATGATTCATATTTAAAATAAGAGGGCGTTGACAACACAATTTTTAACATATATTTTTAAATATAATTTTTTTAATTGATTAAAATTAACATAAGTCCATCAAATGATACGAGTCCCTAATAAATTTGATGAACCAATATGAATTTCAATCAAACATGTTTAAAAATGTGTGTTAAAGAATATTTTATTAGTATTATTCTTTAGAATACACATGCAATTATTTACACTATTTTTTTTTTTATATTATTTTTATGTCATTATTTTTTAACGTATATAGAGAGATGATAATAAATGATCAACGAGAATGGTTGAAAGATACGGAGGGGAGAGAGAATGAAATAAATATTGAAAAAATAATAATATGATGTGATATAAAAAATGATAAATGATAAATAATAAAAAATAAAATAATACATGAAAAATAAAAAAATTAAACGACCTGTAATTTTAAATTTTAAAGAGGTGTAAAAAAACTAACAAACATTATAATAAAGTTTTTGATAGCTAATTTAGTTTATGTGACAAATATTTTTCATGTATATGGTTTATATGTAGTAAATTTGAGTTCATGTTTTATAATTTTTCGTAGATGTTTTAGAAGATATTTAAAATCACAAGTAATCATCAAATACACCTTGTTTTTTGGACATAATAAATGATGGAAGAGAGAAATGAATAGTAGTAAATGATGCAATTAATTTTTATTTATTGTAAATGGTGAAAAAGATAATTGAAGTTAATTAATAAGAGAGAGAAAATGACATAAATAATAAAATATAAGTAAAATGAGTTACTGAAAAGTTAATGTACATTATCTTAATTTTTAATTAAGTATATCAATTTTTTAACTATTATTTATATTTATATTTTATTATAGATGAAGTAGAGTGAGAGATGTAGTGGTCGAAATTGTCCTCAAGTTTAAAGAGTAGTCTAAATATTAACAAATGTTATAATGAAATTTTTACTAGTAATTTAGTTTGAATTTAATTTATACACACTATAATGTAGTTTTTAAACTATTAATCAATTATAATCATTATATTATTAAAAATATTTAATTTTTATTATAATTATTTATAAAATTACTCACATGATTATAATTTTATAGATATATATTAGATTGGAAGATATATTTGTGAAAAAAAAAATTAGTAGATAGATAGATAGATAAAACTATTGTTAACTCAAATTGAAAGTGATACAAAATTATTAAAATAAATTAAATTGAATATGTGTTAGCTAAAAACATTTTATTTCATCATCAACTGTAATATAAGGAAAAAAATATATCTTTAATACTTCCGTCGTTTATCCAACATCTAATTAAAATCAGCTACAATGCTATATATGCAAATTTGTAAGTGGAGTCAACATTAATTTGGAGGTACCATTTATAAAGTTATTTATGTGATTAATTTTTATTGGATGTTGGATAAGTTATTCATAATTTTTCATCTTTAAAATAAAATTTAATTGAATATGCAAATTGGTTTTTGAAGTTGTAAGCAGCGTCAAATTAGTCTCTATTGTCAATCCACAATACATCTTTGAAATTGTAAAATATCAATTAAAATAGTCTTTATATAAACTTTTGGCATTAAATATTTCGACGTGACAGCGTAATTGAATATGTGACTTATCTATGTTGATCCAACATCAATGTCATTTTCCTAAAAATAAATTTGACGATGAAATGATGTTATCTCAAAGATAAATTTGTAAGTAAGTATAATTGTGCACAAACTGATTATGAAAAAATTAGTCCATAAAAAATTTAAATTTTATTAAAAAATTAGTTCATGTTGTGATGAGATTGATGGAAGAACAAATTAAAATATAATAAATTGAAATATATTCAATTAAGATGTCGCATCATAATATATAATGACAAAAGTTTACATAAAGAGTATTTTAATTACTACTTTCTTTATCTCACAATGAGTGTCATTTACGATTTTTACATATATATTAAAAAATATAATAATTAGATGAAAGGGAGAAGTAATTTTACCAAATTATGTATCTTAATAATTAGTAGGATTTTTTTATTATTATCAATATAAAATAGAATATTATTTTAGAAAATTTGTATCTACTAATTATTGAATAGTAATATAGAAAAAAATAATTAAAATTGTATTGAGAATCGTAATTAACATTTATTTTAAGACAATTTTTATTTGCTAAAGAAACAATTATTGTGAGACAAAAATAGTATTTTATAATTTGAATGATCTATTCATATAATTCATAAATTAATTTGACTAATATTTGAGAGACCAAATTAACATTTTATCATTAAAAAAAATTCAAAAAGAGAAGATTTGCATAGTTGTTCACATTATATTGTATATATAGAGCATTGGTGACACCCTCCTTCATCACAAAACACAGAGAAACGCACACAAGAATCATGGTGTCACCAATCTCACCCTTACCAATTTTATTCCTCCTCCTGTTATCACTTTCAATACCAGCTTCATCTTTACTTCAAGAAAATTTTGTCCAATGTCTCAACCTGAATTCAAAAACAACATATCCATTTCACACAATAATTTACACTCCAAATGATGCTTCATTCACAACCGTCCTTAATGTCACAGCAATGAACCTAAGGTGTTTGTTGCCTTCATCACCGAAACCTGAATTCATATTCACACCCCTCCAAGATTCCCATGTCCAAGCAGCTGTAATATGCTCCAAAAAACTTGGAATTCACCTAAGAGTAAGAAGTGGTGGACATGACTATGAAGGTGTTTCATATGTTTCAGAAATTGAAACACCTTTCATAGTTATCGACTTACTCAAACTTCGCGGTATAAATGTCGATATCAAAACCAAAACTGCTTGGATTCAAGCTGGTGCTACAATAGGTGAAGTTTATTACAGAATCTATGAGAAAAGTTCTGTTCTTGGTTACCCTGCTGGACTTTGCACAAGCTTAGGTGTTGGTGGACACATAATAGGAGGTGCATATGGAACTTTGATGAGAAAATATGGTCTTGGTGTTGATAATGTTTTAGATGCTGAAATTGTTGATGCAAATGGAAACATTCTTGATAGAGAAAAAATGGGTGAGGATTTGTTTTGGGCTATTAGAGGTGGTGGTGGTGGAAGTTTTGGTATTGTTCTTTGGTGGAAGATAAAGCTTGTTCAAGTTCCACCAACAGTAACAGTTTTCACTGTCACTAAAAGTTTAGAACAAGGTGCAACAAAACTTCTTCATAGATGGCAAGAAGTAGCACCTTTTATTGATGAAAATCTCTTTATAAGAGTCATTATTCAACCATCTAGTGTTGTTGGAAACAAAACTCAAAGAACTATTACAACTTCTTATAATGCTGTTTTTCTTGGTGAAGCTAGAACACTTCTTCAAGTGATGAAGAAAAGTTTTCCTGAGTTGGGTTTGACAAGGAAAGATTGTGAAGAAACTAGCTGGATCAAATCTGTGCTATATATTGCAAGCTTTCCAAGTGATGCACCACCTGAAGTTCTTCTTAAAGGAAAACCAACTTTTAAGAATTTCTTCAAAGCAAAATCAGACTTTGTTAAGGAACCAATACCAGAAAATGGGATTGAAGGGTTGTGGCAAAGGTTGTTGGTTGAGGATAGCCCTTTGTTGATTTGGAATCCATATGGTGGAAAAATGAGTGAATTTTCAGAATCTGATAGCCCTTTTCCTCATAGAAATGGAACATTGTATAAAATTCAGTACTTGACTTTATGGCAAGATGGTGACAAAAATGCTGCAAAGCATATAGATTGGATTAGAAAACTTTATAATTACATGACACCTTATGTGTCTAAATTTCCAAGGGAAGCTTATGTTAATTATAGGGATCTTGATTTGGGAATTAACTCTAAGAATAGTACAAGTTACATAGAAGCAAGTGCTTGGGGTTATAGATATTTTAAGGATAATTTTAACAAGTTGGTTAAGATAAAGACTAGAGTGGATCCTGAAAATGTGTTCAGGCATGAACAGAGTATTCCTCCACTTCCAATATAAAAAAATAAAAATGTCAAAGACATGTAATGGGAAATAATAAGGCACTGTGATGCTACTGTTATCAGTAGATTGGTAACTATAAATTTATTGTGAAAAATAATAAGGGGTAATTATTATTATCTACTTTAGAAAAATAAAAATACATTTATATCTGTTACTTTATTTTTGTATTGTAAGGTTGTAAGACACTGATTAAGTGTCTAATTGTAATGTTTGATGTCTTTTTTGTGATATCTGTATGTCATTTAGATGCCTAATTGCTTTTAAGTGTGGAGCAACTAGTGGCCTTTTTCTAAAGATATGAATTTTCTAAATATGATTTTGATGTAAAAGAATTGTTACTATACTAACTTATTATGAATTTGTTGTTTAATGAGACATGGAGGAATCTTTAGTTGGTGAAACGGAGAGTACTATGATTTAATTGAGATGACTCAACATATTGTTTTACATCAAAAGGGTGTCTGGATATTAATCTTGTGATTGAGGTGAGTTGGGTATTTCTCTCAAATGACCTCCATGCCACAACAAACGTAAATAATAGTTTATTAAAGTAAGATATTTGTCAACAAAAAAGAAAATTAAGTTTAGGATAAGAACTATTGACATAGACTAAAAAGCCAGTAAGGTTATCATTGGTTAAGAGCTATTGAAATATATTGAATTTAAAAATAAAAATACATCCATTATTAAATATGTTATCTTACTTTATCTTATGTATAATTTTTTTATTTGGATATTGATTTATTTTATTTGTATCTTATGTATAACAATGATAATAAAGGATTCCATATAACATTAATAATACGTAGAAATCGTTAATATCCATAAAAAGAATTCTCAATTTCCACTGTCAATGTAAAGATTTTGGTGGTGATATGTAAGTATCTCTGTCAATTATCATCGTTCTTTGAAGTAATGTTCTGACTTTGATGAGCCCCTAAACTCAAAAACAAGGAAAAATCAAATTTTGCATGTGCGATGCACGTCTCTATACTTTTACAAGAAGCCCATAATGTTGATTTTGGGCCATCTGTATGAGATAGAAGTCTACCCCCAAGAAAGCCACAAAGGCTTTAAAATATGATTACAAAATTATGAGAAATCCTTTCACTCCTTCATTTTTTCTCACGCCAAAAGCATATGAAAACGGCTATTTTACCTTTTTTATCCTCTACTACTTATTGTTAAAAAAAATTGACTATCACATAGTAGGGTTACAAAAATATAAAAGGGTGTTTTCACGTAAGGTGTGTGGTAGATTTCTCCAAAACTAGTCACATATTTGTCTATTTATTTAAAAAAATTTAAAAGTAATTTTAATTTTATATTTTTAAAAAATTATTTTTTTAGAGTTTATTTTAAAATAGTAGAAATTGTTTGACTCATTTTTTACCTATTGAAAACATATAATTTTGATACTCAATAACTTAGATATTCATTATTAGATATTTTTACATAATAAAAATCACATAATTTTTAAAAAAATGTATCTTTTAAAAATGATTTTTATGAAGAATTTTCTCAAAAGAATTTTTTATTTTAATTATTTTTTAAAATTTCGTTATCCAAAAAAATTGTAAGTTTTAAATTAATTTTTTATTTAAAAATATATTTTTAAAATTCTTTTTAAAAATATTATAACAAAAAGATTAAATAATATAAAAATAATTTTTAAATTTCTTTTAAACAAACGGGCCTATCCGTCAACAGTTAAAACGTTACACATCATCGTATAAAATTCAATTATCACTCGAAGGTTCAAAGTATCACAGTTTATTTTACTATCACTTAATAAAGTTGTATTTAATGACCAAACTGAAACCCAAATTTAATGGTCTTCATTCTAAATGAAAAAGAAAGGATGACAGCATCTTCTTTTTGTGAGCTAGCTTGCCTATAAATTATATGGTTGTCAAAGAACATCTTTTCTGCTTGTTTCCTTTCTTTAAAGTAAATAAATTCATTATAATATGGTGTAAAGTTTACATTATCCTGAAGAAGAAAATAAAAATAATTGAAAAGCATCTTTTATTTATTGTCAAAATCATTCCATCAGAACTCCATGATTAGATATTGGTATCTATTATTTACAATTGCAGTACACTTGGTAGTGGGAAGAAAAGAATTTACAGGTAGGAAAGAACACGTTTGCTTCACATGATTATAATATCAGGGTCTGAATTGTATCCAATAGTGCATACTGCAAGTCAAATACTGAAATTTTCCACTTTCAATAATTTCAACTACACTACTGTAATAAGTGGACTTTATAAATTGATTTATTCATTTACATGACGTTTGTCTTAGCTCAATTACACGTATATATATTATTGCCATAAAACTAGCACTAGGAAGTAGTAAATAGTATATATTAACATGTTAGTGAAACAATTTATCAGAAGTGAAAAGACAGATAAAAAGATATGCAGTTTCTGATGTCCCTCTTAGCATGTTTTGTGGTTCTGTTATCAGTTTCACTCTCCACTTCAATTCCAATTGAAGAAACTTTTAAAAATTGCCTATCACTCCATTCTCAAATTCCAAACCAATTTCCCTCTACAATCTACACTTCTAGCAATAACTCCTACACTTCAATCCTTGAGTCCACTGCTCAAAATTTAAGGTACTTGTTGCCTTCCGTACCAAAACCAGATTTCATATTCACACCATTCCATGAATCACAAGTACAAGCAGCTGTGATATGTGCAAAACAGCATGGTATTCATATGAGAGTACGTAGCGGAGGGCACGACTACGAAGGGCTTTCTTATGTTTCTCTTATTGAGAAACCGTTTATGATCCTAGACCTGGTTAAATTTCGTGCAGTCAATGTTGATATTCCACACAACACTGCTTGGATTCAAACCGGTGCAACTATTGGTGAAGTCTATTACAGGATTTCAGAGAAAAGTGCAGTTCATGGCTTCCCTGCAGGCCTTTGTACATCCATAGGTGTCGGTGGCCTCATTACAGGAGGTGCTTATGGTTCTATGATGAGAAAGTATGGCCTCGGTGTTGACAATGTCGTCGATGCTAAAATCGTCGATGCCAATGGCAGGATTCTTGACAGAAAAGCAATGGGAGAAGACCTATTTTGGGCAATAAGAGGAGGCGGAGGAGGTAGCTTTGGAGTTATTCTCTGGTGGAAGATCAAGTTGGTTCCGGTCCCAAAAACCGTGACAGTTTTCACAGTAACAAAGAGCCTAGAACAAGGAGCAAACAAACTTCTTTATAGATGGCAACAAGTGGCACCAAATATTGATGAGAATCTCTTTATCAGAGTCCTTATTCAACCAGGCAATAGTAGTGTTCCAGGTCAAAGAACTGTAACTACTTCTTACAATGCTCTATTTCTTGGTGGAGCTAGCAAACTTCTCCAAGTTATGAAGCATAGTTTTCCCGAATTAGGTTTGACAAGAAAGGATTGTTTGGAAACTAGTTGGATCAAATCTGTGCTTTATATTGCTGGCTATCCCAATGGAACACCCCCAGGAGTTCTGCTTCAAGGAAAACCAACATCCAAGGCTTACTTCAAAGCCAAATCAGATTTTGTGAGGCAGGTAATACCAGAAACTTCTCTCAATACCCTATGGAAAGTTTTTCTTCAGGATGATGGCCCTTTAATGATTTGGAATCCCTATGGAGGAATGATGAGTAGGATTGAAGAATCTGCAACACCTTTCCCTCACAGAAAAGGAACTCTTTACAAAATTCAGTATTTAACTGGATGGATTGATGGAGAAAAGAATATGGCAAAACATATGAGCTGGATGAGGAAATTTTACTCCTACATGACTCCTTATGCATCAAAGTATCCAAGGGAAAACTACGTGAATTATAGAGATTTGGATATAGGGATGAACCAAAAGAATTGGACAAGCCTTTCAGTGGCTAGTAACTCTTGGGGTTATCGGTATTTCAAGGGTAACTTCAACAGGTTAGTGAAGGTGAAAACTAAAGTTGATCCATCTAATTTCTTTAGGCATGAGCAGAGCATCCCTCCACTAAGAGTGTAAAAGGCAAGTAGAAGAGAAGATCAAAACAGCATTCTCTTAAGGCTAGAGTGCTAGATCAATTTTCATTATCACAAATATGGTTAAGTTAAACTGTTTACATGTTTGTATTATCAACTGAAGAGTAAAGATAGATAGTATGCATATATTTCTGTTCAAATTGTGCACATTTAGTGCACTGAGAAGAACATGGGATGGTGCAGATTTATGATAGTGCGCTATTTTTAAAATAAATAATCGGGTGCTTTTGCACTTCAGTTAGGAGTGAAAGCATTAGTACAGTGAAGTTGTAATTTTATTCTCAAATATTTTGCTAATGTTTAATATTTTCCCTTAAAAAAGGAATATGGATAGGACAAAGTTATTATCAACTAGTATTTACCATCATGTTTTTGTCTTAAGCATATAGTTATCATCTTTGTTAGTGAAGTCTCCCTCCATTAATTATTGTGTAGCAAGCTACAACGTGACACATTGTAACCGTTTGGATCTTGATAAGCATAACTGTAAATAGCATGGAATTTATATGCTAATGCTACTATATATAACATCAATTTTAACAAAATCCGGTAGACTAATTTGATCTGTCATTGCATTTCATCAATGGCATCATTGCCTATCTTTGAAACCATCCCAAGCAACAAGGAATGCTGTAAGGCAAAATTAAAAGAGAAAAGACTAACAAGAGTTATTATCTACTATATAAATTTGATACATATTATCAATTTGTACATAATGTTCAACACAAGATGGTGCATTAACCCGCAAAAAACATAATTTAAGGAGAAAAGAAAATTAGACAATCACAAGCATGAATTCTTGACTTTTTTTGTCTGAACTCCACAATTTGCTATGATATTAACCAATGAACAAATGGTAACCCTCAACTATAACTTATCTACGTTTGGCATCCGCCTTTGATGGAGGAGGAACCGTTCCAAAAACCTTATCCCATAGTGGTGAAGTGATGCCAAAGCCAAGGTTCTGGACCCGGTAGTGATGATTCAAGTGGTACTTCTGCAAAATATGGAAGGAACAATTACTTATCATTTTAAGGCTTGCAAGATTTGAATGATTGCTAATGCATCATATAGAAAGTTCAACGCAACAAGAGTATACAATGGCATGTTCAAAAAAGAAAGACGCATGCACCATCATATTCTGTTTAGGAGGAGCTGTTTAACTCTTTCACCAAAAAAGTCACTCTTGTTACTAAAGAAAATGAGAAAATCCAAATTTCAAAAAAATAGTTGAGAGAAGAATGCCATTACGTTTTGTGACCCAAGTTTGAGAGACTCATAAGTATAAATAAAATGGAAAAGAATGCGTAAGTAATAACCATGTATGAATTTAAACAATTCCTAATCAAATTAAATATTGGTAAATGCTTCAAGACCAAATTTTGATCAACTAATATGTCTGATTGTGGTAAACTATAGTACTATGCAACAGTAATTAATTGACAAGATGACTTTGCTAAGTAACACATTGGATTAAGGAAGGGGAAGTGGTTATACCTTGAGATTTTTGGGCACATCACTCTTCGGTTGACCATGATGCAAGTAGTAATGGGTACAATCATACATTACATAGCCCAACAAAATGCCTCCAAACACAGCAGGGGCAATTGAAGGAGGGCATACAAGCTTCACTAAGGACCAGATCTGAACATTGCAGACAAAAATGCTAACTTCAATTCATGGAACCTCTTTTTATAAGCATCTCAACCTTTCACCAATATCGCATAGATGTAATCAATCATTTTGTAAAACGTCAAAAAGTTTTTGGCCATTTTCAAAAGAAAGCTACAACTACAAACTATATTATGGATGGAGAAGTTAAGCAGGCTTTTCATTGTTTGCAGGAGCTTATACTAGAGGATGGGGGTGGTATACTATAAAGATATTTTTAAACAATTTGTCGTGGAGGTAGAGGGGAAAAGATCTCTTCAAACATAAACCAATATAATTTCATGGTTAATGAGATTTTGTCAATGTCAACAGTTCTTCTAATAACTACTTATGCACTGCACTCCTCTAATAATAAAGAGCTGTTTCTCTTAGAGTGCATATCATTCAAAACAAACACGTGTTTTACACTTTTACTTCTTGATAGTTGACATGAACTTAGCATATGTGTCTTTCTTGTTTGATAGCATTACATGAGGGTATCTTAACCTCTGCATTTGACCCTAACATGACATTTTTTCTTGTTTAATAAAATTTCCTTCATGAAATAAAATATAAACAACAGACTTCGATATAACCTAAAAGTTTGTCAAACATTACGACACATCGACAAAATTTTACAGCATTTCTAATGAGTACTAACTGCATAATTAACATAGTACTTCTGATACCAGCCTCAATTGAACTCCATCTATAACAAAATCTAAGGCTGCTATGTATTCCATTTATCCCTTCCTACTAAACAATGACTTTTGAAATCCCTCATTAACATCACAATTTTGAATCTTAATAAGCACAAATCACACACAAAAGACAATACCTACAAATCAGAATACTAATGCATCGTTTCTACATGAATTAACACAGACAAAATAGAATGAATGGTACTTGAAATAGTAATTAGGCATCCATAATAATAATAAGTTTAAAAAAAGGTGGAAAGGGTATATACCGGCAGGGCTATTAAAGTTGCTGCAGTTGGTGGGAAAACAAGTCTTAAGCTATCCATAGGGTGCTTATGGTGACAGCCATGGAGAAGATAATGCAAGGTATTTGCCCAATAGGTCTTAGTTTGAATATGGAAAAGAAAACGGTGCAACAAGTATTCGGCCAATGTCCATACGAAAATTCCAAGAATTACGAAAAGAGGGAGGTGATGAGTAGGGAGTCCCAATCTGAATGAATTATAAATGAACCAAGATGCAACTGGCACCCAAACAATTGGAATCACCCACCAAGCAGTACGCGTGAGTACCTGTTCCAACACATACAAAACTCTTATTAATTGTCATATATGAATAAAAGGAGTTTGCTATTTGAAGAAGTAAAATTGGGCAACTTTTGCAACAACAATCTAAGTGGGTAAAGCAGTTTAAATATATAGTTAATTACATTCAGGAGATAATTAATAGATATATCAGGTTTCAAAACTCATTAATCATTGACATAACTTCGTTAACCATAAAATTAGACATGACTAACCACAATTTACAGGTGTTCAAATTTATACGCAGTTTGAACACCGGAAAATTTGTAGTTAATGAGGTTCGAAATCTAGTATATATGTTAACTATCAATTTAAACTGCGTTAACTTATTAAAAAGTCTTGGGGAAAGTTGTCTAAATATGATTGTAAAAAAATAAATTCTGAAAAGGAAAATGCAGGTACCTCTAAGATATTGCTATGAAAGAAACGAGGGCCATCCTTGCTTATAATAGGTTGGTGAACCCACTCTTCATAAGCTTCACCAAGATGCCCAACCTATGAATAAAATATTAACACAGTATTATAAAATGTAAATAAAATTGTAATGCAGTGATAATAGAAGGCATGTAAGTTTTAAGGAGAATAAATTGTAATGTGAGGTTTAATTTATTATTACCTGGAAAACAAGGGGCTTATTCAAATCAACAACATATTTGTTTGCAACCACCATCTTGCAACTGAAAAAGAAAAAGAATTAATAAAGGCATAAGCAGAAGCTGGAAATTGCAATGAAGGCGAATCTAACCTAGGAGATCCAGAAGAGGAAGAGAAATCTTAAGTCTCCCTCCTTGGCGTTAAGGGTTAGAGAGAGAGAGAGAGTCTTAAGTCTCCCAAGTTCGTTCTGAATTGTAAATGTGGGTTCGTGAATGATGCGAAGTGATATTATTATGATTATATATAAGCTAATTATAATTAAAAATAATTATAATTAGGGGAATAGATGGGACGTGTGATCCATACAAACAACAGAGAGAAAAACAGCCTCAGAATAGAATGCAAATTACAGCTATTCCTTTAACTAATCAAACCTTCTCTCCACCTTTCACCACGTTCTCTCATTTTGGTAAATTCGTATCAAATCAAATCAACATCGCTGCTTCTATTCATTCTATTATATTAATATAGCTTTTACCCTTTTTTTTTCTTAGCCCCCAAATGTTCTTTTTTCTAGCTCGTTGGCCCCTTTATACAGTAGGATCGTCACTGAACACTACCAAATTGAGAAAAACAAAAATAAATTGATGCTACAATGAGTTGCTCCGTGGTCCATTCATTTATGCCCACATTTTCATTTTTCATACATTTGAATTACCTCTTTTTTAAATTTAAACCGCAACACCAAACATTTTCTTCTAAAGCCGGTATTTCATGGGAATTGGCTGATCCAAATTATAGTGGGCTTGGTTTTACGTGACCCAATATAACATCTCATTAGTGAAAGGAAAATAATATATGATTAAACATAAGGTTGTCGCTAATCTACCCTAATGTTTCCTCAAAAATTAAAATGAATAAAAAAATACTATTGAATGAAATTTTGGTAACATCATTAATTTTATATTTTTTTATTACTAGAATGGAATTTTATACTGTCTAATTTTATAATTCAAAAAAACATCAAAATTTTAATAGAAAATTCGTTCTAAATATATAAAATTGTTTATTAAAAAAATAAGTCATTCACTATCAATATAAATTAATTTTACATTAATAATAAATTTACGAGTCATTGATTTCATCATTCTTTAAATAATTATAACTGTTATAATTAAAAATATCTTTAATTAACTGTTTGGGATGGATTGTCAACAAATTTATTTATTTCTTTTCACGTATATATTATATAAATTTTTTGAACTTTCTCCCCGTCCCTATTGGAAAATATTATCTACCAGATAGGGCAATCCCTACCGAATGAGCTTAGCCTTGCATGGAAAACTACATTCACCAAACAAACAGGCAAGCACCATCATCCAATATTTAACATTATTAGTTGAACCACGTTCACTGCTTGTACTCTCAACTTGGCGTTCTTTAACTCTCATAAAAAAGTAACAATTACAAGCGTCATTAAAAAAGTAACAAGAACCGTTTTTGAAGCCGAACCATCACCACTTTTCTCAGTACAACTAACCCCAATATCCGAATTCACAATCACAACCCTATTATTTGCATGAACGTTTCTATCGGTAGTCAAACTCGGAGTTCAGCGAATGCAATCGTTGAGATTCGGTGTCTCTGGCGGCGGTGAAGTGGTTTGTTGCAGTTAACAGAAAATGAATTTTTTCATGACATCATCATAACCAATGGACCACAACAACATAACAAAAGCATCTCTCATTATTTGATAGATGTTGCATACCCAATAATATAAAGGAAGAAAAATCACCAACACTCACTCTTACACTTCAAATTATGTCTTCAAGTCGGTAAATAACTGAATTTAGTTAAAAATTAATTCCTTGAAATTCAAATTCACTTTCTATCTTAATATTATTGAGATAATATTAAATTTAAAAAATATTTATATATTTCAATTTTATAAATTTTTAAGTTTGACATATTTTTATTAAGTAAAAACTTTTTTTTGAGATTTTTTGATAAAGTAAAAATTTTATTTTTAATAGAGACCTAAAACAATTGTTTTCATGGCTTTAACCTCATACCGACTCTGATTAGAAGAATTCTTAATAATATTTTATTTATCGGAGATCATAGGGTTAATTTAAAAAAGAAAACTCTACAAGCCTATACTTAATAAGGTTTTGTTTAAGGGTGATGCTGCTCACCTGTCGAACACGAATGGATTTGGGCTCATAGTCGTCCATTTGAGCATACAAAAATCTAACCCATTTAGACCATTTGGGCCTTTGGTCAGAGATGGTTACAGGTTGTTCAATTCGTGGGTTAAATTAATTCAGGTATAAGTCAATAATTGGACCACTTTCTTTTTTAGCCAAAAAATTAAATTGAGCTTCCATTACTGTAATAGCGTAAAGAGAAATTTAGAAAGCAATTTTAGGAATTTTTTCCACCCTACACATTTTTTTCTCTATCCGATTGTGTGTTTCCTGAGCAATTTTAAGAAATCTAAGGTGGACAAATTTGCTCTATAAACTTATTGTAATTTCCCAAATCAGGCTTATAAACATGTAGAATATTCAAAATGTATTATGTCCCAATTTACAAGCATATTTTACAAAAAAATAAAATAAAATTGAACTGTACGAAAATATAGGTTCTTTTTAGATTTTTATTTTTTATAAAGAAAGATCTTACATTATAAGTCAAAGAAAGCTGGTAGGTGGAATCTCCAACATCATACATTAAAAGAGAATGTAAATAAAGAACAAAAATGTTCAATAGTAGTAACTGCGAAAGGAGCAAAATAAATTACTTGAGCTAGCATGTATACACTTTTATTTGTTTTTATTGGAGAGAAACTAATAAATATAGACACATGGTCAAATTCCGAAGCATCGATATATCATGTAACTAGTATGGCCTTTGATGGTCATATTGTAGAGATAGATAATCAACATCAAAGATTTTTATAAGATAAGATATAGACACAACATCTCAATTCAAAGCCTTAAAACCTTAAGTTATCGGTCATTCTCCTTATATATTCAATATTTCTTTAATTTTTAGTCAATGTGAGACTAACCACTCATAATTTAAATTTTAATAAAAACCCCGTCAATCGCCATGAACCAGTTAGTAATGTCAGAATGACCATAGGATGGAGTTTGCAAAGATTGGGAGGAGATCATTCAATTTAGTCCGATTCCAATTATCATTCATGTAATTATCTGCAATAGAAATTTTTTCTTCATTAACAGAAATTGTAAGACAGAAGTTATAATCTAATTTGCAATAATTGATCTTTTCATAATTTAGTCTAATTTCCATCACGAATAATTCACTTAATATTGCTTTTCATACGAGGAGTATTCATCGAGTCACAATCATACTTGGCACAAATAATTTCCACAAACTTGAACATGTAAACTTTGTTCAATACACAAAGGTTCTTGAAGTCAAGACTAAAACCATGTAAGTAAACATAGTTTTTTAAATCCAAAAAGACGTCGGTTTTTAAAATTACGTAAAAGATTCATTTTAATTTTAGAGAAAATACAAAACTCAGTTTAGATTTTGAGAAAAATAAATTTAATTTTTAGTTATTTATAAAATATATTGAGACAATTTAATTTCTACTTTCCTTACGGTTTGTTTGGTTGATGAAAAAATAATAGAAAACAAGACGATTTAATATCTTTTATAAATAATTATTTAATAGTTTAATTTATATATGTATTGTGAATAATCAATTTTAATACATTTCATTGTAATTAAAAAAACTACAAGTAATAATAATAGTCTCTTTCAATAAAAAAGTATACTAAAGTCGGATGGTTATTTAATAACTTTTTTCTTCTTCTCAAATTCGTTAAATATGAAAAAAATATATATATATAAAAAATACAAAATAATAAAAATATAATATTTAAAATTTAAAATTTATTAAATTAAAAAAAATATTTGATTTCCACAAAAGTTATTTTATATATTTATTACTTTTATTTTTCTTAAAAATACTTATTTTTATTTTTATTTTTAGTTTTAGTTATATTTAATTTTTGTTTAAGGACATGTATGTCATTTTATAAACATGTTTTGTTTTCATTATCATTTTCTCTTGTATCAAACTACTAAATAATCAATTTATTTTCTTTTCTCTTTTCTCTTGACATCACTTTCTTTTATTTTTCCATCACTTTCACAAAATTGGTCAACCTAACACATGCACTGAAGACAAAAATGTTTAAGATATTAAAAATAGTAATAGTAGTGTTTTATTAATAAAAATAATAATATTTGACTTTTGTAGTTGAAAATTTCTTAATTTGAATCATTAACATATGTTCTTAATGTACAAATTAGGCTTATCTTGACTGAGTTTGTATGATTCTTCTTCTTAGAAGCACCGGCTATTACTGCTAGCAGAAAACTTTAACTTAAATTACCCTATCAGATGTGATGAAAGATATTAGAAGACCAAAACCTTTGAATTAGTTACAATAACTCCAAATACACCAGAAGTATGATACAAGATCTAGCTATAAAATCAAAAGGAAACTAAAACCAAAAAAAAAAAAAAACCAAAAGACTAAACAAAACCTACATATCTACACTCCTCACCAAAATTTTGAACTAAAATTGTAGGGCTTTATCCTAAAAGGAGCCCTTCCAGAAATTCTCAAAGGCCAAAGTTAAACCAAAGCCTAAGAGGGGGTTTGGAAATAGTTTTCAACCAGCAATAGACGCGCCTCGGTTAGAACCTCACTAGCTGCGTCATTGCCCCAAGCGCAAAGATACTTAGCAACAATATTGAGCTCCGCTTTTATACATCTCTCTACACAATTGTTTTCCAACTTAGCAATGTGGGACCTTGTGAAATGTTGATTTATAACTCGTGATGAATCCAATCGTTTCAATGATTATCACCAAACATTCACCATTCATAGCTTTAAGACCAATCAATCAGAATCTGACATTATTATTCGCATACATATACAAGCTCACGACTCACGAGCTGCAGAAGTTCGCAAAAGAAACACAATATAGCAACGATGCTTCTGCAGTCTAAACATTTTTCTGTTTCTATGTAGTTGCCCTTTATCAAAGGAACAAACCAATTAGAAACTTTAGATTTGTAAATTTAATCTTTTGTCTATATTATTTCCGGTTAATTATGATTAATGTAAAATTTTATCACTCAAATTTTTAAGTTCATATCTTAAGTGTGAGTCGTCATATTGGCATGTGTGCCTTACCTCGTCGTTTTTATCTTATGCAGGAAGTCATTATTTAGCAACTCATTTACTACCATATAATTTGATTGTGTGAATATCGGATGATAAAAAAGTGAGTGAAATTGAATTTTTCTAGTGTCTGGATCACCAATGAAAATGGAAGGAAGGAGAAATCATAAACATTATGATTTGTATTCCAGCTCTATTGTAAATCATTCCTGAAATAGCTTGAATAATGGACAACATGCACGAAAGATAATTATGTGTCAAATGTGCCATATGATACTTTAGATGATGGCTATATTAGTCAAGGACTAACTAACACCGTTTTCCCTTCAAGTCCAAACCAAAGCTGAGGGATAGAATGAAATAAAAGCCAAATAGAATATGCAAAGGCTTGAATTGATAGAAAGGGATAGAATACATAACAAAAACAAAAGGAAAGGGATAAAACTTATTTTAATTATTAAAACTTAACATTTTCATTATTTAAATAATTTTAAACATAATATAATTAAATAAAACACTATGAAACAAATTTCATAATATTCCATCCAATTCTCTGCATATCCATGAAATGCAATTTATTCTTCCTTTATGTCATCATTAAATTAAAATACCAAAATAATAAAGTGGCAGTTCCAATTATATTTCTTTTTTTTTTTTTTCATCTCATTCTACTCCTATCCATTACATATACTTTTCTAATCAAATGAAAATAACAAAAGTGTGAGTTCGTGTTAAATCCCAAGCCCAAACCAATCATAAAAGAATTGAAACGGGAATTGCCAGACGTTGATAGTATATAATCATCTTTCTAGTAAAACATCCAATGATTTAATAACAGAAGCATTATCACAAAACCTCAACTTATACAATGACCTCAATTTCATACAACACCATATGAACAAGTCAATGTATTTTGAATTCTCAACAAATTAAACTCGTTCAAAGTCATCCATATTGATGTTTGAAACAACTTTGACAACTCACAAAGAGAGGCCTTAAGCACCAACCTCCTCTTCCTCTTCCTCATACTCTTCCTCGTCGGCAGTAGCATCCTGGTATTGCTGGTACTCTGCCACCAAATCATTCATGTTACTCTCAGCCTCAGTGAACTCCATTTCATCCATTCCCTCACCAGTGTACCAATGCAAGAAAGCCTTGCGCCTGAACATAGCTGTGAACTGCTCGCTAACTCTCCTGAACATCTCTTGAATGGATGTTGAATTGCCGATGAAAGTGGATGACATCTTAAGACCCTTTGGTGGTATATCACAGACGCTAGACTTGACATTATTGGGTATCCATTCAACAAAGTAAGAAGAGTTCTTGTTCTGTACATTTATCATCTGTTCGTCCACCTCCTTGGTGCTCATTTTACCACGGAACATTGCTGAAGCAGTCAAATAACGACCGTGGCGTGGATCTGCAGCACACATCATATTCTTAGCATCCCACATCTGCTGAGTCAATTCAGGCACAGACAAGTTGCGGTACTGCTGGGATCCTCTTGATGTCAAGGGTGCAAACCCAACCATAAAGAAGTGCAGACGAGGGAATGGGATAAGATTCACAGCAAGCTTTCTAAGATCAGAGTTCAGCTGCCCAGGGAAACGTAGACAACAAGTAACTCCACTCATGGTAGCAGAAATGAGGTGGTTAAGGTCACCAACTGCAATAGCAAAAATGACAAAAATGAAGAATGGAACATAAACATACAACTAAAATGAGAAATACACACTCTATTTAGTAAAAGCGACCCAAAATCCAAATAATTACAGAATTTCAACAACCATAACCACCAGTTATGAGTGAGAACATACAATGCCTAAAAATCCACTAGAAACCCCCCCACCACCATGATGACATAATGCTAATTTAAATTGTAAATATAAAAGTCAACTGCATCCCTATATCAATCATTAATTAACACAACACTTTATCTATACACAAGCTAATAACAACACCAGCATTCCCATCAACAACAACCCAACATCATTAACAGTAAGATCATCATTCGCTCTTAAATAAAACAGAACGAACAATCTCCTTTGCTCAGTTCTCTTTAATGTTACCTTTTCAAAGATACCAAATGTACTATCACTTTTACTTTATGTTTTTTTTTTTCTTTTGCTTTTTATCACATATGAAAGTTATCTACCCTGGTCTATTATTTTCTATTCTATTGTGTCTACAAAAGATATCAAACAAATTAGTTCTCTACTGTTTGCCAATCATTATCCAATTATCCAACAGTCATAACAATCAAAATTACAAAGATACTTCCTCACTAATAAAATATAAGCAAAATTGAATTATAAGCAAAAATCACCAACTTATCTCCTATCTAATGATAAATTCTTTAACTGATTCCTAATTTAATTTAATTTTTTACATTTCCAATAATCCAATTTATTAGTCAATTTAGATCTTACGTTTTTAATGGAAAAGCATACATTAAATGTTATCAACAATATTTTTTGATATGCATAATTTGGCCATTTTTGCTTATAATTAATTTAGGAGAGAGTACAACGATAACACAAAAATGCACAGCACAAACTGCAGTAAAATTCAAACAGAGGAAAGAAACGAGAAACTTACAAGTTGGTGTGGCGAGCTTCAATGTACGGAAGCAGATATCATAGAGAGCCTCATTATCTAAGACCATGCATTCATCTGCATTTTCAACGAGCTGATGCACAGAAAGTGTGGCATTGTAAGGCTCCACAACGGTGTCAGAAACCTTAGGTGAAGGGAACACAGAAAACGTCAACATCATACGATCTGGATACTCTTCACGAATCTTCGATATAAGAAGTGTTCCCATGCCAGAGCCAGTTCCACCTCCCAATGAATGACACACTTGAAATCCTGTTCACACATTGCAAATTTCTCAAACACATAAACTACACCTCAATGAAACCCTAATACAATATACAAGAGCCAAATTAAGACTAATAATAAAAGAGTGATTGAAAACTGAATTGAAAGAGACGTTGATGATACCTTGCAAGCAATCACAATTCTCAGCCTCCTTCCTCACAACATCCAAAACGGAATCAATGAGTTCGGCGCCTTCCGTGTAATGACCTTTCGCCCAATTATTTCCGGCACCGGACTGTCCGAAAACGAAGTTATCAGGGCGGAAGATCTGACCGAAAGGTCCGGATCTAAGAGAATCCATGGTTCCAGGTTCAAGATCCATGAGAACGGCGCGTGGAACGTACCTTCCACTACCGGCTTCATTGTAATAAACATTGATACGCTCGAGCTGGAGATCGGAATCTCCGCTGTATTGTCCAGTGTGATCGATGCCGTGCTCGTCGCAGATAACTTCCCAGAATTTGGCTCCGATCTGGTTACCGCACTGCCCGCCCTGAATGTGGAGGATTTCTCTCATTTTCTCGGGAAAATGAAAAAGCGAGGGAAAATGGAGAGAGCAAGAGAAAGAGGAGAGAGGGCGAAGTGCGAAGCGAGAGAGAAATTTAGCGGAGTTATGATTGGTTAGGAGAATTTAAAGGCGTAGTTGAATGCGGTGTCGTTTTGAGGGTTATTCATGACGGGTCATAATCAATGGTATTGCTTCTTTCTTTTTGCTGTCGTTTTGGTTTTTATTTCAATTCAATCAAATCCATTCCAATTTTTATCATCATGAGTTGCTTTTTTGTCTCTGTTTTTCTTCTGCTACCACCCAATCCTTTCTTTTTCTCGCTGTTTTTTAGTGCTATTGCTTCTAAAAATATACTACTACTAACTGATTTTGTGGTCAAACATACCAAACCAATAATTTATTATTATTGTTATTATTATTATATATTTCAAAATGAAATGAATAATACACTGCTTGTGGCATGAGGCTGGTTTAAAGGGCGCCAATTTGTTATCATGCTTCAAAGTTCTATCAGAACCTCTTATTTTTTATTTCTAATCCCAAGTTTTATTATCCAAACTATTGAATTTTTTTTACAATATTAATATTAATTAAAATGATGATGACAAAACAATTGAATTAAAGATATCTGAATTAGATTTGAAAATTAACCTATTTTATATAATTAACTGATATATCTTTAATGAATCAACGATTATGTTATAGATTTAATATTACCAAAAAATTTAAATTTAATATTTTTAATATATTTTGATTTGTTATTATTTTTATTAAATTTATAATATAGAAATAATTTATATAATTGTTGAGAATTAAATATACTAATATTATTGATTTAGTCGGTTTTTAATATACAATATAAATTCTGACATACATAAATTAAGAAAAAATTAAATTAATTATTTATTAAAATATTGATGGTACACACTTTTTTCTTCATTTAGAAGTTGTCATTAAACTATGTTCTTTTAGTTTGGTTTATATTTTTAATTTCATTAAATATTGATTTGTTCCCACTTAGACATCCAAAATTCCAAATGGCGAAACTTAATTGTGGATGTTAATATATTTAAAGTGTTTCCCATATATATTGCAAGTAAGTGTATAGTGGCTGTCAATCACAAAAAGGTGTACAAGTTGCTTTGTTTTCAAACAATTTTAATATAGAGAATTATCGATATCCAAAGAAAAAATGTGGATAGCATGTACCATAAATTAAATCTAATCCAAAATTAAATATTTTAAAAAATAATTAAAGAGAAAATGGGATGGCTTCAATTCAAGTGGTTGATTTTTTTCCCCACGTGATTATTAATAGTATACTCTCTCCGTTCTCAATAATTGATTTTTTTATGTATATTTTAGTTTTTCTATAATTTTTATCCTTTTATAAAATTAAAATATAATTGATAATATTTTTCTTTTTATATCTTTTAACAACTCAAAAATATATATTAAATAAACTTGTTATTATTTAATAAATAAAAAATAAAAATATTAAACTAATATAATTTTTTTATTTTTTAATATATATTTCACTAAAAAGACTAAAGTTCAAGCACCAGTCGATTGCTTATCAAAATTCTAAAATAAAGAGATGTGTCACCTTTTAATATTTGTGAGGTTGCCTGTTGAAAACTAAGCAATTTCCTTTTGTTTTTTGTTTTCTTTTTAATATATATATATATATATATATATTCATTTTTTTCAAACATTTATTAATATATTCTATATTAAAATTATCTATTATTTTTATTTTTTTTAAGTCGTATTTCCATACTATAATTATATAAAATATAATTTTTCTTATCTGTAATAAAAAGTCGCATGTTTTAGATATGTGACCATCTATAATCTTTTAATTTTTTCATAAAGAGATTTTAAATGATTGCATTAAAAAAAATGCGACCTTTTACTTTAAAATTGTAAGACAAGAATGCCAACTTCTAAAAATAAAATATGTTAATGTATAAATTTTAATATAATATAAATTAATTTTTTTAAAAAAATATACAACAAAAATTCCTTTGTTTTTAGATATTATAAAGCCAATATACCTTTTGTTTGGTTTGACGCTTACTCATGCATGCTTCGGTTGGTCCTGCTTAGGAAATTTTTTATGATATTGATACACTTTTAAGGCAAATTAGGACGGAAACAGATTAATATTCCGTCCGGCAGAAACATTAAATGACACATAAAACGAGGATGACTCAAACATTTATAGTAGTGGAGCACCCTTTATATATAATATTTAGTTTTAAAATCATAAATATCCATCATAACTATTTATTATAATTTTTTGCAAACATTAAATTATTTTTTTATTTTTTAATATAGATAAAAATTTATCTCCACAATAGAATTTCCACCATTAACACAAATTCAAGCTTAAATAGATAGTAATATAAGTTTACTCTCATTATCATATATAGCTTAAGTTTTAATTACCACATCTAGGTTTAATGTGTTTTTGTTGGGTGTGTTTGACTTTGCCACGTGGATCAAAAAGTCAAGCAATTTATAGAATGATTGTAAACCTTATTTTGATGAGATTTTAAGATGGTCTCTTTACTGGTAAAAAAAAATTAATAATAGAAAAAAACATTAAATTAATTTGTTTGTATGTGATCGTTTGTTTTGACTATATGTGAAGTTCATGATATTTGATTGAAGTGGTTTTTTATTCGGTGGAAAGCTTATAGAATTATTTATAATTTTTTTTTTAAATTTAAAATTAAATTCAATTTTTATAATGGTTAAAAAACGAGTTGGAAGTTGCTCACGAATTTATAGTGTTTTTATTGTTTTTATAGATTTCATTAGAATAATAGCTAAATAAAATAAACAGACACAAACAAAAAAATAAAAAAATAAAAACTGTCTTTTAACTTTCTTTTTATTATTTTGTAATTATTTGTTAAATAAAACTAGATATATAATTATTAAGAAGTTATGATAGAAATCAGATATCTATGGTGATCTAACAATTGTGACAAATAGACAATGTAAGAACTTTTAACTGACTGTCAGTGTAAAGAATTTTACACAATCAACACATCACTACTCTTCATAGACATTATTTTTGAAGTAATTGTGGTAAAAATTAAACCTCTAATAATTTAATTGTATCAATTAAATGATAATGTAAAAATATTGTCATACACTAGCAATGTATATCGAAGTATATGTGAATTAAATAATTTAATTTATATAAATTATGAGTGTAAAGAATTTTTACAATGTTAATTAATCTAAGATATTAAATTATTAATTATATTTATTTTTGTTATATTTAATTATAAAATCATCATATAATTCCATATAATTGATCATGATTTTTAAAACTTTTTATAAAGTTGATCTGTGAAAATTAAACTTAGGAATTAAATTGCTATCTAAAATGAAGGAAGTAAAAATTCTAATACAACCACGTTAAACGGGTGCCTGACGGACGACATCAGATAGAGGTATCTTTGGAATAGTTTGCAAACTCCTTAGATTGAAGCTAATTTTGGAACTTTATGTTGGGTTGAAAGGAGTATGTTTGCTGCACATTTTACTCCTACCCGATCGAGTAATATCCTGTTCACAAAATTTATTATTTTACTAATTTTACATTATTAAAATTAAACAAGTATTTCCTCTCTTGACAATTTAAAATATTTCACCGAAATTTATTAATTAAAACATGAAAATTGGGCTGAAAGAGTTCCTCAACTACTTTGCAATGTTGATTAGTTTGGTTTTTAAAAAAGTCATCCAGATTGAACTATATCACTGCAAAGGAAAAGTTATTGTGCTACTTTACAAGTACAAATAATTACAAACTAACCAAGCAAAACCTGACTTAGACACAGTTAACAAACATGCATCTAGGATATTTTGAAGAAAATAAGCAGTGTTTTCATTCAATCATGTTGAGAAAGTGGGAAGACCACTGGAGATTGGACCATAGACAAATCCTATGAATGAATAGCTTGAACCAATAGAAGTTTGATATCCAACCATGGAGATCCAAATAGAACAGCAACAACTGAAAGCTAATCTCACAAGCAACACAACTTTTTCAGAATTGTAACTTCACTTGATCTTTCTAAGAGTGTTCATATAGGTATAACTAGACAAGATAACAAAAAGCTTGCGGAACCTGCAGAAATGAAATCGATTGTTAGATGAGACAAAAATATGTTTTCTAATTCAATGCCTACAGCTTCACAATAAAAATCATGTAAAGCATGTCCACTGATATTCAGTTTTTGTCACGTCGATTGGTTTTGTTGAAGATATGCACATATCAAGGCAAACTCATCAGATTCTAACTGTGCAGTAGCCAGCAATTATATAAATTAAATGTAAATAGATTAAGGCAGCAGTTACAACATTTATAGGAATTTATTTTTTCCTAGTTTTTAGGCTAGATTAATGCACATATCAATTACTTGTATTCTATATATACCTCCTGTATCTGTTTCATAATCAATTAAGAAATACCACATAATTCTGCGTGGTATCAGAGCACAAGATCTGAACCATCCATAAAACTAGTGCTGCCACCTATGGAAGAAACCCAACCAGAAGGTTTAGCCAGCCTGTTGGTTGAAGGACATGCTCTTACTATCACTGGTCACAAACTGAATGGCCAAAATTACAATCAATGGGTGCCGTCAATTAGAATCTACCTTCAACGAAAAGGACAGAAGGGTATATCACATCCAGAAAAAGGAGATCCCAAACTCAAAAAATGGCAGTTGGAAAACAGCCTATAATGTCATGGCTGCTCAACACCATGACCAATGAAATTGGGGAAAATTTCACGGACTAGACACAGCCAAGGAGATGTGGTATGCAGTGAAGAAACATATTCCAAGGTAAACAATACATCTGCAGTGTTTGAAATAAAGAACATGCTCCATGGTTTGCGACAAGGCTATATGTCAGTCACAGAATACTTTATTAAACTCAGCCCACTGGCAACAACTTGATGTATATGATGAAGTTGAACGGAGGATAAGAACAAGTACAAATAATTAGTGAAGAATGATAGAGTTTACAAATTTCTTTTGGGGCTGAAAACATAACTTGATGAGTTTGTGGTAGAATCCTTGGAACCAAACCCTTCCAAAAATTCGGGAAGCAATCTCACAAGTGAGAAGGGAGGAAAGCAGGAGCAAAGTGATGCTTGGAAAATCCATTGTAGCCCCATCCGTGGAAGGCTCAGCAATGGTAGCAATGGAAAATCAGTCTCTCCCATTCCAAAAGAAAACTCGGGCCTGGTGTGACCACGCAGAAACCAGGTCACACCAAAGACACATGTTGGGTAATTCATGGCAGGCCCACAGAAGCGAATCAAACAAGAAACTGGGACTGCAGAGGGAACACAGCTGAGGTAAAATCTGACTCATTCCCATTTAGCAAGGAGCAAATGGAAGCTTTACAAAAAATGTTGCAGCAAACAATTGGTACAGCTACCATAGCACAAAAAGGTAATTTCTTGCATGCCCTAAACACTAGTAAAGAAAAACCAAACTTATGTATTGTTGACTTAGGAGCATCTGACCACATGACTGTAGATTTAACTGTGTTTAATAATTATTCTCCATGTCAAAATAAATTTACAGTTGCTAATGGTACTCTTTCTAAGGTCATGGGTAAAGGTTCGGTCATTATCTCACAAAATATTACCCTAAATTCAGTACTTTGTGTGCCTAAACTTGACGGTAGCTTGCTGCCCATCAGCAAACTACCAAAAGATTGAAGAAGTGTGTTACGAAATTCTTCCCTAACATGTGTGAATTTCAGATTTTGAATTTGGGGGACGATTGACAATGCTAAAGAACTTGCTGGATTCTATATACTCCAAGCTAAAGGCCAACTCTTGTGCAACAGTTCCTATGAGAAGTGAAAATTCTGCAATGTTGTGGCACTATAAACCTTCCCAGCCATTCTCGCTAATTCACAATGATGTTTGGGGAGCATCACGAGTCAGCAAAGATCAAGATGGTTTGTCACCTTTATAGATGATCACACATGGATCACTTATCTAATGAAGGAAAAATCAGAAGTTGGTAAGATATTTGAGTTTTTTCATAACATGGTGCAAACACAATTTCAATGTAAAATCAAAGTGCTTAGAGTGATAATGGCCAAGAGTACTATAATTCTGCACTAAACTCCTACTTTCAGAAACATGGAATCACCCACCAGAGCTCATGTATAGATACACCTCAACAAAATGGGGTTGTAAAAAGAAAGAATAGACATCTCTTAGAAGTAACAAGATCCCTCGTGATAGCTACAAATGTACCCAATCAATTATGGGGAGAAGCTATTCTATCCGCAACCAACCTCATAAACAAAATGCCTTCATGGGTCCTCTACTTTAACATTTCTCACTCCACTCTCCAGGCCTTATTCTCAACCAGCAGTATCCTTAAATCCATGCCTTTGAAAATATTTGGATGTTCAGCCTTTGTACACAACTAAATCCTCATCGGATCAAACTTGACCCAAAAGCCATAAAATGCATGGATGTGACCTTTTTTGAGAACCATATCCAACCGAAGTGGTAGAATCCAAACTTTTTGGATTTGAGCCAACTGCAGAAACAACAAAGCCTCCACCTGAACCAGAGAAAATTGGAGCAGAAATTGAAGTAGAAACTGTAGTAGATGCTGCAGCAGAATCTGTAGTAGAAATTGCACCAGAGGACAACTTGAAAGTGTATTTCCGTAAAAGAAAGAAGGGAGTAGAGTCTGGCACAGCTCAAAGGCACAGCTCAAAGGCAAAGCTATGAATCCATTCTACCAGGTAATAATGCTCCTAACTCAGATAAGATCAAGCATCTAAAGGGACTCTTGAACAAGGAATTTGAAGTCAAATACTTGGGACAACTCAAGTATTTTTTGGGGATGGAAGTTGCTCGAATAGAAAGTGGTATTTATGTATCACAAAGTAAATACACATTGGACTTACTTCAAGAAATTGGCATGCTTGGTTGCAAGGCAGCCACTACTCCCATAGAACCGATAAGAAGTGAAGATGAAAGTCCTCTAGCTGATAAAGATAGACGTCAAAGCATAGTTGGAAAACTAATCTACCTAACTCACATTAGACCCAACATTGGATATGCTGTAAGTTTGGCTAGTCGTTGCATGTCAAATCCAACTGGCCCACATGAAAGTTGTTAACAGAATACTCCAATATCTCAAGGGCACACCAGGCTGAGGCCTTCACTTCAAGAGAAACTCAAACAGGGGTATTGAGGTTTATACAGATTCTGATTGGACAGGTTGCTCGTCTGATAGAAAATCAACTACAGGCTACTGTTCCTTTGTGTGGGGAAACCTAGTGACTTGCAGAAGCTAAATTCAGAGCAATGGCTCAAGGAATTTGTGAAGGAATATGGCTAAAGAGATTGCTAGATGAAATCAGAGTTCCTTTGAACCACTATGAGAATATTATGTGACAAAAAGCTGCAATAAGCACTGCAAAGAACCCAGCCTACCATGATAGGACAAAACATGTGGAGATTGATAGACACTTTATTAAAGAAAAAATTGACAATGAGATTATTAGTGTTAATCATGTGCGATCATGCAGGCATACAACAGACATCCTAACCAAGGCCCTTCCAAGAAATATGTATGAAAGCATTAGATCCAATTTGGGTATGAAAGACATCTACCATCCAGATTGAGGGGGAGTGTTGAAGATATGCACATATCAAATCAGACTCATCAGATTCTGACTGTGCAGTAGCCAGCAATTATATAAATTAAATCTAAATAGATTAAGGCACCAGTTACTGCATTTATAGGAATTTATTTTTTCCTTGTTTTTAGGCTAGATTAATGCACATATTCAATTACTTGTATTCTATTTATACCTCCCTGAATCAGTTTCATAATCAATAAGAAATACCACATAATTCTGCATCTTTTATATTAAAAAAGGGTAAAGAGTGCATACCACACCCATTGGCTTTTGTGTTGGGCCATAGCAATTAAACTTCTACGGGAATGTTCATTTACCAAGCACTGCATTGTTACATTTGAGGGAAGCATTGTCCAAAACATGGACAACCATATATCAATTGGGCCACTATATTTGCGCAATATGTTGTTGCTTACCTGAGAATAATGAAAACACTCAAAGAGAGTAAGTCAATTAGAACAAATTCAAATAAGGCAACTGAGCAAATAAGATGAGAGAATAAAATTAAGAAAGCAAAAACATACAAGCTCCCAAACTTCAATATCTCTTCGTGATGTATCATGTAGTAGCTTGCTGCTTACAACATGGAATTTTTTTTGAAGTCAGTTATAGCCACATAAGAATGAGAGAAAATGATGTGATTAGTCTACTGAATCAAATCTAAATAGGTAAAAATAATCTATTTCCTTCACTTAACTTCATAATCTTTCATTAGCTTGGATAGTGTGCGAGAGATCACACACATGAGTGAGGACTAAGAGAACTGTTAAAGAATCCAGAACGACAATTCTAACAATCAGCAAGACACAATAAACAGAAACATTGCTCATAAAATTTAAACAATTACCATCACAAGCATGCATGGTCAAACATCAATATCAAATTTAACATGATGGTATAATCTGAACCACTACAGCTTGCAGGAGCTTTTGAAATAAAACTTACTATGTTTAAAAGAGATACTGACGGGAATTCGAAAAGCTATTCAAGATTATTTGAGTCTTAAAAGTGTTTTAAGTAGACGGACTAAGCTACTCTTTTGATAACAAGGACAGAATAGCACCGCACAGATGAAAATGGGATCACATCATAGTAAAGGAGGGAGCAAGGAAATGACCTAAGTATTATGCACACCATTACGACTCGTTTATTGTTATTTTCGTTCTAAAATTATATCTAGTAAAATAATTCTTAAATTGTATAAGCGTTATATCCCCTGATGTTTCCAGTTGTAGTACTTCAATATTGATCAATCAATAGTAGAACATAAAATATCAGCTTACCATACTCCATAATGCACATCACGATGATTACAATGTCCTGAGACACCATAGTTGTCGAAAGTAATAATCTGGGGAAAAAGGGATAAATGTGAAGTGTTTCATCCAAAAGATATAATTTAAACCGAAATAGTAATCTGCCTATGGCAGCACAAATGAAAGCTTCATGGCTCAAACTTTGTTTACAGAGGCAGGATCTTACCATATCAATGCAGTGATTAATTATTTCTTCCTCGATCATCTTTGCCAATAAGCTATGGTTCCAAACTTTACCAAAACCATCCTACTTACAACAACAGGATAAACAATGGCAATATAAGGAATTAACAAAAATGTTTAGTAACACTAAATTTTATAGCTCTAAATAGACCTATTGGATCAAAACCTGCAGATCTGGATGGTTGACAACCTTCACTCGTTGCATCGGAACCTGTGCATTAATGTTATAAAAACATTTTGTCAAAATGCGAGATAGAGACAACCTTTTCCAAAACTATTCTAATTTCCCTTTATAGAGTAGTTAGGAGATAGGAGATAGGAGCTTTTGTACGCCTGTTAGTTATTTTCTATTTCTGTTTTAGGTTTTTTAGTGTTCTGTTTCTGTTTTCCTATTTCTTAGGCTAGAGTTGATTGATCCTTATCCCTTTTATCCTATTGTATAGAGAATATATAACTAAATGTTCTCTTCCCCTTAGAAAGGATCTTTTTCCAAATTAGAATTTTCTTAACTGGTATTCCGGTTGAAGGGTGCATTCGCCTTTGAGGAGCGTATCCGCTCTTGTGTATCTAGTTCTTTGAGAGATTATCTCCCATTATTTCTTATCTTTTTCTAAATATTAGTGTTCTTCCTCAAATTATTTTGAAATCCAATTCTTGGGTTTCTAACAAAGACCCTCCAACAAAGTTTACACACATTATTAAGAAAAGTAGTTATAATAATAAATTTGTCTATAAAGTATGTTACTTTCACATATTTATCCCTACAATTATTAATGTCATAGAGAGAAAAAAATAATTTACAATTTCCAATAGTAAATTAAATAGAGGCATTTTTGTAAGGAAATCATCATTAATGCATGTGAAATTTGGAAAAGGGTCTTATATTAAGGGAAAAAGAAAAAGTGAAATAAGGTCTTATAATTAGGGAGTATTTAACAAGAGCTTTTATGTTTGAAACCTCATCTATTTAAAGCCACTTTGTAAATCACCTTGAGGGATACACAAGCCCGAAAAAGCTCTTGTTTTCTGACATTTCCTTTGCCATCTGCATCACCTACAGAAAAATAGTAACAAAAAGAACTATCTAAAGGATTGAAACATAAACGTCTAATCATTCTTAAAGCTTAAGGTAGAATCTTTGATTTTGTGACATCAAAAATCCCATATTGAACATTCACGGAAAAATTTCAAGCCATAAATCTTTCACTTGCAAAATTAAATCCTCCATAATTTAAAGGCCTTTAAATAGAATTATCGAAAAGCAAATAAACAGAAATAGGAAATTCTGGTCACAAACAAACAGTGAAAACATACAATAGTTAACCTGCATTGTGCAGCTCGGAGTAAAATCAGATTCATAATGTTACTATAGTTTATTAGTTTGATGATAACATATATGACTATCACTGTTATTTACTGTAGATGGCAGAAGGCAAAGAGACGTCATCTTAAGCCACCATAAAATGATGTGGTGCCGCCATCCATCACAAATTGGGCATAGCAGTTGGCAAAAATCCCGCTGCAGCAATCAGTCATGGTCACTATTTGATAACACTGGTATCTATTATCATCTGATCAATACTATTGGACTTTTTTTGCATGTTATCAATTTTAGCAAAATATCATTGACAACTTGTGGATGTATATGACGTGGCAATATATGATTCATAAATAATATAGATTTCTATACATTGAAAATGCAAAAAGCACAAAAGAATCAATATAAACACACATATTCATAACTGCTATAAATTACAAGGCAAACAGATTATCTAAGCTAATTACCATTAGATAAGCAGAGTATTTGAACATCGTGCCCTCTTGAAGTCAGAAAATTTATAGTTGGAGTAAAGAACCTGCAGAAATGGAATAAAATTTCAAGACAATGTGAAATCATAATGAAGAAATTTGAAGATATAAACTTCAAAACCGTTAGATTCACATGCAAAGAAACTGTCATTTAAGTGTAACATGAAATCAATTTGGTATAATTCAGATTTGGGACTAAGTTTTCAAGGTTTGTCTATTTAGCTAGTTAGTTAGTGTTCAGGATTAGCCTCAACAGTACGATGATGAATAAAATCCAGAAGATATTTTTTGTATCCCATTTTTCGAACAAATAATGTAGGAAACACCAAATAAAATGGAAGGAATAAAGTTCTAGAATTAGTCATTACTCATTGGCAAGCCTCAGGAAGAATAAAGAGGCATTTTCTTAAGAAGTTGAAGCCCAGAATGCCTGAATCGTACATGAGAGTGGGCAAAATAGGTTATTCAATTCATTTTGCAGTCGCACATATAGAATTTGTTTGAGTGGGTAAAGGAATTAGTTATTATTACATAATGATAGGATGAGCTGGAACATTACTATCAGTCTCTAAATTTCCTCTAATTTAATGAAAAGGCACACAAAAGTTATTTCCCAAATTTCTCACTGACTTCTGGAAATTAACTTTGCTCAAACAAAATTGTTACCATCCCCCAATAAGTCATATATAGGATTCAACTGGACATTTAACTTCATATAACTTGTTCCAGCCAATTCTTATTAACCTTTATTTTTCACATAACTGATAGGTAAACAACATCTGATCAATAAATAATGGGTTATAAGTAGAGACACAGCAATGTTTACATGCTATTTCTCTTCAAATGATATACAAAAATGAATAAAGGAACACTAATTACAACTAATTTGACCAAACCAAAGCAGGTATTTACCACAAATAAGGTAGCATAAATAAATAAATTTATTAGAAATCTCAAATTCAAAACTACATAAACTGATTAACTAACTTGTCAGTCAATGTCATCAACAAATTAAAAAATTCACAACTTTAGGGGTTTTAAATATACATAAAAAAAAAAAAATCAATATTAGGTTTTTAACATACATGGATTCATCATCAGGGTGAGCAATAACCAACAAGACATTTCTCTTCCGATGAGCTCTACCTGAAAATCAAAATTGAGGAAAACGAAATTAAAAAAAAAATACAAACAAATTTTAATAGTGAAATGAAATGAGAGATAAAATGGAACACAAATAGTTGTAAGGAACAAATTGACAGAGAGAGAGAGAGAGTACCATTTAGCGTGAAATGTTTAGTGAAAGGGGTGCGGGGGAGAAGGAAAATTTTGCATAGAGAAATAATCCAAAGAAAAAAGAGAGAAGCGATAATGAGAAACAAGGCCATGAAGGTTGAATTTGCAACACCAATACAACGATGAGTGTTCAAAATACATTGCATCGCATTTTTATTTTTCTCAGATTTCAATTTCAAGGTAAGGTCGCGGGAATTAGGAATTTAAGACTAATGACGGTAAGAGAAAAGGATCACATGCTTAATATTTATGAGTTCAGATTATAAATGCAATTTTACTACTTATTACACTGTTTTAAGTCCGGTTACACCTATTTATGAGTTCAAGAAATAATCATATATATTATTAAAAAAATGTAATTAATGTTTTATCAATAATATATAGACATACAATGATACAAATAAATACTGTAATGTGCGAGTTTTATCTCATTTCATCGATAAAATAATTTTTTTGCAAATTCCTCTTATTTACAAATTTTTTTTGTAAATGACACACTTGAAATGAGATAGAGGGTGTATATAACACAAATTAATTAATCTCCCTATTATTAAAGATAAACTTCATTTTTAGAGAAGTGATAACGTATGCCTAAATGACATTTGTTAAAATATCAAATCGAAGAATTGTATATTAAAATTGTATTCAGCCTTTTAAAATATTTAAAATTTATTTTTTCAACAAAAATAATTATATTTTTTTTTAACATGTGTCATAAGGCACATGTTAACAAAAAGATTTTTATTTTATTTTTGTTATATTCGAAAATATGATAATATAACTTATATAATTGCAGTATCTCGAATTTAAATATAGAACAACATGATTAAATGAAAATTGAATTTTTTTTATAATTTATAATAAATTAATTATAAAATTATGTTAACAATAATATTTCTAACACACTCTTTTAATCTATTTAAAATTCAAAAGAGTTTTATTAAATTTATGTTGGAATCTAAATATAACTAGACTTACTTGCAGTTTTGATCATTTATTTTAGCTGAATCATTAAAATAATCATCTATTTTATTTCTTTCTAGTTTTAGTTCTCCAAACAAATACAAATTTTAATAAATATTTTTTTTTTAAGTCACACTACACCATATATGATTATACATCTCATGTACAATTGTTGCACTACGATATTTTGAGGCATAGTATGACTTAAATAAGCACTAAAAAATAACACCTCGTCAACACATCATCTTACATTTTTAGTCTATAAAATTTGGCTATAAAAAAATAATACTTCATCAGGAATCAATATTTAGTTATAAAAAGAAGTCATCAACTTACATTTTTAATCTATAAAATTTTTATCCACTTTCAAGCTAAAAATATTTTTTGGCAATAATTTTAATTTCCAAATTATATAATGGATTGAGATTTGTTGTGTAATTAATATTACACTTTATCATTAAACTGTAAACTAGACGTTTTGATGAAGACAGAGATCGAGACCGAACAACTATGATCAAAGTCACAAGCTCAAAAAGAAGTTCAAATATCTTCATTAATAAGCTTTAAATCCAAACATATTCGATGTTTAAATGTAAAGGTAAATGATACAATCAATACCTCAAATACATGAGAACCATTCATATTTACATATATGCATATAAAGTATTTTCAAAAGTCAAAATCACATTAACAAAGTCTTAAAACTAATGTTTTTGACAAAATACAAAAGTATTCGAATACAACATGTTGCAGTCGAATACAAAGCAAGTCAGTAGCTAAAAACTTTGCATCTGTATTCGACTACGACCTTCTGTAGTCGAATACAAAGTAAGTCAGTGGCAAATTTCACGAATTTGTATTCGACTACATGAAAGGTGTATTCGAATACAAGGTGCAAATTTTGAATAAATTTGAACATTACAAATAGATGTATTCGAATACACATATCCTGTATTCGAATACAACTGGAAGCAATACAATTTTTCATATCTGAAATGACTCAAAATCATTGTATTTGTTCATCGAACCTCTTGGATCATTGGCCACAAATCTAAAGAAATGTTTATGAAGTATAAATACACCATAACTTCATATCAAACACCACACAATCCTTAAATCAATACCTTGAATAACTTTGAACAAAATTATTTTTTTTACAAAGTACTTGCATATCATTAAGAAAGGTTCTCAAAGTACTTGAAGTATTATTGTATTGAAATCATTATACCTCTCATTTATCCTTATTCAAAATTTGTATCACTTGTAAAAGAAAATAGTACTTTCTTAAAGTATCTTAATCTAAGATAGTGGTGTGCTATCTTAGAAGTATTGTTAGAAGTTTGTAGTAGAAATCCCAAGGTGGAAGTTGTACATTTTTTGACAAATAAGTGAGTTAATCTCTTGTGGTGTACAAGAGGACTGAATGTACTTTGATTATACGCGAACCAGAATAATTATATTGTGTTCATTTATTTAATGCACTTACTTAATATTAATTACTATATTAACTCAAAAAATTCAACTACCATATCAAAACAATAAATTTTCCTAGCACGTAATTCACCCCATTTTAAGCGTACCTCTATACTTACATAAACTATATAGTTTTGGGTTTGTAATATGTTCTCCCTAGAACCCATTCACGCATTCATTTGGAGAATTAACTTTTGGTAAATGTTAGTGTTTTTGGAGGGGAGACGAACATCTCACATAAATCTTTAAATTATCCAGAAAAACTTAAATTTAATATTAAATTTTATTTCAATTAAATAGTAATTAAATTCATAAAAATAAATTTTGTGTTCAAATTTAATATCTCACAATTATATATAAATATTTTAACAATAAAAGAAATAACATAAATTTAATATCTCACAATTATATATAAATATTTTAACAGAAATTACACATGACCGATATAATTTGTATAAAAAATTGTTTCAATATTTAATTTATAGAGTACCCTTTAATGAAAAAATAAATAATTTGTGGCGTTTTATCGACCAATTCCCAGTATAGTTGACTGGGAATTATGATGTTCATTTTCATTGCTCAAATCAAAAAATAAAATAGAGAACTAGTTGGTTGGAAAGAGAGACATGTGAGGTATGATCAAACTAGCTTTTTAAAATATTTTTAAAAGAAAACCTATTGATCAACATTCATACAACTTTCTATACTTTAACAGAGAGAGAAATAATGAGTCTTTCTATACTTTAACAGAGAGAGAAAATTATTGATCAACATTCATACATCTTTCTATACTTTAAAGGAAATAAATTAGATATACCACTACTCTTTTAGAAACGAGTCGATCATAAATAGTCAACTCTTGATTCTTGTGAAGAAATTGTGGATGTTTAGCAGCAGTTCCTGAAGAAGATGGCTTCAACAGTTTCAGGTTTGTTAACAAACATGTTAGACAGACTAGTAACGAGCGCTTTCCACAACATTTCAATGGCAAAAAATATCCATTCTGATTTAAGCAACCTTCAAAACACTCTCACAATCATCAACGCCTTCATTCTCGACGCTGAAAACAAACAAACTCTAAACAACTCCATTTCACTATGGTTGAACCACCTCAAACTCGCTTTATTCGACGCACGTGACATTCTTGATGAAATTGAATGTCAATCTTTGAGGAATCAGGTTCTCAAAATTAATGGAAAATTCACCACTAAGGTACAACGCTTTCTCTCTTCTTCTAACCCTTTTGCATTTCGTCTTAAAATGGCACATAAGATTAAACATATTAATCAGAGGATAGATGAAATTGCTTCTCTTAGGATGAAATTAGGTCTCTTAGAGAATCATTCTATTGGAAGTGGAAGTGGAAGTAGAAGGACTAGTACTAATGCTTCTAGAGAGACTAATTCTTATGTTAGGTCTTCCCTTGTGATTGGTAGAGATGATGAGAAAGAAAAGATTATTAGGTTTTTGATGGATCCACCCTTAGATAATGACGACATTGATGTTATTCCGATTGTTGGAATTGGAGGACTGGGAAAGACTACTCTTGCTCAGTTGGTTTATAATGATGATAGGGTGATTGAGATTTTCGAATTGCGTATGTGGGTGTTTGTTTCTGATGATTTTGATGTTAAGAGGTTAGTGTTGGAGATTCTTAAAGCTATGCATGGAATGGAGATAGATGCTCACATGTATAGTTTTGATCAATTGCAAAATTTGCTTCGTGAAAGATTGTGGGGGAAGAAATTTCTACTTGTTCTGGATGATGTTTGGAATGAAGATTACAGAGAATGGCTTGAGTTGAAAAAACTTTTACTAGGGATGCATGATGTTGAAGATGAGAAAATTGGTAGCAAGATTGTCACGACCACTCGCAGTGACAAGGTTGCTTCAATAATGGGGAATGCTTATAAACACAGCTTGAAGTATCTTCCAGAAGAAGATTGTTTGAGGCTTTTTGTTAAGTGTGCATTTCAAGCAGGGGAGGGGAAACAGCACCCAAGGCTTTTAGAAATTGGGAAGGATATAGCTAGAAAGTGTAGAGGGTTGCCCCTGGCAGTGGTAAGTTTAGGGTGCCTGCTTTACTCAAGACCTAATGAAATTGAGTGGAAGAAAGTAAGAGATAGTGAAATTTGGAAAATGAACCCTCAAAATGATGATGGTATTTTGGCTGCATTGAAACTAAGCTATAATCACTTGTCATCTGAATTGAAACCGTGTTTCTCTTATTGTTCGATTTTTCCCAAGGGTTATGAGTATACTAATTTGGAACTGATTTCATTTTGGATGGCCCATGGACTACTGCAAACGAAAAATGAAGACGAGGAGCCGGAAGAACTTGGTGAGTTTTATATTCAAGAGCTGGTTTCAAGATCTTTCTTTGAAATTGCTTCTGAGGAACAACTGGTTATTGATGGTCTTATTTCCGAAGAACTTGATCTTCTAGGCATCACCTATTTCAAAATGCACGATCTCATTCACGACCTTGCCGTGTTCACAATGCAAAGTGAAAGGGCAGTAGTAAAATTCAACTCAACAAACGTTAAAGAAAAAGTGCAGCATTTATCATTTGCAGACAGTGATGAAGGAGTTCCAACCTTTGGTGAAATGTCAAGCAAGATCCGAACCATTGGATTCTGGCATGCAGGTCAAAATGATCTCGCAATCACTGAACCGTTTGTCAAATGGATTTCCAACAAGTTCAAGTACCTCAGGGTGTTGAACATTCAAGGTTGTAATTTTCAGTTCTTGCCTGATTGTTTCAACAAAATGAAGCATTTGAGGTATCTTGATCTAAGCTATTGCCAGAGGTTGGAAAAACTTCCGAATTCCATTTGCATGCTTCAAAGCCTAGAAATATTAAATCTCTGTAGATGTGTAGCACTTGCATATATTCCCAAAAATTTGAGTAATCTTGTCAGCCTTAGGATTTTGTGGATTACCACAAAAGTCACTGATTTGTCTTTCATACATATTGGGAACATGAAATATCTACAAATCTTAATTTTGTGGAATTGTGACAATTTGACCTTCCTTCCACGTGATTTGAGGCACTTAACTGCTTTAAAGAAACTGACTATTGAGTCTTGTGAAGGGGTGATTAGTTTTGAGGATGAAGGAGAAGAAAATGAAAACTACTCCTTGAAACTTGAACGATTTTCAATAGACAAATTACCCAATTTGGCAGCATTACCTGGTTGGCTTAGACAATCTGATAAAACTTTGAGATACTTGGGTCTTTCAGAGTGTTCGAGCCTAATGACATTGCCAGAATGGTTGGTAAATATGACATCACTTGAGACGCTTCTCATTGCTGATTGTCCAAACTTGACACTACCACAACAAATTGATTGTCTTCAAAATCTTCAGAATTTAAAGATATATGGATGTCCTCAGCTAGTTGAGAGATGCAATCAAAATACAGGCCCCGACTGGTGCAAGATAGCTCATATCCCAAATGTTGAAGTAAGCGTAAATTCATGATTTATCTTTTTTCACATGCACTTGATGCTTTTTTATTCTGCTTATCTAACTGAATCCTGTTTTTAATGTTAATTCGATCCAATTTATTCAGTCTATAGGCTCGCACGTCCAATATGAATTTTAGACTTCCCGTTGAAAACTTTGTAATATTTACTGAAGTTGGGTCATTGTTTAAGTCAGTTCTGTCTTTGTGTTCTTAGAACTGGATTATGCACCAAACCTTAAAATTTCCGGTCTTTTTGGACTGATTTATTGCACATGTAAAAATTCAAATGGTTTTACTTTTACAGTATGATGTAAATCTTAGATTTTTAACTAGAATAATTCGGAAGTAACATGCTCGAAACAGTTTCAAGAGGATCTTTGATCCATGCTTGAGGTGAACCCCTGGAAACAGCAAAATTGACCACGGCATCTAAGGCTAAAGCTATGCCGATCTAAGAGTGTAGCATCAGTCCCATTCATCAAACCAAAAGGCATACATACATGGTTACATATTAATATCTCCTAGTGAAAGTTCATTAGAAGAAATGTTTTCATTTCCTATTCATAGGGCATGGTGCACAGTCATGACTTTCCAAACAAACTTCTTAGTTCTCTAGCAGCTAGCAACTCTGCCCCAAAGGAGTCAAGTCATGCGATTTCTGCTGTTAATGTGTCTGTTTTCCCAGCCATAAACATACTCACATGATCCCTGACAAACACCAATCCAAAACTTCTGCAACATTAGTTTTAATCATTCCTTGCTGCAGTCTTCATGTCTATCACACAACCTTATTCTAACATCGTCATGAGAACCAACACTGCGTGAAACTCACGTAGGACATCAGGGATAAAGACTGTGCTTGTCCTGACTGCATGGTCTCCCCCCAAGCTAAGCCTGGTTTCGATCCCACCAGCCTCTACTGAAAGGGGCAACCAATATATAAGTGCAACACCTTTCCGTATAGTAGTTGAGCTGGGATACCCAAAAGAGTTTGAGAAGGAGGTCCAGGGTTCAAACTCTGACTACTAACATAACAATAACATACTTACAACTAACATTTTGCCTATCCATATATATATATAAATGCAGAATTATATATAATTATATATATAAATGCAAAGCATTGCCTTATAATGATCGGACATTGAGCAACTTTGAGTCAATTAATTATCTGTTTATTGTTAGTGTGTCTGTTATGGAAAATTATATCTGCAAGCATGCCGGCTAAAAAACAAAAATTAACATTGCTTTCACTTGCATAATTCACACTTAAGTAGAGAGAAAGAGAGAGACAGTTGTTTTGACCAAGTTGTATTTTTTTTCATTTCTATTATTATTCAACATTAAATAAGCTCCAGGGATACCAGTCCTGGCTTTGAAAATTGCTTCAACAATTAAGAATTTTTATCATAACATACACATTGGGACTTTGGATTTGGGTCCTCTCATATCAAAATTTGACATAACCACAGTGAGTTTTCCGTGTCTAGATCGAGTCCCAATTATTTAATGCCCATGAGGAGTAGAGAGATAGGCACAAAGTTGTACATAACAAATCAAGTGAAACTACATGTTTTGCTCAAATACTTTGGATTCCTAGCTACAGTTTCCCTCCCTAGTTTGCTCCTGCATGAACTACACATTTGTCTTTACTTGTTACTAACTTCTTTTTTTCTGTTGGTTTCATCGTGCTAGATTGCCAGCGTTTAGGATTACGGACAATAGTGCAAACACAATCACCAAACATCATGGAGGTAGTAGAGACTTTGAAGTTTGCATTCCTCGATTTCCTAACCCATGTGTGCTGGTTGCGTGCAATTCCTTCTATAGCTTGCCATGTGGTTGCGCCTTGACCAACTCCATGTCCAATGGAAGCTAGCCGGACAACCGACCAAGAAATGACCCAAGCAGCCAAAAATCAACGGAGTCATAAGTTTTTTCTATTCCAAATAAAGTAAAGAAAATAATTTGTTCAGACATAATCAACTAAAAAATTAACATGTCAATTTTTTCTGTAAGTGTGTACTCCTACTCAACTATTTTTATAATTCTTTTAATTTTATTTTCTCTCTTTCTTGTACATTTAGGGCCCATTTGTGGGAATAGAGAAGATAGGAAAAGGTAAGTTATTCTATCATATTGTAATATCTTGTTATTCACCCTTATTTCAAACCCTTCCTTCCTTCCCTTTCTCTTCATTGGTTAATTTTTGTTGTTGTAGTAGACTATTTCAAAATCTAATTGTTCAATTTAAGTACAAAAAAACTCTAGATAGATCAATTATAGAGATCAGAGACTATGACATAATGTTGTGACATGTAAACTATCTTAGAAAATTTGTTTGTTGAGTGAAACATGGATGATATTATATCTACCGATCTTAAAAAATTGACACCGTGTTAAGATTACTGTTTTTAGGCAAAAACATATAAATGGTTCTAACACTATTAATGTTTCACCCAAATTTATCCTTATAATAAGGGTTGAAATGAGCAAAATAACTTTTGCTAACCAGAAACACTTCTGGATTTTCCCATCCCTCAAACAGTTTCACAAGGAGCAAAAATCACATAAACTTCTTGGCCAACTATTGAGGAGTGACGTGACCAGATAAAAGTAAGTTACTCAAACAATTTGAGATGCTCAATGATTAATCATTGAGAGGTTAAATGGAGGCAAATAATTATGCAGATAACTTATATTAAAATCTGAAGTCTGAATAGAAGACCAACTGAGCATTTGACAAGTTATTTGACTATGCTTTTTATTAAGCAAATCACTACCCACGAAATTATGAGGTTCTTTTTCTAAATACAATTGTTTAAGCCCTAACAAGAAGTGACCTTTATATGCTTCTTGCAGTGAACCAAATGTGTTAGTCAAAGTTGCAAGTATTCAATTAACTCCATGCTGAGCAAACCCTTCAACTTCATATATTTTTCTTATAAAACCTGCACAAGGTCCAACCTAGTTAAGAAGCAAAACCAAAGAAAGTGGTTAAACTGAGGTACCCAAAAAATTAAGGAGGTCCAAAGTTCAAATTTTAACTACCAATATAATATATTAAACCATTAACATTTGTCTATTTAAGTTCAAATCATAATAATTTCCGAGCCCTCATGGGAACATGATACCAAATAAGAACAGTACTTTTGTAAAAAAAAAAAAAACAGTACAAAACGGAAGCTTATATATAGCTAACATTCAAATTAAAATGTGCAGCACTGGACATTTAAAAGGAAAAACTAAATATGATTTTAATTATTGATCATGTCGATGAATGGTATGCTTATACTAGATTTACTCCGTTTCATGCTATCTACATTTTTAAAAGTCATTTCAATTTTATTTGATCAAATAAATTAAACAAGAAAACGAAAGGAATGCATCCTGTTTCACATCAGTAAGACATTTTCTATATATGCAGACGAGATTTAACCCAAGACAACAACGTGCTTAAAGGACTTGACTGGACTAATCACTATTTTCTATATATTTTACTTAACGTACTATTTTTCAGCGAAAATAGACGGTGAGTAACAACATCACATTCATTGGTATAGTGGAATTGGACCGATTTAATTATCTCTACCTCTTTCAGTAAATCCTTTTCTTTTTATCACTTTTATTTAAATCTTGTGAATAAAAATATGTTATGAAGAGAGAAAGCTCCATTTAAGAAGGATCGATCATATTTCTCGATAGAGATTAATTAGATAATGTCAATAGTATATTTTTCACCGATAAAATTATTAAAAATAAAACTGATATGAATCATGTGATTCATTGTCCCGAGAGAAGTTGTGCTTATGTCAAATGGTTATCACATAATTTCCTTTATTTTTATCGTTGCTTCTCCTGAAATAATAGGTATATGAATGTACATGAAACCTTTTCAAAAAACAAATGCAAGCGGTGTGGGACACTGCTCTACACATTATATAACCACGTGTCTTTCATTTCCCACCATACAGAATTATAAATATGTATACTATTGCATTTTACAAACTATATGCTTTCCTTCCCTTCTCATCTCTCAACACCTTTTATTTGTCGTCAAGTTTTGAACTCAGCAAAGAGAATATTATCCATCAATCAAACAAATATCATGAAGGTACGCTGATTTCACCCATTATAAATTTGTCACCATCTTGCTGCAAAATTTTATGTGTATATATTATATTTATATAGTATGCCTCCATGTTATATGAGCTGGTCAGAATTACGGTTCGTAATTCCGATTTTGTTAAGTTACACGTAATAATTTTTATAAAATTACGATGGTTCACCGTAAATTGAGTGAGAGACCCACTCTATATCAAAGTGAACTTTGTATTATATGGTTGTATATATTCTAGCAAATTATTTGCATGTATTGGCTTGAGAAAACGTTGGATTTTCTGGTTTTAAACATTTGTTTGCAGCTTTAGATTGGTTTTTTATAATTAGGAAGAAGAAACAAGTATTCATTTAGGTTTCATATTTAGTTAGTTCTAGTTCAAACTTTGACTGAAACAATTCTTAGTTAGACTTTTAACTCAAAAACAATCTCCAAATTATTAGGATTATTTCCAAAAGAAAAACTCAATTGTTTAGGTAAATCATATTAGATATTATACCTTTTCTATGGCAAAGTCTTGTCAAAGATTGTAAAACCTAAGCCAAATTCTTTTAAGTATGGAAGTGAACTATAGTTTACAAGGGAAAAACATTGTTGAGATTTGGGACCTGTAAATAGAATGCAACATGTCACTTGAAAATCATTGTGGCAAACACAAGACGTTTCAACTTTGAGTTTTCCTAAACAAATTTAAAGCTAATTGTGATTTGTTAGCTCATAGCAAAGCAAAATGTATACCAGCTAAACTAGAAGTTCAAACATTCACTAGACTCTTGAGTATATAGATGAAACAGAAAGAAAATAAAAGCTAAAGAAGTTCTCGATAGTGTATTGAAAATAAATAGTTTCTTCAGATCAGATGATGACTTTGAGTAGCACAATGGATGCATCCAAAAGATAAATGGGGCCGACCATTGGTGTTTTATATATAGGGTTTCAAATTGCAGACCACTTGTTGCTGCTGTGTCTCAACCGCATGAGACCATAATTGCGGTGCAATTGTGAATCACATATTGCAACACCCCAAAGTAATTGATGTAACGGTTGCATGCGCATACTGTAAATCTTGAACAAGAAGATGATGAAATTGATTATGATGAATGTTGCATAAATAAATTTCAAAGCATCAAACTAAGTTTTAGGTTCGATTTGTCCATATCAATATATATATATTGGATGCAAACGGGTTAATAGAATAATTTGTTTCATAATACTTTGAAATCTTTGAAGTGAATTTCACATTCATATCAAACCTATCGAATGATAGTTTATATAACAAAGTTTTTTCATTTATTCTTGTGCACTATAGAAAAGAAGAAATGACTCCTAAATATTTTTGGCAGAATTTTGACTCAAGTAACATGAATTTTGTCTTGTTCTTTCTATCTCTAAAGTGTCTCTATTGGTTCAATGACTAATGCAACCAATTGACCAAGTGATACATTAAATTATTTAATTTCGTTACATTAATATATCTATCAGATAATTCTAAATATATTTAAAAATTCTCACATATCAATCATATAAATTATTTATATGAAGAGTTGATAATGAGATAAATATTAAATTTTGGAGGGAAACTAAGAGTTATGTGACTTATAAAATAGGTAATAAATTATGATATTTGATGCTAAACCGCAATGCGTATCACAACAACCAAAATGTCATCAACCACAATTTATCATATTTTTACATCTACATCTAGTCTTCACATTTTGAGTATATCACACTTCACACATGATTTTGTTGTGTACTTGATCAGGCTCATTCTAACTTGCATAAGAGAAAGTCTACTTTGACAGCTGGTGTAAATCATGCTGCTTTTAAGGTATCTACAAGTGTGTAACTTTTATGTGTCTTTTATGGTATGTTTGGATGGAAGAGTTTGAAGCAAAAGAGATCAGGGTCATTGAAAGGTTGCAATAATCTACTTTCTTTTTCTCATTAAAAAAATAATTAAAAAATATTTAACCCCAAAAGAAAATAATACCTTCCATCCATCCAAACAAATCTTTTGCAGAGTCAGAAGTATAACCATAATGATGTGTACTATTAAGACCCATAAGTGTTTTCAAATTCATTTTCATTTATCAACAATTGTTTTTCTGCATGTCTATAAATTAATAACATAAAAAAACAATAGTATGAACCAGCATTTTTTGACCTCTTTCTATTGATATCACAAGCTTATATCAGTTAATGATCTAACTCAACTCCTTGTATATTACAAGACATCAAGGAAGGAAAGCTATGTGGACTCTCTTGAAAGAAAGGTTATTCTCTTTCAGTTTTGTTCTGTGCATTATCATTACAATGCAATCAAAGACTGATGCAGGTAGGTATTTTGCATATATAGTGGAAAATAGAGCTATTAGTATTACATGGTATTTAAACACACCATTGGAGATACATGATTCATTATGAGATCTGATTTAGAATTTGCAAATATGAACATGCAAGTCACATTAATTGATTTGCTTGCTAGTACACCTTCCTTATTACCATATTCATAGCCTTCAAATTCCTGGTTTGCATTTAACAGCAGGAAGATGATCTCATTACTAGAGAAGAAAAATATAGTGAGGATGAGGATGACACCGATGCCAATGACAATAACAATGAAGAAAAAGCTGGAGGCGATGATGATGTGGTTGAGGATCATCAAGAGGAAGGAGAGTACTTACTAGGTAACGACGGTCCTACTACGATTTCAGAGGTATACATACATGTTTCTGCTTTAAATAGAAAAACTGAGCATTTATAAAATATTTATGTCACAATCTTTTCCATTATTCATACAGAATGGAATTCACAAAGGTCTGATCACGAAAGATGCAGACGAGAAGAATAAGCCTTATACTCGACATTTCAGCCACGGATGTCACTTAGTTGAAGGAGAGATGAACCATGGAATGGAGGACTATGTTTTTGCTCAACACAGGAAGCTCAATGGTTATGATTTAGGACTGTACGCAATTTTTGATGGACACTCAGGTCGCGATGTCGCAAAATATTTGCAAAGCCATCTATTTGAAAATATACTGAGTGAGGTACTTACTTTAGTAATAATTGGTATATTTCATTCTAGAGATTATTATTCTCGCTGCGAATTTGATTTCTTAATCCTGCATGGATAGCCCGATTTCTGGGAAAATCCAGTGCATGCTGTTAAGAAAGCATGTAAAGCGACAGACAATGAGATTTTAGAGAACTTAGCTGATTCGCGTGGAGGATCAACGGCTGTGGCTGCAGTACTAATTAATGGTGTAAAGCTAGTGGTAGTCAATGTTGGCGATTCTCGAGCAATATCATGTAAAAATGGTCTTGCCAAACAACTTACTCTGGATCATGAACCAGAGAAGGAAAAAGAACTGGTTGAGAGTAGAGGAGGTTTTGTGTCAATGAGACCAGGTAATGATGAAATAAATTCAACAAAATCTGTCTATGCATAATAATTGTGTTCATCAATGAAAATAAACTTACTTTCATATTACTTAGAAACTACTCTTAGAATGTCAAGTCTGTTATTAACATTTGGGGACTTGTATTGCTACATCAAAGTCAAGTACTAAAGATGCCAAAATGGAATTAGGGTGTGTTCCAAGAGTGGATGGGCAGTTAGCAATGACAAGAGCATTTGGAGATGGAAAATTGAAGGAACACATCACTGCAGAACCAGATGTGATGATTAACAAGATTGATGAGGACACTGAATTCATCATTTTGGCTAGTGATGGTTTGTGGAAGGTATGAGGATTCTGCGCTTAGTCTAGAATTATTGATTAAGAAAAGAAGAGGTGAAATCTTCAATCAATTGCTATCTTATTGCAGAACTACTTGGGACTGTTCTGAATGAACTCTTGTTAAGTAATAATAATTAACTGAAATAATGGCTTCACCATTTCAGGTGATGTCAAATCAAGAGGCTTGTAACTGCATCAGGAATGTTGATGATGCTCAAAAAGCAGCAAAAAAGTTGGTCAACGAAGCCAAATATATGGGAAGCTATGATGATATTTCATGCATAGTTGTTATGTTCTAGCTACGAATGGTGATATTTCGTACAAATGTCTCTTTAAAATCTTTTCAAAAGTTATATTTCGATTCCACAATAAAAATTGACTCCATATTGTAATTGAATCTAAGATCCTTTCTGCTTACATCATTACTATTTGACATCACATGCAAATGTAGTATTCTATCTACAAATAGATTTAAGATCCTTTTTGCTCACATCATTACTATTTGACATCACACGCAAATGTCGTATTCTATCTACAAATAGAGACAATAAGGCTATAATTTCAAGTTAACATTAAGATACATAAAAAAAGTTGCATTTAGCCATTAACTCTAAAACTCCCATGCAAATCTATGAAATCTTTGTCTATCATACAAATATTGTAATATGAATACAAATTTCATATTGCAATATATTTTAGCATCGTCAACCATAATACTCAAATTTAGGACCATCAATTCTTATTTATATTATTTTAGGTTTACAATATAAATACAAGATCTACATAGTAATTGATTTTAGGGGCATCAACTCGAAGCCAAATTAATCAATTTTTATGCATGTCAAAAAGTTTTACAATATGAATATAAAATTTATATAATAGTTGATTTTAAGATATCATCTAAAAAATTTATATAATAGTTGATGTTAGAATCATTACTTAAAAGTTCACATTTTGATATATCAATTCTTATGTGGTAATACGAATTTTATAATATGAATAAAAATTTATATTACAATTTATTTTAGAATCATAATCTATAAGCTCATTTTTTATTGCAATCTTATGTTACAAATTAAAAGTTTCAACTCAAAATTCGCATTTGAAATTTTCGGATTATATATCATTTGAGTTTTACAATATGAAAACAAGATACATAATGAATTTTAGGATCAACAACCATTTAAGTTCATCTGTTGGCATATAAATCACTTGAATGTCACAGTATCAAAACAAAATTTATATTAAAATAGATTTTAGGGTCATCAACTAGAAACTCCTATTTGAATCTATCAATTTTCATGTAGCTTTTTTAATAAGGAAATAATATTAATTTATAATTATATTTATCAACTTTCCTAAAATAAGTTAGATAAATTAAGAACTGATTTGATCCCCTTAATTTATAAATATTAGAGGAAAATAATGTAATTATTATTTATATTGAGAAATATAAAAGTAAAAGACATCAAACCCTAATTTGTGACATGGTATCAGAGATTCGATCAAACCTGTGAGCTCTTAGTTAATCTTGGTTTTATTCAGCGACACCCCACTGGGTTGCTCTTGAAAACCGTTTCTTCCGTTCTTGGTACTTGTTTGTTTCGTGATTACGTTGTGAACTCTCAACCATAGCTGTTTGCGATTGCTTGTTCGCCTCTTGATTTCATCTTCGTGATTCTTGATTGTCTTTCACGATTTTTTAGTGTTGCGATTGTGTTTTTGATTTGTTTCTCGATGTTGCTCGTTACTGTGTTTATGGGTTTGTTGATCACGTTTTTGCGTCATTCTCGATGTTTGTTGATTGCGTTTCTGCTCGTCGTTGCTGCTTGCTTGATCGCATTTGGTTGTCGTTATTCTCGTGTTGATCATGTTAATGTTTTGCTCCAGACCTCTTGTTTAAGGAGACGTTTGATTGATCGCATTTGCATGCTTGAGTGATTTTATTCTTTTTTTTTTTTGCACATTACTAAAAAAAAAAACTTTGTGCACGTGCAAACTAATGACTTCTGAAAAAAAAAACAACTTTTATGTCCGTTTTACCGGTAAGAATTATGATGTTTGAGAATTTCAATTCAAAATGTACGTTAAAGGAAAGGGATTATGGAGTCACCTTGATGGGATTTCTAAGACACCGACAGAGAAGGTTTACTTAGATGCGTGAAAATCAAAAATGCTCAAATTATTTATTGGATTCTGAATACTATTGATCCTCATATGATCAATAACTTGCGCTTCTTCTCAACTATTAAAGAAATGTGGAACTATTTGAAGCGTATCTATAACCAAGACAATACGGTTAAATGTTTTCAGTTGGAGTTAGAGATAGTCAACTACAAACATGGTAATTTGTCTATCCAAGAATATTATTATGAATATTTGAATATGTGGATAGATCACTCTGCTATTCTGTTTGCTGCGGTTCCCAAGACTTCTCTTCCAGATGTTCAAGTTGTCTACAACACTAGTAAGCAGGATCAATTTCTTATGAAACTTCGTCCAGAATTTAAGGTTGTTAGAGGTGCTTTGCTGAACAGAAACCCTGTTCCTTATTTTGATACATGTGTTGGTGAACTTCACAAAGAGGGACAACGTATCCTCACTCAAAGAACCATGTCTAATGATGTTGTCACTTTTGAACCTATTACATATGCTGCTCAGAGTTGAGGTAAAGGTCGTGATATGCAACAAGTCCAATGTTTCTCATGTAAAAAGTTTGGACATGTCACTCATAGTTGCAATAAGAAGTTTTGTAATTATTGTAAGCAACAAGGTCATATTATCTCTTATTGTCCCACGCACCCTCCACGACTAACACAATATTTCGTGCAGGCATACCATGTCACTACGAGCTCCACATTTGGTCCTTCCAATTCTAGTACCTCTAATGGTGGTTCTCTACAGTCTAAAATGATTCACCAAATGGTACTTTCTGCTCTTTCAGCCTTGGAAATTCATGGTAAGTCTTCTAATGTTTCCAATCCATAGTTTCTTGATTCAGGTGCATCCAATCACATGACAGGTTCTTCTAAATACTTGCACAATTTATATTCTTATCATGGTAATTAGAAAATTCAAATTATCGATGGTAATACTATTTCTATCACTAATGTTGGTGATATCAACTCTGATTTTCGGGATGTGCTCATATCACTTGAACTTGCTTCCAATTTGTTGTCGGTTGGAAAATTGGTGGACAACAATTGTAATGTTAATTTTTCTTGTGATGGTTGTCTTGTGTAGGAGTAGGTGTCGGGGAAAGTGATCACGAAGAGGCCTAAAGTGGAAAGATTGTTTCCACTTCAATCTATTTCCAATCATTTATCTATTGCTTGTAATAATGTTTTGAATTCTTATGAGGATCGATATAGAAAATTGGATCATTCAAACTCTGTTGTTTTGTCTCATTTAATTAAAACTGGTTTGTTGGGAAATAAAAATATTGTTTCTAATGTCTCTGTGTCATGTTCTGTTTGCAAATTGGCTAAAAGTAAAACACTTCCTTTCCCGTCTGGTGCTCATCGTGATTCGACTTTTTTTGAGATAATTTATAGTGATGTATGAGGAATGTCTCTTGTAACTTCTTATGCTCACTACAATTATTTTGTCACATATTGATGATTACATTCGCTTTACTTGGATATATTTTCTTGTCTAAATCTAAAGTGTTTTCTATGTTTAAGAAATTTCTAACACATGTTGAAACTCAATTTCAAGCAAGTGTTAAAAAATATCGCTCTAACTCTAGTGATGAGTATATGTCTCGTGAGTTTTAGGAGTATATTCAGCAAAAAGGTATGTTGTCTCAACAATCCTATCCAAATACTCCCCAACAAAGTAGAATGACAGAACATAAGAATCGTCATTTGTGCGATGTAACACACACCTTACTTCTTCATGCTTTTGTATCATCTCGATATTGGGTGGATGCTCTTTCCACAACTATCTTCCTGATCAGTCGTATTCCTTCAACGGTTATTGATCTTGACTCTCCTTTTTTTTTTGTCTATTTAAAATTCAGTCTGATTATAGTGATTTACATACTTTTGGATGTGTTGTTTTGTTCACCTACCTTCATTTGAAAGACATAAGCTTGAAGCGCAGTCTGCTCAATGCACATTTATGGGATATAGTCACTCTCTTAAGGGCTTTGTGTGTTATGATGTTTCTAACCGATGCTTTTGCATTTCTAATGTGACATTGTTTTATAATCAATTTATGTTTCACTGTCTTTCTCCTACCATGAATGATATTGCTATTCTTCCTAACTTTTCTACTATACCTCAATCTATAGAACGTTTTAAACCAGGAAATGTGTATGTTAGAAAACACAAACAAGTTATAACCCCCTTCTCGATATTGATCTGCCACCTGATCCTTTAGCGGTTGCACCACGACGTTCTGGAATAGCGTCTCACACACCAGATAGATATCCAATAAACATGTATAATTCCTCACATACTTCTTTGTTTGCATCTCTCATATCTATTCCAATGTGCTACTCACAGACTGTTAAAGATGTGCGCTGGGTAAAAGCAATGAATGAGGAACTTTAGGCTATTTAAGAGAATTTCACATGTGATATTGTCTTTTGTCCTCTTCATATAAAACTCATAGGTTGAAATGGGTATATTCTATTAAATTGAATTCTGATGGTTCCCTCAGTCGGTACAAGGTTCGATTGGTTGCCTTAGGAAATAAATAGGAATATGGAATTAATTATGATGAGAGATTTGCATCGTTAGCCAAAATGACAATTGTTTGCATTGTACTCTATATAATTGCTTCTCATGGGTGGACTCTTCATCAAATGGATATGAAGAATTCATTTCTTCATGGTGATCTCACTGAATATATTTATATGACTCCTTCTTAAGGTCTATTTTCTTCATCTCATGGTGTGTGCAAGCTCAAACACTCTTTATATGGTTTGAAACAAGCACCTAGAGCATGGTATGAGAAATTTTGTTCCACTCTACTTGGGTTCTCTTTCACTCAGAGTCAGTATGACTCCTCGTTATTTATTCATTGCACATATACAGGCATTGTTCTACTCCTCCTTTATGTTGATGATATGGTCATTACTGAATCTGATCCAACATCTATCCAGGATCTTAAACATCAATTGCAAACTGTATTTCATATGAAAGATCTTGGTAACTTGCAATATTTCCTTGGTCTTGAAGTTCATTCTACCTCAAAGGGTATATTTCTTCATCAACATAAGTATGCGACATACGTTGTTTCTATGGTGGGCCTCTAATCAGCTAATCCAGTAGATACTCCTCTTGAAGTTAATGTGAAATATCACCGAGATGAGGGTGATCTATCCACAAATCCTTTATTGTATCGACAACTTATGGGTAGTCTAAATTATTTGACAATTATCAGACCTGACATATCATTTGTTGTTCAGCAAGTAAGTTAGTTCATGCACTCTCTTCGCCACCTTCACTTGACAATAGTTCGACGCATAATTCGCTATTTACTAGATACCTCTCAACGAGGTCTCTTCTTTCCCATTGGCACAATGCCAAAATTGAGTGCCTATAGTGATGCCGATTGGACTGGGTATCTCTAAATCGTCAATTGAATTAGAGTATTGTGCCATGTCTACTAGCTAATTGTCCACCCCTTCCTGCTGCTCTAGCTAATTGTCCACCCCTTCCGGGTGTTATTTCTATGTTATGTATGGCCGTGCCTAAGGGCATATCGGTTGAAGTAGATTCTTCTTTTTGATCAATCAAAACCCCTTCCCAAACTGTACAAGCTTCTTCCAAAGCATACGACTTTCTGGATGTAGATGATGATATCTATACAGATGGATCTTATATATATCGTAAAATTATTATATTATATATGATATAACGAAGTACCACATGAGTGGATATATAATATAGGAATCTAAATCTGCCGAATCACTCCTATTATGATCTTCTACATCCTAGGTCTTCCTGTTCCTTCATCTGGCTTATGTTCTTCATTTAGCATTCAGACCGAATGACTCTATGAAATTACGTTGTTACTTACACATAGTACGAGTAATGTAGGAGACATTTCTATTTTTCCCCAGGGGAATCCTTAGAATTACCACTGCTTAGCTTTCAATTTGCCTCTGACCATCAAATGACAGAATTGAATAAATGGAAACATTATTTTATCCATTTATGGCAATGTTTTTTTGATATTTGGTCTCAACCAGGAACGATTAAGATAAACCAATTATCCCAACATTCATTTCAACTTTTAGGCTATTTTTCAAATGTGCGGCTAAATTGTTCAGTGGTACGGAGTCAAATGCTGCAAAATACATTTCTAATCGAAATTGTTAGCAAAAAACTAGATATAATAGTTCCAATTATTCCTCTAATTAGATCATTGGCTAAAGCGAAATTTTGTAATGTATTAGGGCATCCCATTAGTAAGCCGGTCTCGGCCGATTCATCCGATTTGGATATTATTGACCGATTTTTGCGAATATGCAGAAATCTTTCTCATTATTACAATGGATCCTCAAAAAAAAAAAAGTTTGTATCAAATAAAATATATACTTCGGCTTTCTTGTATTAAAACTTTGGCTTGTAAACACAAAAGTACTGTACGCGCTTTTTTGAAAAGATCAGGTTCAGAAGAATTATTGGAAGAATTCTTTACAGAGGAAGAAGAGATTATTTCTTTGATTTTTCCAAGAGATTCTTCTACTTTACAGAGGTTACATAAAAATCGGATTTGGTATTTGGATATTCTTTTCAGCAACGATCTGGTCAATCATGAATGATTGGTTATGTTATGATACTTAATAGTCTATATCTACAATTTGTATTCTAGAATATGGAAAGGATTATGAAATGTTCATGTAGTAAGAGTTAGAGTTTCAAAATTCCTCTTCTGGGGAAATAACTCAGGTTTAGATGTATACATAGGGAAAGCCGTGTGCAATGAAAAATGCACGCACGGCTTGGAGAGGGATTTTTCATTGTATTATTTCATTAAACAATGAATTTTCTACTCCATCCGACTAGTTCCGGGTTCGATCCCGGGCAACCCATTTTCATTATAAAAGTCTAATTAATATAGCGAAATAATTAATATATGGCTATTCGATATCATAGCCAAGTCATATCTATAGAAAATCTAGAAAACCTTTTTATCTTTTTTTTGAATGAATGATGAAATCAGGTAAAAAAAAAGGAAATTAGTATGAATCTAGATGAATAACAGCATACAATGGATATTGGTATTGGTTGACACCAGTATATAAGTCATGTTATACTGTTGAATAACAAGCCCTTTATTGTCTAGTTATAGATAATTCGTGTGCTTGGGAGTCCCTGATAATTAAATTTAAATAAACCGAGATTTTACCATTACTGCAATTTTAGAGAGACGCGATAGCGAAAACCTATGGGGTCGCTTCTGTAACTGGATAACCAGCACTGAAAATCGTCTTTACATTGGATGGTTTGGTGTTTTGATGATCCCTACCTTATTGACCGCAACTTCTGTATTTATTATCGCTTTCATTGCTGCCCCTCCAGTAGATATTGATGGTATTCGTGAGCCTGTTTCTGGATCTCTACTTTACGGAAACAATATTATTTCAATATACTTTAACATATATATAAAATTCTCGAAACTATGGAATACTTTAACAGTATACATCGTTTTTTAAGACCAACCAAAATTTTGTGAACAATGCGGAGTAGAATTTGTTGATTCTCGGGTACGTAGATATCAAATGGGGTATATAAAACTAGCATGTCCAGTAACTCATGTGTGGTATTTGAAATGTCTTCCTAGTTATATCGCGAGCCTTTTAGATTAACCTCTTAAAGAATTAGAAGGTCTAGTATACTGCGATGTGTGATTTGATAAAAATTATTATTGTACAGATTCCAAATGATAAACTGTCATTCCAGTCAATAAAATTGGAATGCCCTGTATCTGGCATGTCTCTTGGGATAAGTAACATGAAGCTCAGAATTTATGGGTTTATTGAATATTCCCAAATCAAAGGGGAATTGGTCTATGGTCAATTTAGTAACAAATAAATATTTATTTATAACTGTACGTACCTTGTGAAAAAAATACTTTTTTGTGGAATTCATTATTCCATCTCTTTCTTTTTTTTTTTTTAGAATTGAAATTATGTTCAAATAATTAAATATATCATGATTGCGGAAGTCTATCTATCGCATATAGGCTTAAAGACATCGTGGCATAACCGTCGAGGTGACGTCTTGACCTAAAAGATCAAATGGTATGATATATAGACAAAGAAATCCCTTATGAATTCAAGGATATTCCTTTTATTTATTAATAATTTAATTTTAGAGGATTCATTGTTCGAAGGGAGGTAGACTACTCAATAATTTGACATTTCATTTATATTTCTGTCGTAATTTCGAATTGGATAAAAAATTCCGAAAAAAATAAGAATGTATCAATGAAATGTTGTTTGGTCTTTATTGAGAACTTGAGTAAAGAGTAAACATTTTTGATTTTAGATTAGAGTAGAGGTTTTCGAAAATTTGTAAGAGAAAACCCCTTTCTTTATCTTGTGTAACTACTTTAGCCGGATGAGAGGAAACCCTCACGTCCGATTTTCAAAGGGGGAGATCCATCTTATTAGTTGGATCCTATCCAAATTTTTCGTTTGCTAGGCCCATAATTGAAAAACCAACTTTCTTACGATTACGAGATTCATTCGAATATGAAATCAAATCCTGGAAATACAGTATCCCACTCTTTTTTGCTACTCAGGGTTTCGATACATTTCGAAATAGAGAAATTTCTAGTGGAGCAGGTGCTATCCGAGAACAATTAGTTGATCTGGATTTAAGAATTATTATGGATTCGTCGTTGATAGAATGGAAAGAATTAGGAGAAGAGGGATCTACGGACAATGAAAATGAATGGGAAGATCGAAAAGTTGGAAGAAGAAAGAATTTTTTGGTTCGACGCATGGAATTAGCTAAGCATTTTATCCGAACAAATATAGAACCAGAATGGATGGTTTTATGTCTCTTACCAGTTCTTCCTCCCGAATTGAGACCAATTATTCAAATAGATGGGGGTAAACTAATGAGTTCCGATATTAATGAACTCTATCGAAGAGTTATCTATAGGAACAATACTCTTATTGATCTATTAACAACAAGTAGATCTACCCCAGGGGAATTAGTAATGTGTCAAGAAAAATTGGTACAAGAAGTTGTGGATACACTTCTTGATAATGGAATCCGCGGACAACCAATGAGGGACAATCATAATAAAGTTTACAAATCGTTTTTAGATATTATTGAGGGCAAAGAGGGAAGATTTCGAGAGACTCTGCTTGGAAAACGAGTTGATTATTCGGGGCGTTCTGTTATTGTCGTAGGTCCATCACTTTCATTACATCGATGTGGATTGCCCCGCGAAATAGCAATAGAGCTATTTCAGACATTTCTAATTCGTGGGTTAATTCGAAAACATTTTGCTTCAAATATCGGAGTTGCTAAGTGTAAAATCCAGGAAAAAGAACCCATTGTATGGGAAATACTTCAAGAAGTTATGCGGGGGCATCCCGTATTGCTGAATAGAGCGCCTACTTTGCATAGATTGGGGATACAGGCATTCCAACCCATTTTAGTAGAAGGACGTGCTATTTGTTTACATCCATTAGTTTGTAAGGGATTCAATGCAGACTTTGATGGAGATCAAATGGCTGTTCATGTGCCTTTATCTTTGGAGGCTCAAGCAGAAGCTTGTTTACTTATGTTTTCTCATACGAACCTCTTGTCTCCGGCTATTGGGGATCCTATTTCCGTACCAACTCAAGATATGCTTATTGGACTTTACGTATTAACAAGCGGAAATCGTCAAGGTATTTGTGCAAATAGGTATAATCCGTTTAATTGCAGAAATTCTCAAAATGAAAAAATTAGCGATAATAACTATAAATATATTAAAAAAAACGAACCCTTTTTTTGCAATTCCTATGATGCAATTGGAGCTTATCGACAGAAAAGAATAAATTTCGATAGTCCTTTCTGGCTCCGGTGGCGAATAGATCAATGCATTATGTCTTCAAGAGAAGTTCCTATCGAAGTTCACTACGAATCTTTGGGTACCTATTATGAGATTTATGGGCATTATTTAGTAATAAGAAGTATAAAAAAAGAAATTCGTTGTATATACATTCGAACCACTGTTGGTCATATTTCTTTTTATCGAGAAATCGAAGAAGCTATACAAGGGTTTTCTCGAGCGTATTCATATGGTATCTAATCATATAGGGGGTTGGTGTTGGTATCTAAGCTAGGTAAATTTACTGACCTAAATTAAGGTCAACTAGCATCTTTTGAATTTTCTACATGAATAAATATAAAGAAAAGGAAGTTTTCCAATCATTCACTCAAATCCATTGTCGAACCGAATCCCACTAAGTGGAATATGGAGGTACTTATGGCAGAACGGGCCAATCTAGTCTTTCACAATAACGTGATAGGTGGAACTGCCATTAAACGACTTATTAGCAGATTAATAGATCATTTCAGAATGGCATATACATCACACATCCTAGATCAAGTAAAGACTCTGGGGTTCCGTCAAGCTACTGCTACATCTATTTCATTAGGAATTGATGATCTTTTAACAATACCTTCTAAAGGGTGGCTAGTTCAAGATGCTGAACAACAAAGTTTGATTTTGGAAAAACATAATCATTATGGGAATGTACATGCGGTAGAAAAATTACGACAATCCATTGAAATATGGTATACTACAAGCGAATATTTGCGACAAGAAATGAATCCTAATTTTCGGATGACTGACCCCTTTAATCCAGTCCATATAATGTCTTTTTCAGGAGCTAGAGGAAATGCATCTCAAGTGCACCAATTAGTAGGAATGAGAGGATTAATGTCAGATCCACAAGGACAAATGATTGATTTACCCATTCAAAGCAATTTACGTGAAGGATTGTCTTTAACAGAATATATAATTTCTTGCTACGGAGCCCGTAAAGGGGTTGTAGATACTGCTGTACGAACTTCATATGCTGGATATCTTACACGTAGACTTGTTGAAGTGGTTCAACACATTGTTGTACGTCGAACAGATTGTGGTACCATTCGCGGGATTTCTGTAAATACCCGAAATGGAATGATGATGCCAGAAAGAATTTTGATACAAACATTAATTGGTCGTGTAGTAGCAGACGATATATATATTGGTTCACGATGCATTGTCGTTTCAATTATAACGACAATGCATCGTTATAATTGAAACGACAATGCAATAAATTCCCTAATATCATGCTTCTAGAGCTACTCGATTAGCTACGGCACCCGGTGCATTTCCCCAAGGGTGTCCTAAAGTTCCTCCACCGAATTGGAGTACGGAATCATCTCCAAAGATCTTGGTCAAAGCAGGCATATGCCAAACGTGAATACCCCCTGAAGCAACAGGCAGAACACCCGGTAAAGAAACCCAATCCTGAGTGAAATAAATACCGCGACTTCTATCTTTTTCAATAAAATCATCACGTAGTAAATCAACAAAACCTAAAGTAATTTCCCTTTCTCCTTCAAGTTTACCTACTACAGTACCAGAGTGAATATGATCTCCACCAGACAAACGTAACGCTTTAGCTAATACACGAAAGTGCATACCATGATTTTTCTGTCTATCGATAACTGCATGCATTGCACGGTGGATATGAAGAAGTAGACCATTATCGCGACAATAGTGAGACAAGCTAGTATTTGCAGTGAAGCCCCCTGTTAAGTAGTCATGCATTACGATAGGAACGCCCAATTCTCTCGCAAACACAACTCTTTTTATCATTTCTTCACATGTGCCCGCAGTAGCATTCAAATAATGTCCTTTAATTTCACCTGTTTCAGCCTGTGATTTATAAATTGCTTCTGCACAAAATAAGAAACGGTCTCTCCAACGCATAAATGGTTGGGAGTTCACATTTTCATCATCTTTGGTAAAATCAAGTCCCCCGCGCAGACATTCATAAACTGCTCTACCATAATTCTTAGCGGATAAACCTAATTTAGGTTTAATAGTACATCCCAATAGTGGACGACCATACTTGTTCAATTTATCTCTCTCAACTTGGATTCCGTGAGGAGGGCCTTGGAAAGTTTTAACATAAGCATTAGGAATTTGCAAATCTTCCAGACGTAGAGCGCGCAAGGCCTTGAAACCAAATACATTACCTACAATAGAGGTAAACATGTTCGTAACAGAACCTTCTTCAAAAAGGTCTAAGGGATAAGCTACATAAGCAATAAATTGACTTTCTTCATAGTCGGGAGTATAATAAGTCAATTTATAATCTTTAACACCAGCTTTGAACCCAACACTTGCTTTAGTTTCTGTTTGTGGTGACATACATCCCCCTTACAACTCATGAATTAAGAATTCTAGCAACAATAAGGTCTACTCGACCTAACTTACGTTACGAGTTGGGTTAATAAAACATTTCATAAATGATCCATGAACTAATATTATCACTTAATCCGACTGGTTGATTATGAAATTGAACCATGATATTTGATTTGGCAAATACATCATTATTCTATACTCTTTCATATGTATGGCGCAACCCAATCCTTTTTTTTTCAATTTTGGAGTCTCTTATTTTTTTTTTATTTTTGAATGGAATTTTCTAATTGAAATAATAATAAATTTACTCTTGACAGTGATATATGTTGTATATATAAATCCTAGATATAAAAATGGGCATAATTTGCCCACGAAAAGAAAAATCGATAAAAAAATATCCTAAGTATAAATCCTATGTTGAGGAAATAAAAAATAAGGACCAATGAGATAGAAAAACTGAATCGTAAACAAAGTTTAGGTTCGAATTCCATAGAGAATATAGATAGTATTGTCTATAATCTATAATGTATATCTATAATCTATAATGATAAAGATTGGATGGTATTAAGAAAATAGATTATTAACTTACATTTCTTATTTTTTTTTAATCTTAATAAAATTAACCGATCAACTTGCTTTGTTATCGAACACTATTTTCTTAATTTCAATTTTTTTTTGAAAAAAAAACGGATATATTTTAATATGAAAATAACTCCTACCACTTCTGATACTGAGGTTTCTGCACTTGAAAAAAAAAATCGGGGACGTGTCGTCCAAATAATAGGTTCGGTACTAGATGTTGTTTTTCCACCAGGGAAGATGCCTAATATTTACAACGCTCTGATAGTTCAAGGTCGAGATACTGTTGGCCAACAAATTAACGTAACTTGTGAAGTATAGCAATTATTAGGAAATAATCGAATTAGAGCTGTAGCTATGAGTGTTACGGATGGTCTAAAGAGAGGAATGGAAGTTATTGACACGGGAGCTCCTCTAAGTGTTCCAGTCGGAGGAGCAACTCTAGGGCGAATTTTCAACGTACTTAGAGAGCCTATTGATAATTTAGGTCCTGTAGATACTCGCACAACATCTCCTATTCATAGATCTGCGCCTGCCTTTATACAGTTAGATACAAAATTATCTATTTTTGAAACAGGAATTAAAGTAGTAGATCTTTTAGCTCCTTATCGCCGTGGCGGAAAAATAGGACTTTTTGGTGGAGCTGGGGTAGGTAAAATAGTACTCATTATGGAATTGATCAATAACATTGCCAAAGCTCATGGAGGTGTATCCGTATTTGGGGGAGTAGGTGAGCGTACTCGTGAGGGAAATGATCTTTATATGGAAATGAAAGAATCTGGAGTAATTAATGAAAAAAATATTGCGGAATCAAAAGTAGCTCTAGTCTACAGTCAAATGAATGAACCGCCCGGAGCTCGTATGAGAGTTGGTTTAACTGCCCTAACTATGGCGGAATATTTCCGAGATGTCAATGAACAAGATGTACTTTTATTTATCGACAATATCTTCCGTTTTGTCCAAGCAGGATCCGAAGTATCCGCCTTATTGGGCCGAATGCCTTCTGCTGTGGGTTATCAACCCACCCTGGGTACTGAAATGAGTTCTTTACAAGAAAGAATTACTTCTACCAAAGAAGGGTCTATAACTTCTATTCAAGCAGTTTATGTACCTGCAGACGATTTGACCGATCCTGCTCCTGCCACGACATTTGCACATTTGGATGCTACTACAGTACTATCAAGAGGATTAGCTGCCAAAGGTATCTATCCAGCAGTAGATCCTTTAGATTCAACGTCAACTATGCTCCAACCTCGGATCGTTGGTGAAGAACATTATGAAACTGCGCAAAGAGTTAAAGAAACTTTACAACGTTACAAAGAACTTCAGGATATTATAGCTATTCTTGGGTTGGACGAATTATCCGAAGAGGATCGCTTAACCGTAGCAAGAGCACGAAAAATTGAACGTTTCTTATCACAACCATTTTTCGTAGCAGAAGTTTTTACTGGTTCGCCAGGGAAATATGTCGCGCTAGAAGAAACAATTAGAGGGTTTAAATTGATTCTTTCTGGAGAATTAGATAGTCTTCCCGAACAAGCTTTTTATTTGGTGGGTAATATCGATGAAGCTACTGCGAAGGCTGTGAACTTAACTTAGAAATGGAGAGAAAATTGAAGAAATGACTTTAAATCTTTGTGTACTGACGCCCAATCAAATTGTTTGGGATTCAGAAGTGAAAGAAATTATTTTATCTACTAATAGTGGACAAATTGGAGTATTGCGACAGCTGTAGATATAGGTATTTTGAGAATACGCCTTAACGACCAATGGTTAACGATGGCTCTGATGGGCGGTTTTGCTTGAATAGGCAATAACGAGATCACAATTTTAGTAAATGATGCAGAAAAGGGTAGTGACATTGATCCACAAGAAGCACAACAAACTCTTAAAATAGCAGAAGCTAACTTGAATAAGGCTGAAGGCAAGAGACAAACAATTGAGGCAAATCTAGCTCTCAGACGAGCTAGGACACGAGTTGAGGCTATCATATCAATATGACTCGTAACAAGTTTGTGCAGCCAAATAATTTAAAATTGAAAAAAAAAATAGATAGAATAGGAAAAGATAGAAAATTACAATAAAATTAAAAAAAGTGAGTAGACAAACTTATTAGATACCATTGATTCTGGTATCTAATAAGTTCTACCTATACCTTACCTACTATTGGATTTGAACCAATGACTCCTGCCGTATGAAAGCAATACTCTAACCACTTAGTTAAGTAGGTCATTTTTCATCCTAAATAAAAAAAAAATAACTATCTATCAGATCAATGGATTATAAATGTAATATTACTTATAAGCAATACCAACGCAATATCAATCAACGAGATTGGATCATGTAATATTTATCTTGACAAGAATTTATTTATCGAATATGATAAAATATGTATCAAAAGGGCTATAGCTCAGTTAGGTAGAGCACCTCGTTTACACACGCGCCAATGTTTTTTCATAGGAGTCCATCATGTAATTAAAAGAGTTGATCTTATTGAGAAATCGATGTCTTACTCCGGGAACAAAATAAGAGAACAATAGCCTGACAAAGGATTTAGACGTCAAATGGAATCCATAATGGATTTGAGATTTTGATAAGGTGAATACTTAATCTATTCAATGCTAGGCATAATGAGTCTAGGGACCTCAAAATAATTCTCTTCTCTTCCTATCTTATGAACTTTAAGGTGTATGAAGTTTCATTTCCTATTTGATATTTTTTTTTAGTAGGTTGATAGAGAGTCCATTTAACTTAAGTTGATCCAGGCCAGAAGCAAACCTACGTCAGGATAACCTTCTTCTTTAAAAAACTTTGGTAGTGCTCTTCGATTTTAATCTAAATAAGAAATCAGAGCACAGGGAGTCATTTCCTTTTTCTTTTTGGAAAGAAAAAAGATGGTAGACTAATTGATATTTCTATCAGTTAATGAAAAAGTCCAATGCAAAAAAAAAAATGCACGTTGGGTCTTTAAAACAATTCAAATCATTTTGATAATAATAGTTTGATCTGTTTTATCGAGAAGGTCTACGGTTCAAGTCCGTATAGCCTTAATATTCCTACAGATACTACTCAGATTTAGATTTAGTATCTAATATCTGTAATTACAAATATATTCGATTTGGATATAGTACTATAATAGTATTTCATAGTATATCGAATATTAAATACCCTATAGTCATAATCGTATAGTATAAATAGACTATAAATACTTTATAGTCATAATCGTATAGTATAAATAGACTATAAATACTTTTAGTAGTAGAAATAATGAATCCATTTCTATTCGAATAGATTACTATACTAATAATAATAGTATTATAC
>JBBPBS010001017.1:6202047-6227356 GCA_037974835.1 Cicer judaicum | reverse complement strand
CCCCCCCCCCCTATTCGTGTATAGATGTGGGTATAGGAAAATAGTTATTCCTTGCCCACTTTTTCCACTATTTTCTATATTATAGAAACAAATTGGGAATTAGAGAATCCATATCAAAGTTGGAATTAAGGGTATCCATTGTAATTTCAAACATCGAGGTCAGTAACATTGATGAACTTGGCAAAGGTCCGGAAAGAGAGGGATTCGAACCCTCGGTAAACAAAAAGCCTACATAGCAGTTCCAGTGCTACGCCTTGAACCACTCGGCCATCTCTCCTACATAATGATTATGCCCAAAAACCCAATGAATCGGGAGGCATTCCTATTTCATTTGCGTAGGCGCATACAATCAATTGAAACTTAAAAAATAGAAAGAAAAGTTTTTATCAACCCCCCTTCGTAGCCTGCCGTAGGAGAAAGTAATTTGATTAATAAGTCCATTTTTACGTTATTTCGTACTGTATTGTACAATTCCTTTGTTTGGGGGATTCTTTTCTCACGCGAAAAAAAAATGAAATTATAGAATGGATTGCTACCTATGACTAGATCTCGTATAAATGGAAATTTTATTGATAAGACCTTTTCGATTGTAGCCAATATATTATTACGAATAATTCCGACAACTTCTGGAGAAAAAGAGGCATTCAGTTATTACAGAGATGGTGCGATTTGATTATCTTTTTTTTTTACCGATCTCAGTCTGAAAAGAAAGATACATTCTTCCGAGAGAAAGAAAAAAATTTTGAAAAAAAAACCAACGCTTGCTGAAGGTGAAGTTTGGAAATAAAAGGATTAATTCCTTCTGTCGTGTATTCCCGATTAATGCAGCCTTATATGCTTGAATTTTAGGTTTATAGTATTAAGCGAAAGGTTATATCTATATCTATGCGGTTAGGTTAATCCTACTCCACTAGTACCAATAGGCGGCATGGGGGAAGAAGCACTACGCTTAGGAATCAACAACACGAGAAAACTTTGTAAAAAAAAAAAGATTTCCTTTCTTATCGGGATCGGGACTAAAAAAATTGGTTGGGACAATAAACATCCATCTCGTTTGTATTTTGGATACTCATAGAACCATCGAAGACTGTTGAAGTGGCTAATTCCGGGAAATTTCGCAGCGTTGAGGACAAAGAAATTGTTGAAGTTACTATTTATTCAGTAATAACATACTTGATGTTAAAAAAAGATCTTTTACAGGAAGGTTGGCTAGAAATTTCGTGTAAAAACACTAGTCCCGCTCAGTTGATAATGAGAATATTGCAATCTTTTTTGATTCTATGCATGTTTATCATTATACACATAAAGGAAAGGAGGAACCGTATGAGATGAAAATCTCACGTACGGTTCTGGAACGGAGATTCTTTGAACCGAATGACGACCGTAACGGATGTCGGCTCAATCTGAAGGAAATTATGCGGAAGCTTTACAGAATTATTATGAGGCTATGCGATTGGAAATTGATCCCTATGATCGAAGTTATATACTTTATAATATAGGCCTTATCCACACAAGTAACGGAGAACATACGAAAGCTTTGGAATACTATTTTCGGGCACTCGAACGAAACCCGTTTTTACCTCAAGCTTTTAACAATATGGCCGTGATCTGTCATTACGTGCGACTATCTCCACTATAGAAAGAAAAAAGAAAAGAACAAATAACTCCGCAAATACTAATAAATATTAGAGAAAAAAAAAGAAATAGGCTTTCTACATATATATATCGTTCGAAACAACAATTTTTATCAGCTGTAGCAAAGAAACAAACTTCATAAAAGTCAAAATATGAAGAAATAAAATATATATGCCTAAATTTTTTCTATGGATAAAAGATCTATTTGATAGAGGAAGCACCGTAAAGATCAATTAACAAGGTTTTTGGCCAATACAACAAGAACTGCTTACTTATATGATAATAGATTAGGAATCTACTTATGTAATAAAGTGGATCCCCTAAGGTTTTGAGCAGCGATGTAGTAACAGATCCCAAAGATAGTAACTCTTTTCTTGATGAGAAAAGAAAAGACTTTCTCAAAAATTCTATAGACATTGATATATTATATATCAAAGTATATGATATATGAAATGGAGATAGTTACCTTTCAGAAAATTCCAATAAGAGTGTTAATGTCGATGTTTTATTCTTCTGAGGGTAGGAGAAAAGATAAAACTAAAATAAAAACAAAGGATTAAATTTTTAATCCAAATTCAAGTTTGAAACTCATGTAATTAAGCTCTTTTCTTGTTGTTAACTCCAGAAAAAAAGGAAGATCAAAAGAATTGACTGTTGAGCCGTATGAGTCAGGAAACTCTCAAGTACGGTTCTAAGGGAAGGAATTTACTCACCTATTTCGACCGTGGAGAACAGGCCATTCGACAGGGAGATTCTGAAATTGCCGAATCTTGGTTTGATCAAGTTGCTGAATATTGGAAACAAGCTATAGCCCTTACCCCCGGTAATTATATTGAAGCACAGAATTGGTTGAAGATCACAAGGCGTTTTGAATAAGAACCCTCTGTTTATTATTTTCTTTTTTTTATTCTAATTCTATATGTTCTATTCTACATTCTCTATAGAGAATGTAGAATAGAACATATAGAAAATCTATTATTCTAAATATATATTTATATTGAATTTGTTATCGTTTATTGTTTGTTGTCCCCATGAATCAAATAAAACATATGATTTCTATAGGAACAACCAACTAAAAAATTTCATGATATCTCTTCTAAAATCGTTCTATTTAATCGGATATTTCATAGAAATAAATGATAAGTATAGTAGAGAATTCTTTTTTTTTTTTTTTCTGTTATTCAAACTACTTAAATAAAAGAGACCTTCTAAAAACTAAATAGAAATACCCGTATGTTCCCTAGTAATGCTAATAACTGCTCACGTGATTTGAAATAAAGTACCTAAGAATATCTTTTATGTAAGATATGCACGAAATAAAAAAAATGAAATTTGTTCCATCTAGGAACCTCTAAGTGAAGTCTGAATAGACCGGGTTGCAAAAAAAAAAAAATTTAAGTTAATTAAATTCAAAGTCTAGAAAAGATTTTAGAATAATTAAAAAAGGTCCGTTGAGCGCCTCACTGCTATGTCATAATAGATCCGAACACTGGCCCCGGATTAACTTCCGGATCATAATTGTTCTAGTGAATAACTAAAGAAAATGTAGAAAAGATATATGGGAGATAGAAGAGAAACAAATTCAATATAAACATCTCCCATAAGTTCACTAATTATGTTTTATGTTGGCAGGTCTCTTTGTATGTGTTGTCCGGAAAGAGGAGGACTCAATGATTATTCGTTCGCCGGAACCAAAAGTCAAAATTTTGGTAGATCCAGAAGTCAAAATTTTGGTAGATAGGGATCCCATAAAAACTTCTTTCGAGCAATGGGCAAAACCCGGTCATTTCTCAAGAACAATAGCTAAGGGACCTAATACTACTACTTGGATCTGGAATCTACATGCTGATGCTCATGATTTCGATAGCCATACTAGTGATTTAGAGGAGATTTCTCGAAAAGTTTTTAGTGCTCATTTCGGCCAACTCTCCATCATCTTTCTTTGGCTGAGTGGCATGTATTTCCATGGTGCTCGTTTTTCGAATTATGAAGCATGGTTAAATGATCCTACTCACATTCGACCTAGTGCCCAGGTGGTTTGGCCAATAGTAGGCCAAGAAATATTGAATGGTGATGTAGGCGGAGGTTTCCGAGGAATACAAATAACCTCTGGTTTTTTCCAGATTTGGCGAGCATCTAGAATAACTAGTGAATTACAACTCTATTGTACTGCAATTGGTGCATTGGTCTTTGCAGCCTTAATGCTTTTTGCTGGTTGGTTTCATTATCACAAAGCTGCTCCAAAATTGGCTTGGTTCCAAGATGTAGAATCCATGTTGAACCACCATTTGGCAGGGCTACTAGGACTTGGGTCTCTTTCTTGGGCGGGGCATCAAGTACATGTATCTTTACCAATTAACCAATTTCTAAATGCTGGAGTAGATCCCAAAGAGATCCCACTTCCTCATGAATTTATCTTGAATCGAGATCTTTTGGCTCAACTTTATCCAAGTTTTGCCGAGGGAGCAACCCCATTTTTTACCTTGAATTGATCAAAATACGCAGACTTTCTTACTTTTCGTGGAGGATTAGATCCATTAACTGGTGGTCTATGGCTGACCGATATAGCACATCATCATTTAGCTATTGCAATTCTTTTTCTCATTGCCGGTCATATGTATAGAACTAACTGGGGTATTGGTCATGGTATAAAAGATATTTTAGAGGCTCATAAAGGTCCATTTACAGGACAGGGTCATAAAGGTCTATATGAGATTCTAACAACGTCATGGCACGCTCAATTATCTATTAACCTAGCTATGTTAGGCTCTTTAACCATTATAGTAGCTCACCATATGTATGTTATGCCTCCTTATCCATACCTAGCTACTGACTATGGTACACAATTGTCATTGTTCACACATCACATGTGGATTGGTGGATTTCTTATAGTTGGTGCTGCTACACATGCAGCCATTTTTATGGTCAGAGACTATGATCCAACTACTCGATACAACGACCTATTAGATCGTGTCCTTAGACATCGCGATGCAATCATATCACATCTCAACTGGGTGTGTATATTTTTAGGCTTTCACAGTTTTGGTTTGTATATTCATAATGATACCATGAGTGCTTTAGGGCGCCCTCAAGATATGTTTTCAGATACTGCTATACAATTACAACCTGTCTTTGCTCAATGGATACAAAATACCCACGCTTTAGCACCTGGCACAACGGCCCCTGGTGCAACAACAAGCACCAGTTTGACTTGGGGAGGTGGTGATTTAGTGGCAGTGGGCAACAAAGTAGCTTTGTTACCTATTCCATTAGGAACTGCAGATTTTTTGGTACATCATATTCATGCATTTACAATTCATGTGACGGTATTGATACTCCTAAAAGGTGTTCTATTTGCTCGTAGCTCACGATTGATACCGGATAAAGCAAATCTTGGTTTTCGTTTCCCTTGTGATGGACCCGGAAGAGGGGGTACATGCCAAGTATCCGCTTGGGATCACGTCTTCTTAGGATTATTTTGGATGTACAATTCCATTTCTGTAGTAATATTCCATTTCAGTTGGAAAATGCAGTCAGATGTTTGGGGTAGTATAAACGATCAAGGAGTAGTAACTCATATCACAGGAGGGTATTTTGCGCAGAGTTCCATTACCATTAATGGGTGGCTCCGCGATTTCTTATGGGCGCAGGCATCCCAGGTAATTCAGTCTTATGGTTCTTCATTATCTGCATATGGTCTTTTTTTCTTAGGTGCCCATTTTGTATGGGCTTTTAGTTTAATGTTTCTATTCAGCGGGCGTGGTTATTGGCAAGAACTTATTGAATCCATCGTTTGGGCTCATAATAAATTAAAAGTTGCTCCTGCTACTCAGCCTAGAGCCTTGAGCATTGTACAGGGACGTGCTGTAGGAGTAACCCATTACCTTCTGGGTGGAATTGCCACAACGTGGGCATTCTTCTTAGCAAGAATTATTGCAGTAGGATAATGGCTAGGAGGATTTGAAAAGCATTATGGCATTAAGATTTCCAAAGTTTAGCCAAGGCTTAGCTCAGGACCCCACTACTCGTCGTATTTGGTTTGGTATTGCTACCGCACATGACTTCGAGAGTCATGATGATATTACTGAGGAACGTCTTTATCAGAATATTTTTGCTTCTCATTTCGGACAATTAGCAATAATTTTTCTGTGGAGTTCCGGGAATCTCTTTCATGTAGCTTGGCAAGGAAATTTTGAGGCATGGGTACAGGATCCTTTACATGTAAGACCTATTGCTCATGCAATTTGGGATCCCCATTTTGGTCAACCGACTGTAGAAGCTTTTACTAGGGGGGGTGCTCTTGGCCCAGTGAATATCGCCTATTCCGGTGTTTATTAGTGGTGGTATACAATCGGTTTACGTACTAATGAGGATCTTTATACTGGAGCTCTTTTTCTATTATTTATTTCTGTCATATCCTTACTAGCGGGCTGGTTACACCTACAACCGAAATGGAAACCTAGCGTTTCGTGGTTTAAAAATGTCGAATCTCATATGAATCACCATTTGTCAGGACTGTTTGGAGTCAGTTCTTTAGCTTGGGCAGGGCATTTAGTCCATGTGGCTATTCCGGGATCCAGAGGAGAATATGTTCGATGGAATAATTTCTTAAGTGAGGGATTCGAACAATGGATAAGATGACGGAATTTTATGGTCAGAATTCCGTCATCAAAGTCATTGAATTCCCCAATTTTGAGAATTCAATGACTTTAACAGTATACTGTTAAAGTCAAGTAAGTGGACCTAGCTAACGGGACCCAGTAATATAAAGGTATAAAACATCAAAGTCATTGAATTTCATATATGAATATGAAATTGATTTACATGTCATCGTCTAGAAAGTGAAATTCTCTTATATACAATATGAGTTTTTACGACATGAATACAAAATTCATATAACAATTTATTTTAAGAACATCAATTTCAAACTCGCATTTGAATGTAGGGATGGGAATAGGCTAGGTCGTCCATAGGGACCTATGGTCTGGCCTACTTATGGCCTAACTTGGCTTGACCTATTTAATAAAAAGGCTAGACTTAGACTGTTTTTAAAGCCTATTTATTTAAATAGGTCAGGTTCAAGCTTATAAAAAAACCTATTAGGCCTAATAGTCCGGCCTATATATATTATTTATTAATATTATTATTTATTATTATATTAATAATATTATTTTCTATTTTAAATTATATCAATTAGGCAATCACTTAGTAATCATTCCATATTCAGTAGTCGTTCCATATTCGGTAGCGGTTCTATATTTGGTAGTCGTTTCATATTTGGTAACCGTTTAATTAGTCAATCACTCAATACTTATTCCTTATTTGTTTAAGAGGTAATAATGGATACGTTTAAAAAGGCTTCCAAGCCAGACCAAACTATTAAAAATGTCAGGTCAGGCCGAAAAAAAAGCCTATGATAGACCGTAGGCCGAAAAAATAAATTGTAGGCCAGACTCAGGCCTTTCAAAACCTGGCCTGGCCTGGCCTATTCCCACCACCATTTGAATGCATAAATTATTATATGTATCATCATTTGAGTAATTTACTTTAGGGCCATCAACTATAAACTCACATTTGATTCACAACAATTATCATGTACATTATCCGAGTTTCAAAATATAAATATAAAATTCATATTGGGGTCATCAACCAACAACTCACATTTGGGTCACTTTGCATGTAGGCCATATGAATTTCACAATATAAATATGAAATTCAAATTGAAATTAATTTCAAGGTCATCATCTAGAACGTACAATTCTCTTGTATATCATCTGAGTTTTACAATATGAATACAAAATTCATATGTTAATTTATTTTCAAGACATCAACTTACTCACATTTGGTTCCACCAATTCTTAGGTGCATTATTCGAGTTTTCACAATATAAATATTAAATTCATATCAGAATCATCAACTAATAGCTCACATTTGATCACTTTGCATGTATACCATCCAAATTTTACTATGATGTGAAATTTATATTAAATTGATTTAAGGGTCATCATCTAGAAGATGCAATTCTCTTGTATATAGTCTAAATTTAACAATATGAATATAAAATTCATATGGCAATTTAATTTTTAGGGACATCAACTTCAATCTCGCATTGGGTTTGTCAATTCTCATATATAACATTATTCGTTCATGTTTTACAATATGAATAAAAATTTAATAGTATAATTTCATTTAGGGTCATTTACGATAAGCTCACATTTGGTTCCATCAATTATCATGTCCATTATCCAAATTTCACAATATAAATATAAAATACATATTAGGAACATCAACTCAACTCATATTTGCGCCACTTTACATGTATATCATCCAAATTTGACAGTATGAATATGAAATTTATATTAAAAGTGATTTTAGGTTCATCATCTAGAGGGTGTGCAATTCTCTTGTACACCATCCAAATTTTACAATATGAATATAAAATTCATATTGCGATTTTTTTAGGAACATTAACTTCAAGCTCGCATTGGATTCTGGCAATTCTCATATATATCATCATTCGAGTTTTACAATATGAAAAAGAATTTCATTGTGCAATTTAATTTAGGATCATCAACTAGAAACTCACATTTTCTTCCATCAATTCTCATGCACATCATCAAGCTTTCACAATATAAATATAAAATTCATAATAGGATCATCAACTCAGCTCACGTTTGGGTCACTTTGCATGTATACCATCCAAATTTTACAATATGAATACGAAATTTATATTGAAATTAATATATGGATCATCGTCTATAAGGGACAACTCCTTTGTTTACCATCCAAGTTTAACAATATGAATAGAAAGTTCATATTGCAATTTATTTTAGGGACATCAAGCTTGCATTCGAGTCCGTCAATTCTCATGTATAACATCTGAGATTTTACAGTATGAATAAAGACTTTCATAATGCAATCTATTTTAGGATGGTCAACCATAAATCCTCATTTTGATCCGTCAATTCTCATACACATCTATTGAGTTTCACAATATAAATACAAGATTTATATTGCAATAGATTTTAGGGACATCAACTCAAAGCTCACGTTTGGTCCGTCAATTCTCATCTATCACAGTGGTATACAAGGTTTATCATATCCTCCCAATTTCATGATCTGGACAAAAAATTATATCATCGAAATTAGAATAATGATATCAAGTAGCTAATTCATGGGCAACTAATTTTGAATTCAAACCCTGCACAATTCACATATATATATACAAGAATAAAGTTATGGTTTCAGTATCCCACACAGAGTACTAGGTTCTATAAAACCAAGACATCCAAAGATTAAAAGGTTGGCCTTCATCAACTACATGTTTAAGATATATGCCTCATTGACATTGATTTTGATATAACTTCCAAACATACAATGTATGCATTATATGATTAATCTAATAGTTTGAGATACATTTCAGCAAAGATTGATCATATCATAAGACTTGAAGATTATGCAAAAGAATCAAACATTACACTTGGACAAAGCTTGGATCTCAAGCAATCAAGCAAAGATGGATCATATCATACAAGGCTTGAAGATTATGTGTAAATTTGTCTAGTGGTCATAGTGTTTATTAGGTAGATTCATAATTATGATTTCACACATCTAATATTTGCCAAGTAAAACTGAAATCATAAAATAAGTGCATTAATCAATCAATTAGTAAATCAATTGGTCAATTGATTTTCTGCTTTACAGAACAAATGTCTCACTGAGTAAATCGATTAGCAAATTGATTACTTGAATGTTTTTAATCAACCTGTGTTCTGTGATTAAAGCAATCGATTGGTAAATCAATTGGTTAATCGATTTACTGATTCACAGAACAAAGTTGTCACTAAGTTAATCGATTGAAAAATCGATCACTAAAATGTTTTCCATCAGACTTGGGTTCTGTGATTAAAGAAATCGATTGTTATAATTTTCTTAAGTAACAAACTTTTTACTAATCGATTAGGTAATCGATTGCGTGAATGAATTAGTTCATCATTTATCAAAAACACATTGCATAATTGATTGGCACATCAATTTTAATTAAATACCTGAGTTACTGGGACAAGTCAAATCGATTGGCGTAAATGTCTGAGTTACAGGGGAATTTAGACCATTGCCAAATCGATTATGTTATAAAAATGAATCGACTAAGTAATTGAGTGTTTGATCTAACATTTTGAACAAAACAATGACAATCGATTAGTCAACCGACTCTGATATAAACTGAGTATCAGTTTCTAATATATGCATTAAAAAAATCGATTAGCAAATCGATTAGTTCATCTATTTCAAGATTCAAGAAAAACAAGAAACGCGATAATCGATTGGGCAATCGATTAAGCTGGTAATACACCTTAATAAAATTGATTGGGAAATCGATTTGTTTAAAGTTTTTCTGAAACTATATAAGTTGAATCAATCACAATTTTCATAATTAATAATTCATAATATACAGAAAAACACAACAGAAAACTGAGAGTTTTTTATTGGCCATAATATACAGAACAACACCTCAATCTGATCTTGCTAGAGCTTGGCGAGTAGTTCTTAAGGATAGATTGGTTGTAGTTTGATGTTGAGTTAGATATATAGGCATTGAGGTGCTGGAAAGTCTATAAACATACTTAAATCAATTCTAGTGAAGGCTGAAATCATTAAGTGATTTCAGGATTGGGTGTAGACAATCGAATCGATAGTCGAACCAGTATAAAAATCCCTGGTGCATGCTTCTCTATCTCTATACTCTTTATCTTGGTTTTAATATTAAGTTCATCACTTAGGAAAAAATTGAATACTTTGGTTAATAATCTTGTATATAACTTCCTAAGGATATAGGCCATTTTAACCAACAAATGGCATCAAGAGCCTAATCTTTTAGACTATTCAAAAAGAAAATGACGTCTATTGAATTCCTGGGCGAAGGTGCCTCTCTAGCTAGACCCCCTGCCTTTAATGGGTCTGCTTATATGTACTGGAAAGAAAGAATGCTTATCTTTCTAGAGACAAGTGGTCTTGACATATTAGATGTAGTAGAAAATGGTCCTTATGTGCCCAAAATTGCTGGTACTGGTGAATCATTAATCTTGAAACCCAGATCTGATTAGTCTGATGATGATAAGAAAAAAGTTGGCTATAATGCAAAAGCAAAAAATATAATAACTTATGCTTTGATTGCTGATAAGTTTTTTAGGGTATCAAATTGCAAAAGTGCCAAAGAAATGTGGGATACACTCCAAGAAACTCATGAAGGCACAACTGATGTCAAGAGGGCTAGAACTAACACTCTGATGCATGAATATGAACTCTTCAATATGAAGAAAGATGAGTCAATCAATAACTTGCAGACAAGGTTCACACATGTTGTTAACAATCTGAATGCTCTAGGTAAAGTAATTGACAATGTGCAACAAATAAACAAAGTGATGAGATGCTTGACAAGAGAATGGCAACCTAATGTCACTGCAATAGCTGAATCAAAGGATCTTGGAAGCATGATCATTGCCACTCTCTTTGGAAAATTCAGAGAACATGAAATGGAGCTGCAACGGTTGAATGAGGCTGAACAAACTGATCGTAAAAGAAAAGGACTTTCTCTGAAAGCTCAAGCTCATAAAGTAAAATCTGAAGAACATGTACTGATGATTCCGAGAGTGAAACTGATGAAGAACCTGAAATCGGAATGTTGGTCAGAAAGTTCAAGAAATTTCTGAAAAAGAAAGGAAACCAATCAAGAAAATCATCCAATTCAAGGACAAAAAGCTTCAGCAAAAATGAGTCAAATGATAGCAAAATGATAACCTGCTGTGAATGTGGAAAAACAGGCCAGATTTTTCCACATTAAATTTGAATGTTTGCAACTACAAAATAGAAACAAGTTTGTGAAAGTTAAAGGCAAAGATCAACCATCTTCAAGAACTAAAAAAGCCTACATAGCTTGGAATGACAATGATGAAGAATCTTCTGCATCTTCAGAAGAAGAAGAAGCAAACTTGTGTCTAATGGCCAACATTGACTCAGATTCAGATAGTGTGGTAAGTACTACTTCTAATCCCTCTTATGAAGAGTTGCATGATGCTTTCAATGAATTGCATGATGAACATATTAAGGTAGTCAAACAATTGATTTGCACCAACAAAATGTTAGAAAAACAGTGCATAATGTATGAAGAAATCAAAAAAGATCATAAGTCGCTTAAAGACATGAATGCATTTTTGAAAAAGGAAGCACATGATAAACACACTAGTTTTGTTGAACTTGAAAGAAAGGTTGAATCACTACAATTTGATTTAGCAAAATTCACTAGTGGTAGAAACAACCTAAATGTTCTTCTTGGTAATCAAAAGAATCATAATGAAAAATCTGGAATCAGTTATAGATCAAATGGGAATGCTCAAAAGAATAATAATAAAAAAATTGGAATTGGCTATAGACCAAATAGGAATGCTCAAAAGAATCATAAATTTATTAGATCAAAGCAAATGCATGATGGTTTTATTAAACCAACTCAAAGTACATCCTCTACTTTTTCATGTCATTTTTTTTGCAAAAAGGGACATATTTCTTTTAATTGTAAACTGAAAAAGCTTGCTAACAAGGGATGGAAACAAGTAAGTTTGGAGAGTAAAGAAATGATTGACATCCAAAACAAAAGTCTAAATTCTGTTTTGCAGATATGCTTGACATCCAAAACACACTCATGGTACCTAGACAGTGGATGTTCCAAGCATATGACTAGAGACAAATCAAAATTCTTGTCTCTGAATTTAAAAGATGGAGGATATGTAAGGTATGGTGACATGATCTTATGATAACGTTCATGTTTCATCTATACTCTTCTAAATGGGACACTCATTTACATAGGAGCTCAGTTTTCAGCAACACTGGCTTCAAACGCTACTTCAAGTCTAGTCTTTATTGTCGTTGAACTCCAATCTTGTTTCCCATCCTGCAATTCATCAACAAAAAACACCTAAACAAGTGTTATTAGTTTGGTTTTTTAAGTCACTTTTTCATGCATTTGGGTTTATTCACTCATCCTACAAAGTAGTTTTTTCTTTAAAAATTACTAAAATAATCTTGGGTTGGCGGGCAAATCTCCCATAGTCATAAGACCAAATGCCTAAAGTTTAAACACTTTTTCTAATAATAATTAAAAAATATTTAATTTTTATTAATGTTCAAAAAACATACTTTTGATCTTGTAACCATACAAGACTAGCTCTGCGTTCCCATTGTGATGACCATTTTGGCTTCAAATGTGATGCCAAAATGTCTCAAATGCTTAGTGACATATGGTCAACCTCATTCCTATCACATCCACATTTGTTATGGATGTGTTCAAAAAGACAACAATGTTTACATATTGTATCCTTTGCCATGATCTTATGTGTGGGTATTGAGACTCGTTTTGCAAGAGGGGAAGTAGGTGGAGGAGATGGAGTTCTTCCACTAGATGTTGAAGAAGAGGATGGTGATTTCTCACTGGTTTGCTTCACTCTAGCTATTTGAGAGATTGTTGAAGTTTGAGAAGTTTCAAGGAATTAGAGAAATTGGGTTTGAAAAGTGTGAAAACACACAGAGAAAGCACAGAGAAGTTTTAGAAGTTGAGGGAAAATGAGTTGAGAAATCGATTTAGGGTTTTAAGTAGTACTGTTCCAAGTCGATTTAGTTAAGCATTTGCATACCAGACTTCGATTGCCAAATTGATTGCCCAATCGATTTTGTTACCATTATAGGAGGGAACTAAAAGGTTTCACTTATAGTTGCCTCCAACGGCTAGTATTTTTTGCAACAGTCATATTTCAAATCGATTCCCAAATCGATTTTCTTAAGTAAATGTTCAAGGATAAATCGATTTCCAAATTAATTTATATCAGTTCAGGAAAACTTCTCATAACAGAATCGATTTCCAAATCGACTTACTTGGCTTGCAGTTTCAAAAATCTTGACAAAATCGATTACCCAATCAATGCTCGGGTTTGAGTTTGGAAAATTTCTCACATCTTTGGATTTCTGTGTGAAATAATCGATTCTTTATAACTATTTTCCAAATCTGCAATCGATTCGATTTATGTATACTTCAACATTTATAGCTACCATAGATTACTAAATCGATTATGAAATCGATTATCATGTTTATATTTTGACAAATGAGACACTATGTAGCATAAATCGATTATGAAGTCGGATTTTGTAATGCTGATTTGAGATTTTGGCACAGGACAATCGATGTATAAATCGATTTATCTATTGCAAGCTAGTAAGTTTAGAGGAAACATCGATGTCTCAATCGATTGTTTTTCACAGAGATCATATTTCATTTTGATCTATTATACCAAGTTTCATTCTAATATAGAAGAAAATTTCTTTGGGTAAAGATATCAGCTAATTGATCAGAAGTATTAATATATTCAAGCATGATATTACCTTTTTGATATTGATCCCTAATGAAATGATGTCTAATCTCTATATGTTTTGTTCTTGAGTGCATAATAGGATTTTTTGTAATGTTTATGGCACTAGTGTTGTCACACATTATTGGCATAATTCCAAGATAACACCAAAGTCAGAAAGGTGTTGTTTCATTCATACTATTTGTGGACAACAACTTCCAACAGCTACATATTCAGCCTCAACTGTTGAAAGCGCAGCACTATTTTGGTTCTTGCTAAACCAAGATACAAGTGAATTCCCTAATAGATGGCAAGTATTAGATGTATTTTTTCTGTCTAATTTGCAATCAGCAAAATCAAAATCAGAATAGCCAACAAGAGTGCAAGTTGATCCCTTAGGATACCATAATCTTAGATTTTTGGTTCCTATTAGATATCTAAAAATTCTTTTGACTGCACTTAGATATGATTCCTTAGGATTAGCTTGATATCTGGCACACATGCAGACACTAAACATAATGTCAGGTCTACTAGCTGTAAGATATAATAAAGATCCTATCATGCCTCTAAATATGGTCATATCTACAGATTTTCCCTTCTCATCTCTATCTAAATGACAAGCTTGACTCATGGGTGTATCAATAGATTTAAATTTATCAAAGCCAAACTTCTTTAAAAGATCATTACAATACTTGGTTTGACTTAGGAAAATACCATTCTTTCTTTGATTGATTTGAAATCCTAAGAAGAAGGTTAATTCTCCCATCATGGACATTTCAAATCTTCCTTTCATCATGTTTTCAAATTCTTTGCAAAGTTTACTATTTATGGATCTAAAAATTATGTCATCAACATAAATTTGGACAAGCAGAATGTCTTTTCCCTTTTTCTTTATAAAGAGTGTTTTATCAACATTTCCTCTTAAAAAATTTTGCTGTAAGAGGAAATTGCTGAGTTTTTTGTACTAAGCTCTTAGAGCTTGTTTCAATCCATAGAGAGCTTTTGTTAATTTGTAAACATGGTTTGGAAAAGCAGGATCCTCAAATCCTGGAGTTTGACTAACATAAACCTCATCTTGGATATCTCCATTCAAAAAAGCACTCTTCACATCCATTTGATACAATTTAAAATCCATGATACAAGCATAAGCAAGCAGAATCCTAATTGCTTCTAATCTGGCTACAGACGCATAAGTTTCATCATAATCAATAGGCTCCTCCTGGTTGTATCCTTTAGCAACTAGTCTAACCTTATTTCTAAGAAGAACATTTAGGTTGTTTCTACCACTAGTGAATTTTGCTAAATCAAATTGTAGTGATTCAACCTTTCTTTCAAGTTCAACAAAACTAGTGTGTTTATCATGCTTCCTTTTTCAAAAATGCATTCATGTCTTTAAGCGACTTATGATCTTTTTTTTATTTCTTCATACATTATGCACTGTTTTTCTAACATTTTCTTGGTACAAATCAATTGTTTGACTAGCTTAATATGTTCATCATGCAATTCATTGAAAGCATCATGCAACTCTTCATAAGAGGGATTAGAAGTAGTACTTACCTCACTATCTGAATCTGAGTCAGTGTTGGCCATTAGACACAAGTTTGCTTCTTCTTCTTCTGAAGATGCAGAAGATTCTTCATCGTTGTCATTCCAAGCTATGTAGGCTCTTTTAGCTCTTGAAGATGGTTGATCTTCGCCTTTAGCTTTCACAAACTTGTTTCTATTTTGTAGTTGCAAACATTCAGATTTAATGTGGTATGTTTTTCCACATTCATAGCAGGTTATCACTTTGCTATCATTTGACTCATTTTTGCTGAAGCTTTTTGTCCTTGAATTGGATGATTTTCTTGATTGGTTTCCTTTCTTTTTCAGAAATTTCTTGAACTTTCTGACCAGCATTCCAATTTCAGGTTCTTCATCAGTTTCACTCTCGGAATCATCAGTACATGTTTCTGGTTCAGATTTTACTTTATGAGCTTGAGCTTTCAGAGAAAGTCCTTTTCTTTTACGATCAGTTTGTTCAGCCTCATTCAACCGTTGCAGCTCCATTTCATGTTCTCTGAATTTTCCAAAGAGAGTGGCAATGATCATGCTTCCAAGATCCTTTGATTTAGCTATTGCAATGACCCTAGGTTGCCATTCTCTTGTCAAGCATTTCATCACTTTGTTTATTTGTTGCACATTGTCAATTACTTTACTTAGAGCATTCAGATTGTTAACAACATGTGTGAACCTTGTCTGCAAGTCATTGATTGACTCATCTTTCTTCATATTGAATATGCATCAGAGTGTTAGTTCTGGCCCTCTTGACATCAGTTGTGCCTTCATGAGTTTCTTAGAGTGTATCCCACATTTCTTTGGCAGTTTTGCAATTTGATACCCTGAAAAACTCATTAGCAATCAAAGCAGAAGTTATTATATTTTTGGCTTTTGCATTATAGCCAACTTTTTTCTTACCATCATCAGACCAATCAGAGATCTGGGTTTCAAGAGTAATGATTCACCAGTACCAGCAATTATGGGCACATAAGGACCATTTTCTACTGCATCTAATATATCAAGACCACTCGCCTCTAGAAAGATAAGCATTCTTTCTTTCCAGTACATATAAGCAGACCCATTAAAGGAATGGGGTCTAGCTAGAAAGGCACCTTCGCCCAAGAATTCAATAGAGGTCATTTTCTTTTTGAATAGTCTAAAAGATTAGGTTCTTGATGTCAATTGTTGGTTAAAATGACCTATATCCTTAGGAAGTTATAATACAAGATTATTAACCAAATTATTCAATTTGTTCCTAAGTGATGAACTTAATATTAAAATCAACTTGCTTAATATTAATTTCAATTTAACAGTGATAGATTCAAAAGATTATTCAAAACAGAGATTCAAAAACACATGTAATGAAGGAAAAACCAAGAAGAGGAAGGTTCCTCAAACTGAAAAAACTGATGGGTGATGCAATGAAGGAATCAACCTAAAAGAAGAAGAAAACCTCTTCTTCCCCTCAGCCAAAGAAATCTCAACCTTCCAAAGGTAAACCTGTTGAGGACTTTGCTCTTTCCCCTGCATTTCTTAAGAGGAAAATCCATGAGGCAAGAACTATGAATTTTGCCTACTTTGATGCAAACGGATTTACTTTCCAAAACCATCTAAGATTTCATGGACTGGTAGATTTCCTTTCCTGCTCTTTGGAAATCTATCCAAGGCTGATTACAACATTCTACTCAAACTTCACACTCACAGACACTAGTTTCGAGTCTGAAGTTAAAGGGAAGAGAATCTCTATGACGTTTAGAGAGTTCTCCAAGCTTTCAGGACTGCCATTCTTTGGAGAAGTTGTTGATGGCAGAACAGATCCTGACTCTACTGATGATGCTTGGGAAACATCAGTAGACAGACACACAGCCATTCAAGACCTGATGGTTGAAGGATTTGTGGAAAAGATATATCTTCCAATCGGCCAAATGAAGGTCCAGCATCGAATGCTGATGTATGTGCTAACCAGGATGTTGGTACCTAGATCAGGGAACCATGTTGTGGTTCAGAAGCTGGACATTATTCTTCTTTGGGGCCTGTACAAGGAGCTCAAGATGAGCTGGGCATGGATTGTGTTGATGAATATGTTGGAAACAGCACAAGGAAAGCTAATGCTCCCCTACCCTCAGCTAATCACAAAGATTCTGAGACACTTCAAGATATCATGTGTCAATGAAGAATCAATAAAAACAACTCTAAGTTTTTGTGAGTCAATTGTTAACCAAATGCAATTGAAGAGGATCAATGGCATTTGGACAAGAGCTCAGTCAATTGTGAATCATGGAAAAAGGATGAGAGGCTTTGTAAGGCAACATAGAATAAGAATGACAAACACGTTTAGAAAATTGACAAACTTCACACTGGAAAACCTTTGGATTTTTATTTTTGCATAATGAAGGAAACCGTTTTTGAAGATACATAATAGCACTATCCTTATTTTGTTGGTTGGTTGACTCAACACAAGCTGCATTGTGAGTTTGTCTTATAGGAGGATGATTTGTTTGAAGAAGGTAAAGTCTTGAGCAAATCTTAGCACTGTCAATCGTCCTCCCCGAATCCAAAGTCTGAAATTCACACAAATTTGAGGAAAACTTAGCAACACAGTAAAGATCATTAGAAAGCTTACTCACAGATAACAAATTGCAATCCAAGTTTGGAACATGAAGGACATATTTTAACTCTATATCTTTTGACAGAGTGACGAAACTTGTACCAGCTACTTTAGAGAATGAACCATCAGCAATTTTTACACATATTCCATCATAACATGGATTGTAATGATGAAATAGTGATTTATCCCTCGTCATGTGATGTGAAGCGCCCGAATCAACTATCCATGGCTTATGATTTCCAGTTTCATCAATAAAAGCAGTTAAGAAATTACCTTTGTGAGCTAATGATGCAACTTTGGTACCATTTTGGGAGGATATATGAGAGAACCTCTTTTGGAGGGCTTCAATTTGCTCTTGACTGAATGGAGTGGATTGGGGGGCAGCTATGCGATTCACTTCTTCAGTTGAAACATGATTGCCTTGGCTTTCCCTGTCCATGGTGGATTTTGAAGGTTTCCAATCAACAGGTTTCCCATGTATTTTCCAGCATGTGTCTTTAGCGTGACCAGTTCTTTGACAATGATCACACCAAGGCCTCTTCTTCTTCAACCGATTATCTCCAGAATGATGGGGGACTCCTCGGGCAGCAAGTGTTGACTGATTTTCCATGGCAGCTATTGTAGAGGACTCTTCTAACATCACTTTCTTTCTGCTTTCTTCTCTTCGTACTTCAGAGAAGACTTCTCTGATACTTGGTAAAGGCTTGGTTCCAAGTATCCTTCCTCGTACTTCATCCAAGTTCTTGTTAAGTCCCATCAAGAACTTGAAAATTATTTTCTTCTCAACAATCTCCTTGTATTTCTTGGAATCAGCCGAGCAGGTCCAGCTATGTTCTTCAAACACATCAAGTTGTTGTCATTGGCGCGTGAGAGAGTTATAGAACTGTGTGACTGTTAGATCTCCTTGTCGTAAATCCTGCAGAGTTGTCTCAATCTCAAAGATGGCTGATGTATTTTCTTTGCTCGAGTAAAATTCCTTTGCATCATTCCAAATTTCATTTGATGTGGTGTACATCAAGAAATTATCACCTATTTCATTTGTCATGGAATTTATTAGCCATGACATGACCATGTTCTCGATCTTCCAATTTTTGTAGGTTGGATCTTCTATTTTTGGGGCAACCTTTTCACCAGTAAGATATTCATCTTTTCCTCTGTCACTGATGAACATCAAAACTGATTGTGACCATTGAAGGTAGTTGTTCCCATTCAGTTTGTGTCCTGTAATGGGTAGATGGGTGGTGGTCTCCAATGTTACACCATGATTGGCTTTGACTTAAGGTGAGAAGGATCCATTGTTGTCCTCCTTGAGTATGTTGGTTTCTATTTCTGCAGCCATATCGTATTTGGTCATGGGAAGGATCGATTTGCTACTGATACCATGTAGTAAATCAAAGAATAGAAATGTTATATTCTCATGTCTCAATCAATAGGGTTACATGAAGGAATATATAGAGGAGGTAAGCACTCAGCCCTCCTCATCAGAAAAAGAAATACAATTAATGCAATAACTACTCAAACTAGAATAAATAGAAAAAGAAATAAACTAATGAGGAGAGATGCAACATAATAACCAAATCCCTCTTATTATAGGAAAGAAATAATGCTTAATCAACTGTATTAAAGTGACAGATTTCCACAGTTTTTAACATTGATGTATATATGTACTACACATTAAAAACAAAGATCACTAAATTTAAGTGAAACCATTTAATATAATAGCTAATATATTTGGCCCCTCAAATATTTTTGTCAAGCTCAGCCACTGCTTACATTTAAACATAAACCTTAGGTACTCTACTAAAAAAACTAAAATGAAAACTGAGATAGGAAAGTACATGTCACCTTCGCAGCACTGAGTGAGACCTTTCTGTGAAATATCAACACCAGCAATTTTCTCCAGAGAAGTTGTGTAATTTGGCAATGCTTCCAACAGGCTTCCAGATCCACATCCAAAAGCAAGCTGTGATGAAAGAGAACCTCCAATACACAACTCTGACTAACAAAAGAAAATAGAAGTTGACAAAGTTTTGCATACCAAAGTAGTAGCATAGGATTCTACAATGTGTTGCACTGCAAATTCCACTCTTTGCTTTGAAAGTGGAGGGCTAAAAAGAGCCTGCTCCATTGTTTCCTCTGGAGGTTCTGCAACTTTGGTCAAATTTATTTCATACTCCACATAGCAGGGCTCTGAAAAATAAGAACATCAAACCATTGACACAGTAAGCAATTTAGAATCAGCAATATAGCCACTTGCTAACCAATGGTTGGGTGTGTGTTCGGAGGGAAGATAGCCAGAGTCTGGACCTTCAATCTGTAATGAGTAAACCTCATTTCCTGACATGTCTTGTGATGAATCTGCACAAATTGACTCAAGTAATTTATTGCATTGCATAAAGCTGACAATTCTGAATCGATTGGCCAGTTAAAATTTCTCTGAAAAGGTTTTTGGAAAAAATTGTGGATGCTGGAGTTGCTTGCAGTCTCATAAAGCCGGTCAAAAGGAGCAGCTACACAATTAAAATACTTGTTCAGCCATGATAGAAGTTTCAATGAAGCATTCTGAATAGCATCATTCTGCTTCTTATAACAATCCTCAGGGGAACACAAAAGTATTACATCCTCACACCTAGAAAGTAACTTTATTTCACACCTAGGAACTATTACCCCTCCAGCTAACTGTCGTGGTTAATCTTGGATATTTTGTATGGCATCTCTGGATATTTTGTAAACGCCTCCTGGAGTCTTCCCTAGAAGCATCCTGTATAGAAAATCTAGCAATCACTAAATAATGCGAAGTTGTGTAATTTAACACAAACAGAAATTAACAAATATTTATAATCAACAAAAAAGACAAATGTTCATCTAAAAATATTCAACAGATGCAAAAATTCACAAGACGGAATTAGTATACATCATTCAAAGAAAGTATCATGCAAATGAGAAACAAAAGTTGGATGATCAGGAAAATGATAGAAACCGGTACCAAATAAGAAAACAGAATAACCAACAATGGGCAGCAGTTTACCCTTTAATTCACCCACAATACATAACTAATTATTACATAATAACTTACACAATAACTGCCACAAACTGCTCATTAATTTCGCCTTCTCCTCTTGTGATAAAGAATTTTATAAGAAGTCGAACAGAAAACTCGAGTTAAAGAATAAAATATTCTCTAGTTTTATTATGAGCTTTCAGTTTGCAGCAACATCGAGAGGTTATTTTATCTTTCTTAACCTAAGAAACTGTGGTGTGCCTAAAAAAATCATGGAGAAATCATTGATTAGATATCTTTAAGGTAGTGTTCTCTTAAAGATATATGAAGAGTCAATGTTTCAACATGGTTTTCCATCGAACTAGGAATGCATATGGCCACAACTGGAATTCATTCAGGTGAATCACCTTCTTTCATTAATGACTCTATAAAATCTTGTGGATATGAACTCAGCTTTCTAATCCAAAGATGCTGTTCACAGGTCGCAAGAAACTCATGTAACTTTGTAGAGAAGGCTATAATTTCAAGTTAACATTAAGATTAATATAAAAAATTGCAGTTAGCTCATTAACTCTAAACTCCCACGTGCATCCGCGAACATTACAATATGAATACAAATTCCATATCGCAATATGAATACAAATTTTAGGATCATCAACAATGAACCCACATTTAAGTCTATCAATTTGCATATAAATCATCTAAATTTCACAATATCATAAAAAAATTATATTAAATAGATTTTAAGGTCATCAACAAGAAGCTCGCATTTGAATCTATCCATTCTCATGTAGTTTTATAATAAAAATACAAAATCAACTTCAAAGTCAATTTGAATCCATATTTTTTTTATGTATATCATCATTTCAGTTTTAGTGTATGAATATTCATACCATTTATATAGGATCATCAACCAGCAACTATAAACTTCACATTGACATTTATTTTTGGATCATCAAAATTTGGTGCATCCATTCTACCAAGGCCATCCAATTACTGTTACAAGATGGCTATTGGTTTATAGTAGCCAAATGATATGCCTTCAAAGAGCAACAAAATTTTTGCACCATTTATTTATCCTTAAATTTTCTCCTTAATTCTCCAAAACCAAATTACCATGCCAACAACAACGAAAATGCAGCAGTCCACCACCACCCTGCGACTTTACAGTCATAATCGAAAAGTTCACATTTTTGATCTATCAATTTTCAGGTGTACCACATGAACTTTTCAATATGAATACAAATTTGATATTGCAATTTTTTTTTATATCCATCACATTTGGGTCTATCAATTCTTGTCTTATGTATGTCATCATTGGAGTTTTACAATATTGCATTTTATTTTTTAGGGACATCAACTTCAAGCTTGCATTGGGCTACGTCAATTCTCATGTATATAATCATTCAAGTTTTACAATATGAATAAGAATTTCATAGTGTAATTTAATTTAGGGACATCAACTATAAAATTCATATTAGAGTAATTAACTCAATTCACATTTGAGTCACTTTGCATGTATACCATCCAAATTGCACAATATGAATATGAAATTCATATTGAAATTGATTTTTGAGGCATCATCTAGAAGAGACAATTCACATGTATTGTATACCATTCAAGTTTTGACAATATGATTAGAAAATTTATTTTAGGGACATCAAGCTCGCATTCAGGTCCGTCAATTCTCGTGTATATCATCCCAAATTTTACAATATGAATAAAGACTTTCATAATACATATATACCATCCAAATTTCACAATAAATATGAATTTTATATTCAAATTAATTTAAGGGACATCATTGATAAGGTGCAATTCTCTTGTATATAATCTGAGTTTTACAATATGAATTTAAAATTTATATTGCAATTTATTTTTTAGGGACATCAACTTTAAACTTGCATTGGACTACGTCAATTCTCATGTATATCATGATTCAAGTTTTACAATATGAATAAAGACTTTCATAATGCAATATACTTTAGGGTCGTCAACCATAAACACACATTTTGGACCGTCAATTCTCATCCACATCCCATTAAGTTTCAAAATATAAATACAAGATTTATATTGCAAAAGATTTTAGGGACATGAACTCAAAATTCACGTTTGGGTCTGTCAATTCTCATGTATCACATTTGTGTATGAGGTTTATCATATCCTTTCAATTTCTTGATTTGAGCAAAAAATCATATCATTGAAATTAGAATCATGGGATCGTATGTATACCATCCAAATTTGGTCAATTCGCATGTATACCATCCAAATTTCACAATAAATATGAATTTTATATTCAAATTAATTTAAGGGACATCATTGATAAGGTGCAATTCTCTTGTATATAATCTGAGTTTTACAATATGAATTTAAAATTTATATTGCAATTTATTTTTTAGGGACATTAACTTCAAGCTTGCATTAGACTACGTCAATTCTCATGTATATCATGATTCAAGTTTTACAATATGAATAAGAATTTCATAGTGTAATTTAATTTAGAGTCATTAACTATAAGCTAACATTTTGTTCCATCAATTATCATGGATATCATCCTTGTTTCACGATATAAATATAAAATTCATATTAGAGTAATCAACTCAACTCCCATTAGGGTCATTTTCCATGTATATCATCCAAATTTCACAATATGAATATGAAATTCATAACACAATATATTTTAGGGTCGTCAACCATAAACTCACATTTTGGTCCGTCAATTCTCATACACATAATTGAGTTTCACAATATAAATACAAGATTTATATTGCAAAAGATTTTAGGGACATGAACTCAAATATCACGTTTCTGTCCGTCAATTCTCATGTATCACATTGACATATGAGGTTTATCATATCATTCCAATTTCTTGATATGGGCAAAAAATCATATCATAGAAATTAGAATCATGGGATGGTTACATTCTCATAGTTTTACGATATGGGCAAAAATCATATCTTCGAAGTTAGAATCATAGGATCGTTACTTTCTCGTAGTTTTATGATATGGGCAAAAAAATCATATCATTAACATTAGAATCATGGGTATCTTACTTTCTCATAATTTTACGATATGGGCAAACAATCATATCATCAAAATTAAAATCATGGGATCGTTACTTTCTCATAATTTTACTATACGGACAAAAATTTATATAATCGAAATTAGAATTCTAGGATCATTACTTTATCCTAGTTTTATGATACGGGCAAAAAAATTGTAGTGATGGCCTTATAGAGACCTTCATCTCTTGGTTTTATATTAGAAATTAAAACTCATGGCAAACCTTCTTTTAGCATCATAATTTCTTAGGCATACCTTCCCAATTTACAATATGAATTACGAGTTATATAAAGGTAAGCACCAAAGAAAGTGTTCATATAGCATGTCCCCATTTGAGCAAAGAATTAATTAGGTTTTCCATTCATTGAGACTGAGAAATAGCACAACCAATTTCATATAGTGAAAACATAATTCTTTTATATTTTCAATTTTAGACGTAGCTTCTGTGCCCAAATAATCAAGATTATAAATTCTTATTCTTAATCTTGTAAAAAGATTACAAGTTAATGTACCAAAGGAAAAGATGTGTCAAAAGATTCAAGCCAAACGGGTTTTTGGACACTGCAATGAAAGAAAGAGATTTAACGAAAACCTGAAGACATCGAGGGCGAATCAAGAAGCCAAAAAAATTCCAGCATCACTTTGCGATATATTAGGGTTTGAATCCGAAACCTCCGAATTAGGGCTCTGATATGTCGGCGCTTATCGAAGCAAGTAGAGGCGGCAGAAAATTGAAACCCTTGATTGAAATATTGCAGTAACAATTCAGTTATTCAAATATCGAATCAAATTTTTAGAACGCGATCGAATGTTCAAGAATATCAAGAACGCTCCAAAATATATTGATATAAAATTTCGTTCAGATGAGTCGATTAAGTGGCGAGGGAATAAAAAGAGATAAAGTTCAGACGAGAAAAAATAGAATCGCCGAGGAATAGATTTTCCCGTTTTCACATATCTCTATCGCTATCTTATTTATAGATTTAATAAAATAAAGTTGGACTTTGTAGTACCAAAAACGCGTATGTTGTTTTTTTTTTACAGGTGTAAAACGCGTAAGTCTTTTTTTTT
>JBBPBS010001017.1:6187232-6200943 GCA_037974835.1 Cicer judaicum | reverse complement strand
TTACAAATTATCAACAACAAAAAAAGTAATATAATTAAATATATATTGGTAAAAAAATAATTAATACAGTTAAAATTTCGAAACATGTCTTAAAAAAAAAGGGAAAAAAAAAACTCAAATTTCATATATTTAAAATCAAATGTAGTAACTACCATTGAAATTTTGAAATGAATTTTTTAAAAAATAAATAAGAAAAAATTAAAAATGATCCTATATCTAAAGTTAGCGATAGTAACTAAATAATTGATAAATGTATTTTAATCAAAAATAATAATTGTACACAATAATTTTATTTAAGTGTGTATAAACTTAAATACAAAAGAGTAGTAATTTTACCTTATGATTAGTGTTAATGAATACACAGTGCGAATTAGTAAAAATAAAACCAAAACATGTGATTATCTATTTAGGATTCACCTTAGAAACTAGCATGCCTATTCCAGAAACTATACTGCTATTCTTTAAATCTTCATCAGACTCCAGGGGAAGAAGACCCTAACTTTTTTACCATCTACCTCCATATAATATATATCTCAGAACATTTCTCCTAGCAACCAATTTCAGACTCTATGAACAGAGGCCACGAGACATGATCTAACCAAATCCATGCCTTAACTAAACCTCCCAATACTTCCTTAATCTTATCTCCTAGAATCCATTATATTTTGCTTGTCTTCTTGCAAGCCCAGCAATCAGAACTGTACAAGTCTCATTCTGTTAGCTTCCTTTAAAGAAAAAAAAAGTTATCTGTTTTTACTATTCCATTCCCATATTTCATTATAATGGTTTTTTATATCAGTATGCTTCTGGACGTCATCTTCAGGTCTCCATTCCCGTTTAAACACCGCAATCTGTGATGCAAAACCTGGTTCAACATCAGCAGAACCACCAACACCACTGAACTGCACACTGTAATTGTGCCGTGCAGCCAATTCGGATGCCCACTGTATGAACTGTTCTCTGGTCCACTCAAATTTGTGGTCATGATTGCGAAACTTGCATGATTGTAAGAGGGTTTTCTCGCCCAAATCTTCCTGTTCATGGGTAGGAGGACTCGATTTCTGGAGCACTACATTGTATTCAAAATTTGGTGTAGAAACAATGAGAATCCTTGGACAAAAACTGCTTAATGCCACATCCCCAAAAAGACAAGCTTGATCTTCATCCATATGTTCAATCACCTGCATTGTATCAGCAATTTATATCAGTTGATTCAGTTCCATGATAATTGGTTTCTGCACAGATGCAGATTTATACGTCTAAATCTAAACATTGTTGCATGAGTAAAATAGTATCACCTTAAGAACATGAGAGTGGTTGCAGGATACACAATCAATTCAAATTTTTAATACAATTAATAGTATCACCTTAAGAACATGAGAGTGATGCAGAAGTATTCATATACTATTCCAAGTGAAAATAATGTAGAAGTGCTTGTTCACAGGCTAAAGAACAAGACGACATTCACAGGATTATCAAGTTCTTCAACCTAAGGGTGCTTAAACTAGTGTTTATGAATGAATACTTGAAAGCATGGGATTTATCTCCTCTAAAGTGAACTCCAATTTTAGAGAGTAAAGTACATAATCTCCAAGTGTTAGATAAGATAATTATTGATATAATTTATATTTAATCATATTCATGATTTGTTGTGTGCATGCATGTGGAATCACTGTCCAATTTTTTTAACAAAAGTTGAGGTCCTTTACTTTACCCTTTCAAGTCATTTGCTCACTTTACTAATGCTGATTTCACAAGCACGTGTGTATTACTGGAATACGATCGTTACGGGGTGTCATCATAAATATTCATCTTCCTCGCCAGTTCTATCAACTAATGTCATCACATGCAGCTAGCTATTCTGCATGATTCTCTTCCATATTTGCAATTTGAACAGAAGAGCTACATTGAAAATTTTAGAAGTAACACAATTTCACCTAATTGGGAATTTTCATCTACGACAGTAGTCAAACTCTTTTACTGCCCTATCTGACCTGAAGAAAATTCAATTCCAGTTAAGGTTCAACTTGTAAAATTAAGCGTGCATTCCCACATAAAAATATGAAATCATCAGACACTGCAATTTAAAATATCAAACTCAAATTACAGATAGTTGTTAGAGTTGGTTAATTCAGTTTCCGGTGAGTTTGTTAGGGGGTTAGTTGTTGTAACCGTTTTCTGGTGTTGCCCAATCTAAGTGGGAGTCCCATTATGCATGTATAAACAGACACCATTGTCTCTGATGTGAATACAACTTGGAGCCTCATTTCAATTGTCATTCTCTTCTCTCAGTTCTGTCATTATTCATTCAAGTGTGTGATACTGCTATAGCAATGTGTGCAATCGGTAGTGTGTGGTGTGCAATTGAGTTCCAACAAAAGTGAACTTACTTATCGGATGAATAGCATACTTTGAATTTGGCACCAACAAACCATACATCATAGATGATTTAATACAAGGAATAAATAAGTAATATATCTTGTATTAGGACACACCATATAAAAAATGAAGACAACAATAATAGGAATATAAGATATGGACTAAGAAATACCTCTAAACAAGTACCAATATCAAATCCATGTAACCTGGAATCAAAATTTGTAATTGAGCCTTCATAAAGTATAAGAGATTTTGTTGTCACACCAGCATCTGAATTTGCAACTAATTTTGAATTCAGTACCTGCACAGTTCATGCACACAAAATCAAGCAGCTTACAGACAGAAATTTCACATGTATATACAAGAATATAGTTATGGTTACAGAATCCCACACAAACTACTAGGTCCTATAAGACCAAGACATCCAAAGATCAAAAGGCTAACCTTCATCAACTACATGTCCAACACAATCTTTAATTCATTATATAGACAATATTTCCACTCTGAACAGAACTCAAGTCAGTAAAGATCACGTAAAGGACATCTTACTCCAATATTACCACATTTCCAAGAGCTAAAGATTGCATGGTATTCAACGTAATAATTATAAAATAGTATGGCCAATTACTTTCTGTTGAAGTTGTGGGATTTTAGAGAAAAGGAGGAGAGAAAATAATAAGGGTTTAAATATTACTGATAATAGCTTAATGCTGAATTGATTACAAAATACTCAATATTAATCTCTATTTGTAGAGAAACATAGACTAAATCCTAAATTAGGAATAAATTATAATAATAATAATAATAATAATAATGAGAGATATTCTAAGATTCTCTATGATTATAAATTGATCATAGAAAATAACTCAAGATACTCTAATATAATATAAAAGATATTATAAGATATTTTCTAATATATATTTTCTAATATTCTAACACTTTCCTATTTTCAAAAGTTGTGGGCACTATTATGCACAAAAAAGACTCGCATACTACAAGATAAACATAATAAACACCTTATCAAAATCTTGATAAAGTTGGGACAAGCAACAATAACAGTCATTACTTTGGTGTATTTTCAGACAGCTCATCTCTGGTATTATACACATTCCAAACAATTGAAGACACTTACATTTAGGGGCGGAGCTTTGTTAGGACCTATGTAGTCAGTACCATATAGTGAAGCAAAGCAGCCGGCTCCCAAAACGCTATACCGGTGTAGTGGGTAGTGGCCGGCCCCCAAAAACCACTGAGGATAACGTTACTAATCTTTGTTTTAAACATTGATGTATATATGTACTATACATCAAAACATAGAACTAGGTCCTTTGTAAAAAAACTAAAAAAGGAGATAAGTGATGAACACAATACATCAACGTTAAAAACAAAGATCACTAACCACTAAGCCACTGAAACTTTCATGCAAATTTCAGTTAAACCAATTAATATTATAGCTAATATATTTGGCCTCTCAAATATTTTTGTTAAGCTCCGCCACTGCTTACATCTAAACATAAACCCTAGGTACTCTACTTAAAAAAACTAAATGAAAACTGAGATAGGAAAGTGCATGTGACCTTTGCAGCACGAGTGAGACCTTTCTGTGAAATATCAACACCAGCAATTTTCTCTAGTGAAGTTGTGTAATTTAGCAATGCTTCCAACAAGCTTCCAGATCCACATCCAAAATCAAGCTGTGATGAAAGAGATCCTCCAATTCACAACTCAGACTAACAAAAGAAAATGGAAGTTGAGAAAGTTTTCCATACCAAAGTAGTAGCATGGGATTCTACAATGTGTTGCACTGCAAATTCCACTCTTTGCTTTGAAAGTGGAGGGCTAAAAAGAGCCTGCTCCATTCTTTCCTCTGGAGGTTCTGCAACTTTGGTCAAATTTACTTCATACTCCACATAGCAGGACTCTGAAAAATAAGAACATCAAACCATTGACACAGTAAGCAATTTAGAATCAGCAATTTAGCCACTAGCTAACCAATGGATGTGTGTGTGTTCGGTGGGAAGATAACAGAAGAAAGTAACTCACTAGAAGATAACAAGGACAACATTTTAGCAGAATCACTGGCTGAAGCAAAAATCAAATCAGAAGTGACCAAGTTCGTATTGAAATAAGCATACTGGCCAACAGACATCTGCATCACAACCTCCTCAATGTAGGAAACCACAGCACCAACTCCGATCTCAAACTCAAACTCGTTACAAACTTCAATAACTTCTTTCAGGTTTTCACCCTCCACAACCAAAGATGCTGAATAACTAATACAAGGTAAAGATCCATTGCATGGACAAACACCAGAGTCTGGACCTTCAATCTTTAATGAGTAAACCTCATTTCCTGACATGTCTTGTGATGAATCTGCACAAATTGATTCAAGTAATTTATTGCATTGCAGTGCATAAAGCTGACAATTCTGAATCGATTGGCCAGTTAAAATTTCTCTGAAAAGGTTTTTGGAAAAAATGTGGATGCTGGAGTTGCTAGCAGTCTCATAAAGCCGGTCAAAAGGAGCAGCTACACAATTAAAATACTTGTTCAGCCATGATAGAAGTTTCAATGAAGCATTCTGAATAGCATCATTCTGCTTCTTATAACAATCCTCAGGGGAACACAAAAGTATTACATCCTCACACCTAGAAAGTAACTTTATTTCACATTTAAACATCTCTGAATCTGATTGCTTTGGGCATGCATTTTTAGAAGCTCGATTGTCACATTCAATCACATCTGTGCCTGAGTCTGCAGCTTTAAAACATGATTCTGATGATTCGGTTAGTATTTTGAAAGGAGGACTCATAATAGAAAAGTGAGGTTCCGACAGGCGATGCTGGCGGCAAAACATACAAAGTATGTCTCTGGGAAGGGAACCCCTCCAGTTAACCCTTGTGGTAAATCTTGAAGGCAACTCAGCTGTGAGTATGGCATCTCTGGATATTTTGTAAACGCCCCCTGGAGTCTTCCCTAGAAGCATCCTGTATAGAAAACCTAGCAATCACTAAATGATGCAAAGTTGTGTAATTTAACAAAAACAGAAACTAACAAATATTTCTAATCAGCAAAAAAGACAAATGTAGTTCATCTAAAAATATTCAACAGATGCAAAAATGCACAGGACAGAATTAGTATACATCATTCCAAGAAAGTATCATGCAAATGAGAAACTTAAGTTGGATGATCAGGAAAATGATAGAAACTGGTACCCAAATAAGAAAATATAATTTTCAGAATAACCAACAATGGGCAGCAGTTTCCCCTTTTATTCACCCACAATACATAACTAATTATTACATAATAACTTACACAATAACTGCCATAAACTGCTCATTAATTTCGCCCTCTCCTCGTATTAACAATTTTTATAAGAGGTCTAACAGAAAACTTGAGTTAAAGAATAAAATATTCTCTAGTTTTATTATGAGCATTCAGTTTGCAGCAACATCGAGAGGTTATTTTATCTTTCTTGACCAAAGAAACTGTGGTGTGCCTAATAAAAACCTGGAGAAATCATTGATTAGATAGGTTGACCAGCAATTCTGTCAGGACAGAAAATTCCAATGTAAGTGAACAATTATAGGCACTTTTCAGCACTTTTCAGCACTTTTAGATGACAATCAATTTAAGGACATCATTTCTAAGTTTTAAATTATGATCAAGGAGTAATTACAAAATTTAATCACAATTATCAAAACCAGTAAAGGGTTACAGAAGTCGGTCTACCAAAATAAAAAATACTTCAGTTGACCCCCATGTGACCATAATATAGCAAAAGTACATGACAAGATAACACCTTCTTTCAATCAAATATTATTTAATAAGTTAAGGCAAGAAAGTAATATCAGGTTGACCATTGTACAATTAAAATTTCAAATGAACATTTGAATTTAAAGAGACCTGTAATACAACTGAACTGTTACATCCTCATAGAAAAGATCTCTAGATTTCCGAGTATATCCGATGCATGCTAATATTGCATCACCGACTATATCTTGTCCAGACAAGTATCTTGCCCGAACATTTAGAGATCCCTCCGTTTCTTTTCCATTTCCAGATATAAAAGACTGATCCAGTAGATATGATTGTTGAGCAGCAAAGAACAGTCTCATCTCAGAAGAAGCTTTACCTATATTCCTATTGTAGCCTCAGAGATCAAGAATAAGTTAGAAAACAATTATCCAGTCTAAGAAAATTCTCTGTAAATTCACCATACCTTGAAATCAGAACATTGGTGCAATCTTCTAAACCAAGTTCATTTGCAATGATATCAAGGTAGTATTCTCTTAAAGATATATGAAGAGTCACTGCTTCAACATGTTTTTCCATCGAACTAGGAATACTTATGGCTGCAACCGGAATGCATTCATGTGAATCACCTTCTTTCATTAATGACTCTATAATATCTTGTGGATATGGACTCAGCTTTCTAATCCAGAGATGCTGTTCAGAGGTAGCAAGAAACTCATGTAACTTTGTACTGGCCCATACTACATATGAAAGAACCAAAAATGGATTTGACTCCACCTCAGGATTAATACATTTACACAAACTGAAAATCTTTGCATCACAGACAGCAATGACAGAAATAGGAACTGATCCACAACGATCGCCTTTCCTCCTCAAAGTAGCTCGAATGTGACCACTGAGTGGATGATCAGATATGAGAAACTGTATGAGTGTCAAATGGCAAAAAAAATGGCATCAGTCTGAGTTTAAATTCACTGACAGCCACATATAATATTGGAACATCATCCGGAAAAAATAAATCATAATAAATCCTTTTGACTAATTTTTCAATGTGATGACCAGCAAGTTTATAAAGGATTGCAGAAGAAGTGAGAAAAAACTGAAAAAAGAAGTAGAAAAATGGACTTCATAAAACTTGATGTTTTCCACCGATAAATGTCCAACAAATTTCATAGACAAGGCCAATTTTAGAAGAATTATTTGCTTGCCATCAAAACAATCCGGAATGCAGGGCAATAAGAATATAGTCATTTCTAGCAGTGTATCCTTAACGTTCACTACAGCATACATTGATATTTGATAACTTGAAACAGACTACAGACTAAATAGTAGACAGCAACATCAGTGAGGTAGCTATTCTCAAACTTAATCACCAAATGTCTTCATTACCAGCTCAACCAAGAACTGGCAACATACAGACTATTCTAGCAATTAGAAAAAATATATCATAAGGATGATCAGGTGAAACAAAATGAGAAACCTGAAGGAATATTGATCATCCAACTAAACACAATAACATAATTTAGGTTGAGTTTGAAAAACAGCTTAATATTAGAGCTTGTGTATAGCCTGTTTCTACAATTGAAGTGACGGACTTTATCGTACGAGCGGAAAACACAAAATAAGTGCTTGTAAGCTAGCTATCATAGACTTTTCTATAAGCAGTTCAGTCCACTTGCATAAGTGTTTATGTCACAAGATAAGCTCAAATAAGTTCTTCCAAACAACCTCTTATTACACAAAAGGAATTGTAGTGCTCTTAATATACTTTATTCTCATAACTGAAAATAGGCATCACTCAATAACGCAGAATAAATTACCTACTTTTTCTGAAAATAGATAGGCGATTCGAGCAACTAAACTTTCCTGTGCTTCCTGAGGAGTGAGATCAATGGTCTCTGGAATGATACCAAGCTGCAGGAGAGTAATTAATAGTAGTAAAATTGTGAAAGTTAAAACGACATAATCCTAAAGACGGGAAAACACTTGAAATAGTAGATATAATACAACAAAAAGTCGGTTCCTACGTAGCACAAAAATCCAAATATGTAACATACATATTGAATAAATTGTCTGTAGAATGGACACTAGGAAAATAGCCATTCGTCTATTCTTAGTATTTGAATAATTAGTTTGCAACAATGAGTCGGTATAAAATATTGAAACCCACATTAAAAATGCCTCAAATACAAGACATTGACCGTAAAAAAGAAATCCACATAAAAAAATTTAGGGCTTGAAATTCCAGTGAAATATTTCCATATTTCAATAAGCTCATTTCATCAAAATTGGACAATTTACAGTATAAACTCATGTTCTAGTTCAAACAAACTTTCCATGAAGAATCGTTTGTTGGGCTGAATGAGGACAAAATCGAGAAAATGAAAGTTAGTGTCTACCATAGCATTATAAGATAGTGCCTACAATTATTATAGAATAAAAAGGTACGCACACATTTCAAATGCATGACTGTATTACTGAAAAGGCTCAACAAAGTCAAATTCACATATAAGTGTGAGTGTTCTTGGCATTGACATCTCCAAACGCAAGCATCAAACTCAACTTTCCATTCCACTTAGGTCACTATCATCTTTAAAGCAAGACTAAAATTACAAATAATCATCAACAACCAAATTTAACAAAAGTAAGTAATTTATCAGCTCTACTTCTTCTTTGTAACTATATGGAAATCAATGAGAAAATGAGACAAGGTTCTGGCTAGATTTAAAATAATTGTGACAGAAGAAAAAGTGAGCTAGATATCAGCCTATCACAGCAAGCATAGACAAATCTAATTAAAAGGATAATCGAGTACAAGCACAATGATATTATTAATTATTATATCAATAATTTTGGTGCTGATTGGAAGTGAGTAATACCTTCTCTATAGCCATCTCTGCAGCAGATTGCTCTGCATCCTTTTTTTTCTTAAAAGTCCCTGACACAACCGTAACTTCTGGAAGCTGCAATGTGCAACGGAAAAGGCAGGGTCCTGTCTGTGGAATGCTTAACCCTGGACATTCAGTTTGACAGACCTCCTTCACTTCCTCTACCACGTAACAAGCCATTTTGCCAAACTTTTGGTGTATTATAGCCTTAGGTGTAAGAGTTGGTTTTTTCGGTACAACAGCATGATGTTCTTTTATTTCCATGAGAAAGCTCAGAACATTTACAATCTATTCTTTAAAATCAACAATTAAAATACATCATCCAGAAACAAGTCAATCTGCTACAAATTGACATTTAACATAATAAGATCAACAATGAATGAAGTACATCTAAGCAATAGCCATAATCATCAATGCTAGAAAGCCAAACGTAGCAGCCGACACCGAAAACAATATAGTGGAATAGCGCATAGCAACATGACTGTCACTCTGAATTATTTATGCATATTAATAATCAAATAAATGCTGAAAAATTATAATAATTCTCAAAATCCATAAAACATTCTTAAATATCAATGAAAAGTAACAGGTCTTAAGCAAATCATAAAAGTAAACACCCAAAAAGTTATTTTTTTAAATATGTTTACAATAATAAAAATACCTAAAATATCCCTAATACAGTGTTTGGGCAGCAGCCCCTACTCGTTGCGATTTTGGCCACTATAGTCGTGCAAAATAGTTCCAGTAGAGGCCACTTTGGTGCGCTATTGACGACAGTAGAGAGGCAATAACTAGCATAAAATCTAGGAATGAAACTACATTAGCCTTCCCATTTTTTGAAGGGAATAAAGTAGAATGCATGCACTAATTAGGAACCTAATTTATCTTTCAATCAGCATTTCCAGAAAATTTGAAATATATAATCAACAAACAAAAAAGAAAATAAAACACTTAAAACCTAAAACGCAGAATTGATGAACAAAAAGCAAAACATTTATGAGTTGCATAAGGCATGAAGAGAAATGTCAGATTCTTGAAATGACGTTGATTTAGATAAAATAAAACAAGCATAAAAACAAAACGATATGAATGAAATTTGGAGCGAGAGAATAAAGCGAGTGCGAAAAGGAAGAGAATTAGAAATGTGAAGCAAGTTGAAGAATGTAAAAGTTGTTAAAAGCAATTTATTTTTGAAAAAATGGAAAAGGTGTGAGCGACAGAATGTACCTTAAGGTTCGTATAGTTGAGTGCGTAGAAATTAGGCTTCAAAAAACACACGAAGCAAGTGAAATGAAGTGTGGGGGAAAAAGACGAAGGCGAAGATGGAAAGGTTTTTGGAGTGTTTTTCGGGTCACTCGCTCACTCTCACTGCAAAAACTGTCTGTGTCTACCGTTCTACTACTTACAAGTTTTTTTGTTTTTCATAATATGCTAATATGTTTTTGTTTGCGCGTGACAATACTTGCAAGTTACTTAGTTTTAATTCAACACAAAAAAAATATATATATATATATATATATATATATATATATATAGTTGAATGCATCTTTTAATTTTTAAGTTTATATTCGTCTTTGAAGTCTGTAAATAGTTATGTAGTTAATTTTTTAAATACATTCTGTTATAGAAAAAAATATGTATAATTGAAATCATTAATACAAACACAACTTCTTCTTATGTTCAAAAATGTTGAAATACTTAGACCATAAACAAGGTGAAATATGTCCATAACATGGACAAAATAATAGATTTAAATATCTTTACTTTAAAGTATAATTGAGTTTTTTGAATCTTTTGTTTGTGGTTCTTCAAGAACGCATAAGCATTTTGTAACATTTTGTTGATCCATACTAATTGAATCTTATTTATTATGAGCTTGCATTGTCTTTTTTTATTTACTTTTTTTTATACATAGTAGTGATGTTGATGTACGCGATGTTTTATTGGGTGTCAGACAATGCACCTCAGCAACAATAAGTCGTACATATGCAATGTAGAATATGTCTAAAGTAATATGGAAAATGTAATATTTAGAAGGACTATAATGAAAATACACGAGGATGTCAAATCGATAAAGAACAATTTAAAGTTAGTCGTTATTATTTGTTTACTATTAACTGTAATTTGTTCAATGTTGATGTTCATTTTTCGAGAAAAGTTAATCTAATTAGTTTAAGTTATATGGTGTTCAATGTTGATTGATCCAATCTTAGTTTAAGTGTTTAACTTACTATGTTAAATTTATGTGTAAGTTATTTAAGGTGAAACAATATTATGTATAATTCAAAGTTAATTTTATGTACCATTTTCTAAATTGATGTTGTTGTTTAAGTTGAAATCCTTAAGTTATTATATCCATAAATATATTAGTATATATCTATACATCCCATAAAATATATTAGTAAATATCTATACATCCAATCATAAATATAATTGTTACTAAGCATTCATTCGTAAACATAACAAAATTGTTACAACTTATATATTCATTCTTACAAAACATAATCAAATTGTGTTTCAAGTACAAAATAGACAACAAAATATTGTCATAATTTTACGGATTCGACTCTACTAGTAAGCATCTTTTTTCTCGGTACAACGGGTGGTTCATAGTTTGTAGTTGGAAACAAAGAAGGTGTTGTTTTTGGTGGTGAGGGTGGTTGAGAAGTTGAAGCTTTTGAATGAAAATTAGGTTATTAAGTTTTAGAGCGGGAGTGGGAGTAAGAATATTAATTAGTTTTTTTTTTTTTTTTGTAGTTTGAAAATGTTTTGGTGGTTGTGTTGTGGAATATGCAGGTTGAGATTGTCGCGTTTTTGTCCGCGAAAAAGGAGTCGCCACCAATTTTATTTTTTATTAAAGGAAAAATTGGGTAAAACCTAAAATAATATTTTTGAATCAAAAATTTGAATTCGAGAGTCGATTACAAGTAGGGAAGTATTATCACCCTACAACGTCCGTTAAAACGGTTATCTTATAATTAATTATATATAAATTACTTATTTATTTATTTTTGCCCAAAAAAATAAAAAATAAATAAATAAATTATTTACATTAATAAAAGAAGAAAAAATATTTGTTTTATTAATTTGGTTTGACAAGGGAAAAATCTTGCTCCTACGTATCCCCTGGTGCAATAGGGAAATCAAAACACACGTAGTTCTTGGGTAGAAAATATTTATGTGTTGACCAATTTTATTATTAATTTTACTTTATATATATACATATCAAAATAAATTAATTACATAATAATGATAATAATAGTAATAATGATAATAATAATAATAATAATAATAATGGGTTATATATTGATTTGTGTATTGTTTTATTTTAAGGAACCACTTTTACTATTTTTTATTTTTATAAACCGTAAAGGATAAAAATTCAAAAGCAGATTTACGAGTCAGCGACGCATATGTGGCGCGAACTGACGGTGATAATAATAAGAGAATTTAAGATTTTAAGTACGAAAATTAAAACACAATAGAGGGGAGAAATCACGAATTTGATAAAAAAATAAATAAATAATTATTCAACAATCAAATTGATTCTTATTAGTTGATTCCAAAATTTGATCGTGAAACACAAAAAAAAAATATTATTGTTTATATCATATGTGCATATAATAGTAAAAAAAAAAACAATAATAATGTCAACAACAAAAAATAGAAAAGGAGAAAAATAAGTGTTTACCGCACTGAAAATTTTCTTTGCTAGTTCCTGATTCCAATATTGCTTCTCTATTTTCTCTCCATTATTCTCTCGTTTCTTTTATCTTTTTTGCTCTCAATTCCTGTCTCCTCTCCCTTTTTGCTCTCTTGTGGCAGACTATTTATAGACTTTTGGGTGTAGATTGCAAAAGACAAGAGAATAATTGTCAATTGATTACCATTAATCTATTTTTTCCGGTTTTCTTTTCTTTTAATTGCCCACAATTATACCGATTCTTATTGCCATTGATTCACTTCTTCGGTTTCTTTTCTATTCAATTGATCACTATTATTTTGATTTTTATAACTATCAATAAATTTCTTTTCTGTTTTTTTTTTTCATTTATTTTGATCATCATTGCATCGATTTTATGACAATCAATTCATTTCTTTTCAGTTTCCTTTATTTTTATTTTTTATTATTATTTTTATATTTTAGAAAAGAGTCTGAACAAGAATTAGAGGCAAACAAGAACCGAAAACAGTTATGATTGTTTAAAGCTTATATCCCTAATTATTATTTTTTTTATATTTCTTCACATATATTTATATATTTATTATTATTGTCATTATTATTATTATTTACTTTTTTAACAAAAAATAAAAAATTAATAAAAATCGGACAAAATTAGGTGTCAACAGCTGCCCCTCTTTACTTAGAATTTACTTGAGAATCAAAGTAAAAATAAGTAAAGATAACGACTCTAATTTTGTCCGAAAAAATAATTTTTTTGAAGAATGCGAGTCGTTTTCCCGACTTTAACATGCGGTTCATTTTCTCGGCTTTGGGGTGCGAGTCGTTTTCCCAGCTTAAACATGCGGGTTGTTTTCTCGGCTTCAGGGTGCGAGTCGTTTTCCCGGCTTCAACATGCGGGTCGTTTTCTCGGCTTTAGGGTGCGAGTCATTTTCTCAGCTTAAACATGCTGGTTGTTTTCTCGGCTTCAGGGTGCGAGTCATTTTCCCGGCTTCAACATGCGGGT
>JBBPBS010001017.1:6150914-6180782 GCA_037974835.1 Cicer judaicum | reverse complement strand
TTTTTGTCTTTTGTCTTTTTTTTGTTGTTGAAGGAAAATGTTATGAGAATGTAAAAAAAATGAATGAAATGATTATGCATTTAACTAAAACATTTTACTACCTCCTAATATGCAATTATTTTATCTAAAAAAAATGAGAAAAAAGAAAAATATGTTGTAATATGAAGTAAAGAATGAAACATACATGATTATGCCCTACATGGTTTTTTTCTTATTTACATACATGATTATGCCCTACATGGTTCTTTTCTTATTTGATGATTTTTTTATTGTGAATCTTTACTATGGGTGGATCTATAGTTCTAAATTGGCTCCTAGAGCACACAACTCAATTCTAAAATATTAAACCAATTAATAGGTAAACTATTAAAATGGCAATATTCTAGAAAAAGTCAACTCTATGTGAGACTTTCATGACAACCAAACAGGATGTACATCCAGAAGATTATCATTACACAGTCTCCAACTTATCTTAGGTTTGCACTCAGCCCGGGTATAGAGTCCACTCATAAGTGTGTGAGTTGTGTTAGGGTAGTGTATAGAAAAATAAATAAGATAAAAAAAATCATCACAATAAAAATAAATTGACAAAACACATATAATTATATTCACATTATAAAAAAATAAAAAAATAGGGGTAATATAAATAAAATAATAAATAATAAAATAACTATATATAATTAATTAGATTGGGCTTGACTCTCAAAAATCCCCAGTAGAGTCGCCAGCTGTAGCGTCCATTTTGTCCGCGAAAAAGGAGTCGCCACCAATTTTATTTTTTATTAAAGGAAAAATTGGGTAAAACCTAAAATAATATTTTTGAACCAAAAATTTGAATTCAGGAGTCGATTACGAGTAGGGAAGTATTATCACCCTACAACGTCCGTTAAAACGGTTACCTTATAATTAATTATATATAAATTACTTATTTATTTATTTTTGCCCCAAAAAAATAACAAATAAATAAATAAATTATTTACATTAATAAAAGAAGAAAAAATATTTGTTTTATTAATTTGGTTTGACAAGGGAAAAATCTTGCTCCTACGTATCCCCTGGTGCAATAGGGAAATCAAAACACACGTAGTTCTTGGGTAGAAAATATTTATGTGTTGACCAATTTTATTATTAATTTTACTTTATATATATACATATCAAAATAAATTAATTACATAATAATGATAATAATAGTAATAATGATAATAATAATAATAATAAGAATGATGGGTTATATATTAATTTGTGTATTGTTTTATTTTAAGGAACCACTTTTACTATTTTTTATTTTTATAAACCGTAAAGGATAAAAATTCAAAAGCAGATTTACGAGTCAGCGACGCATATGTGGCGCGAACCGACGGTGATAATAATAAGAGAATTTAAGATTTTAAGCACGAAAATTAAAACACAATAGAGAGGAGAAATCACGAATTTGATAAAAAAAAATAAATAAATAATTATTCAACAATCAAATTGATTCTTATTAGTTGATTCCAAAATTTGATCGTGAAACACAAAAAAAAAAATATTATTGTTTATATCATATGTGCATATAATAGTAAAAAAAAAACAATAATAATGTCAACAACAAAAAATAGAAAAGGAGAAAAATAAGTGTTTACCGCACTGAAAATTTTCTTTGCTAGTTCCTGATTCCAATATTGCTTCTCTATTTTCTCTCCATTATTCTCTCGTTTCTTTTATCTTTTTTGCTCTCAATTCCTGTCTCCTCTCCCTTTTTGCTCTCTTGTGGCAGACTATTTATAGACTTTTGGGTGTAGATTGCAAAAGACAAGAGAATAATTGTCAATTGATTACCATTAATCTATTTTTTCCGGTTTTCTTTTCTTTTAATTGCCCACAATTATACCGATTCTTATTGCCATTGATTCACTTCTTCGGTTTCTTTTCTATTCAATTGATCACCATTATTTTGATTTTTATGACTATCAATCAATTTCTTTTCTGTTTTTTTTTTCATTTGTTTTGATCATCATTGCATCGATTTTATGACAATCAATTCATTTCTTTTCAGTTTCCTTTATTTTTATTTCTTATTATTATTATTTTTATATTTTAAAAAAGAGTCTGAACAAGAATTAGAGGCAAACAAGAACCTAAAACAGTTATGATTGTTTAAAGCTTATATCCCTAATTATTTTTTTTTATATTTCTTCACATATATTTATATATTTATTATTATTGTCATTATTATTATTATTTACTTTTTTAACAAAAAATAAAAAATTAATAAAAATCGGACAAAATTAGGTGTCAACAGAGATTAAGAAGTTTGTGATGGTTGATAATGTATAGTTTTTCTATATTTTCATGGTGGTTTGGGTTGGGAAAAGCAAGCATGGGTGAGGACTAATTTGGGGTTGGAAAGTCTGGATGAGGAGTGGTTGGGACTCATTAGTTTGGAATTAGACAATTTAGATGAGATTAGTTCGAGGCTGGTTGGACAGTTTGAGTTAGGACAAGTTGAGGTCACCATATTTACATCAAAGATCAGACGAAAGATCAAAAATCTCAAAACAAACAATAAAATCTAAAGAAGTCAGAGTGAACCACAAATATAAACAACTCAATTCAACATTACCCCGCCAAATATGTTAAAAATAATACAACATTACCCTAACCACCCTCTAAAAAGAATCAAATTAATAACACAAATATAAACATGTGCACACATATGTACCATTGTTCACAAATTGTCTCTCATGGTGGTTGAAATCTACGTAAAAAAAAAACATTTACAATGTGACAAAAGACAAAAACCAACAAAAGTTCAATAAACAACACCATATTTACATTAAAAAACAAACAAAAGAGTCCAAAACTCTAAATCAAAAAATAGAATGCAAATACGTTGGAGCGAACCACAAACATAAAACAAATATAAATATACACAAGATTTTAATGTTGCATACGTCTTATATGCTTCGATGATAATAATCGATCTATTATTTTGATGATGATTTTTTCCATAATTGGAAATCATTTTTATTCTCTCACAATTCCTAGAAACCTTAGTGTAGTCGATGTTTCAAAATTTGGAGAGATCTTTGTCCTTCAAATGTAACAAACGGCCTTAAGGTCACATCATCACCGTTTGTGTTGTAAAGATTTTAAAAGATAAATGATTAATTTAAAAAAAAAAAACCACAACTATAAGATAAATAATAAAAAATATAATTTTAAATAAGCCTGACAATGACGAGCATCAAACCAAACAAGGGGTATCCTGACTAGCCTTTCATGCCTTGTTGGTTGAACAAGACCTTCTTCATATCAGGTTCTTACTTGCTGAGATTTTTTCATATAATACTACAAGGGTTAACACATATACAATACGACAATGACAACCACGAGGATTAATCCACACGTTACACGGCATTAGTAAATCGACAAAAGGAACTTTACCTCTATGGAAATAGGGTACAATATTAGACTTTATAGACTTACAAGAGCTATATACTGTGTTATATTAGTATACTATATGGTACAACAAACTTATCCCACATAGCCCTATGAATCATGATACAAAAAAGAGTGGATTAAACCAACAATACAAACTAGTATAGCTAGCTGAAGACATAGAGAAGTGTATTATTCAACTTCACTTTCCAATCTTGTCTTTATTCTTTATTCCTCTTGATCAATTATATACTACTTTGGCACCATTGATGGCATTCCACTTATACTAGCGTACGTGTTACTAATTACTCAAAAATATATTATTCACATTCATAAAAAATGAAGAACGAGTAGAATGTCTGAAGTGTTGTTGGTATGGGAGCTGTTCTGCCACCAATAGGTAGAAAAGTCCCATTACTCCAGTGTGTTCTTGACTATTGTTGTAGCTAGACTCTAGTGTTAAAGTTTCACCATCAATTATCTTGACAGAACCTGGTTCAGGATAACAAGTGGACATTCCTACAATGTAACCTGCCTCATTTCCTGCTTCATTTCCATTTCCATAACTTGGTATAGAAGAACATATAACCCTCCCATCCTGATAACAAAGTCCACAAATTTCAGAAAACAAGCTACTATATAATGTTTAATTTCTTCATCAAAAGTAAAATAAGCATTGTTATTCCTCAATTGCAAAATTAACCATACCATTTTCTTGTTAACTAAAACATATGTTACCCTCTTTTTCTCATTTAAGAATGAATATAAGTTGTACTTAACTATTGCAAATTACCTGACCATACAGAGTTGAACCAATTCCTCCTGAATGCTGATGAGCAACACCATAGATCACATAACCACCAGTTTGCAGTGGAAGACTTGTCCTCCTCACATTAACACATCCATTACCCTCCTTATAATCTGTGCTGCAAGATTCAACTAGATACTCAACCTAAAAGAAACAAATCCATGTTATGGACTAGTGTTATATATGTTTTAGAAGTTAAATTGAGAATGAGACAAAAACAAACTACATGTTTCTTGATGAATTGATTTACCTTACAACTATGATCTGAGTTCAATCCTTTTGAACTATCTGATAGTTGCAGCAATGTATCAGTCACATCAATTATATAAATCTTAACAGGCACTATAAAATCATTCCAATCAACCCATTTTATTGTGTATTTTAAATAGAGGCTTCTCTTTGGACCTTCAAAACCTTCCTTCAACTTGCACTGTGAATAATCATAACAACATAACAAACCTCCTTTATAATCTGGCCTTATAGGCCTTCCATATTCATCAACTGTAACATTATAAAGGTAACACTTGCACTCAGTACATCCTAACTTATCCTCCGCACCGCGCGTATCGATGGCATGAACATTAACCAACCATTTCTCCTCAAACCCTTCTGGAATCTCTGCAGGATTACCTATCTCTATACCGAAAGGATCTGGAATATCTGTGGCTGTTCCTCGTGTTTCGGAACCAAGTCCAAAGTACTGTCCAAGAGTATTTTCCTGGCATATTCCACTGTTTCTCACAAGAACAGCATTATCTGAGTTTTGAAGCATCCTATGGCTATCATACTCTGTGTGTGTCACATGTTTACTTTTATGATATTTTGCAACAACCCAATGATGGAGATAAGTTTCATGGAGAGGTATAGAATTTCCAGCTTCATCAATTACTTCAGCATTGAAACTCTTAATTGCTATATGACCTCTTGGAAAATCAATATCATAATAATACCTATTGATAACTGAACCAGGTCCTAGCTCAAACTTTGGGGACAAAAAAACACTTGATTTTATCTTATCTTCACTTTTCACAAAAGAACCTAAACATGGAGCTCCTAACAACAGCAGAAGTATTGCTAGTGGAAATAAAAAATCTCCATATACAAACCACATGTTGATTTGCTGTCAGAAAAAAAAATGAACAGAAATGAACTAATTGTTGATTAAAAATATATTAAACAGATGCATATTGTAAACAATGCATTATTTTTCATAAAATTTACTAACAAGATATTAGATAGTACAAGAGAATTCTGAAACTAGACTATCAATAAAAATTGGAGAGAAATATTAAAAAGGACAAGAGAATATTCACCAAATAAACTACAAAAAAAATAAGCATGAAAAGACGTACATAGTTTGAACAGAATAATGATCAAGATGTTAAATTAAAATCACGTCGTGACACAGCTACAGTTGAAGTTATAACGAGCTTGATATTATGAATAGAAATACGGTTACATAACATTATTTAAAACCTTAATTATGAACTAAACCTATGACCAAGCAACTATTAGTTTTTTAAATAAAAGCTATAATTAGCAACAGATGGTGAATAGATAGATGAAACAGAGAAAAAATTACGGAGGATAAGATGGAATGGGTTCAGTTAGTTGCGTACCTGAAAGAAAGAAAAAAGAGAGAGAGGACAAAGACGAGAGTTTAGAATTTGTGTGGCGATAGATTTAAGAGGTAACGTGGGCGTGTGAGAGTAGTTTTTCTTAAATATGAGAAACTAAGCATTTATAGAGATGAATGAAAGTGTAGAAAGTGATGTGGGACGTTGATTCATTCATTCATTCATTCATTCACACAAACAAACACACTCGTGGCGTAGTATTAATTGTTTGCCTTTTCGTAAATGAGTTGGCATTTTGGAACCAAATTCTAGATTGTTGTCGGTTTCATTTGCAGGGTCACCCATGACGCAATGCTGCCACAAGGGAAAAAGTAAGTAGTAATGTTTTGCATTTAAAATACTACTAGAGATTTTTGTCCATAATAGGCCGGTCGGTACTTTGGACAATTTGAAATCATACACATTAATGAATAAATAAATAAATAAATAAATAAATGCAGAGTAAAAAATATTAAAAGTAATTTTTTTTAAGGTTTAGTTAGATGATATTATTAGATTAAATACTTTTATTTAAATTCTAATCTACTATAATTATGTGTGTGAATATTAAATAGTGTTTATGTTTCGTCTTTTAAAAAAATAATTGAATAATTATGAAAATTTATAAATTGAAATAACTAAAGTGAAGATTTTAAGGGTAGGTTTCTATAATTCATAATTTATAAACAATAAACTCGTTTTATTTTACCTTACTAAACTGATATTTAGAATAGCTTAACTTTAGTAATTCTTCTTCATGTGTTGTACCACTTAATAGTGGAAGGTTTTAGTTCTTTCACTGTCTTTATCTTGTTACATGAAATTATTTTATCATAACACATTAAAGTGCACTCTTAGTATTTCGTATCGAATGTAATTTTTTACACCGCACAAAAAATTAAAAATTAAATTTGTAATTATTTTACAAATTAATCTTTGTAAACCGATGGTGTAAATCATTGTTATAAACGAATACTAGAGTATAATAAATTTGAAATTGATGCACACAGTATTAGTATTGATTTAAAAATAATTACTAATAAAATATTTTATATATTTTTACAAATATTTATTCTCTTGATTTCAAAATAATTATCGTATTTGATCATTTTATACAAATTAAAAAATATAATAAATAAAAAAGTTAAATAACAATTTTACTAAATTATTTTTATTAATTATTAATGTATTATATTTACAATAAATATAAAGTCAAAAATATAAATTTGAAAATAATACATGTAATATTAATTAAATGGTATAGTTAGAGCGAATAAAAAGTTAAATTTTGTTTTAAAAGCTAAAAATGATTTAAAAAAATGTGGGACAGATTTCTTTAACAAATAAGTAGATTATTGCAGTATGAAATTAATATATTACCAATGTAAGACTCAAACTTTGACAAATGCATTTGTCAAGTTACTATAATTAAAACAAATTAAAAACGTTTGACTATTAGACATTCTGTTTATAATGCATTTTTGAGGTAGGAACAGGTTGCGCGTAAAAAAAAAAGGAACGAGCAGTTAGATTTTAGAACATTTTCAACTTTATTTTTTAACTATAAAATTATCAAGTTTTCCCTTTTTAAAAAAAAAAATTAGTGTGAGAAACAAAATGGTATTTTATAATTTAAAAACCAAATAAGAATTGTTTGCACAAGACCCATTATCTTGTGCAATTCATAGCAATATAGCTTAGGTTTGGTTGGTTGGAGCACCCAAACGAGCGGTGATAGTGAAGCTACTCTATTGTAGCTTTCACTTGGCCATGACTTTTTGCCATGAAAACCAATATGGCCAAGCACTCTAATAGTAGTTTTGTAGGAATTGTTAACGAAATAGCATCAACTGAAAAGAGATGTTCAACTAGAGATTAGTCATGGTAAAACCGATAGATATTTTGCATTAATAACATGGTTAATAAATAGAATAATGAAAACTAGGTGAAGAGTGAACTCGAATTAGGCAACAACATTCCTTGAATTTATTTCCAAACAAATAATTGGAAGAGTGTACAATTGAATCAAAGAAGAAGCAAAAACGATCATAAACACTATTTTCCTCCACCAGTTCTCCCAAGTCCACATGGATATACATAGACCTGTGCTTGACTTCCTTCTAGCTTTCTTCCCATGCGTTAATGATTCTTTTTCTACAACATTGGGATGATGGATCACATTGGCCATGAACACTGCTTCATTAAGCGCCCCATAAAAAATCCAGAGCAAGGAAATCGGGATAAACCATCATGCTTATCTTCCTTAAAACACATATATCAACCTGCAATATCCACAAAAGGGAGGAAAATCCCACTGGATCAAAGTCAGGAGAGGGAGTTGCAGAATTATAGAATTATAAACAAAAAATAACACACCACATCACATCAAATCGAACTTAGGAAATTGTAATAATGCATCAAAATTAGAGTTGATGCCCACAATTTACTCGTTTAATTTAAATTATATGGCAGTATATCCTACTAACATCTAATGGAGCAGTGGGCAGCGGCACAACACGCGTTTGAAGCTGCAAGAATCTTAGTGTGTTTGGATTGAAGTTTGCAAATGTACTTTTGATTAAACCTCATTTTGTAAATATACTTTTGGTTAAAATTGAGTTTTCTTTAACATGATTTATGTTTGAATACTTTTTCTCCAATTCAGAAAATAAAATTTGTTGGATTATATTTATCAAAAATACTTGTAAAGGTGTATTTACCAAAAAAGACATATAGCATGTGTCAGCTGGCAAATTTATTTTCGTTCATAAGCCAAAACTCTGTTTGAGACATAAATGATTGCTCAAGCTCAACAGCGTTAGTAAACATCCACCTCAATTGTATTGGAATTTAGACTACCTCCATTATAGGAAAGATAATACAGCTACTAGTTTTCTAAAAAAGGATCCTTCCATAAAAAAAATTATTTTAATCATTGTGTATATCTCTCTTCACGAGATACCAATATAAGGATTGAGTGAGACCAAGAAAAACTATAGGTCAAATTATTAAGGGGATTTAGAGGTAAATAGTTTATCTTTAAACTTGCATGATCTAATTTATGTACCCAACCCCGCCTAGTGGGATAAGACGAAAGGACTTTATTCAGTGATTGTTGTTGTCTCTCTTCGTCATGTGAAAAATCTACGATGAAAAGGTCCAGTTCCACTCACTCAAACAGTTTTTGTAGGATGCATTATGTGGCCTCAAGAGCCCCAAGTAATATTCCATGCTTACTGTGAAATCACTGATTAAACACAACATTTGGCTCTTCCACCAACCAGGATTAGGTTCAACTTTGTTTAATGTACAAAACTTGAATTCAACCAATCTTCACTGGCAAATCTTATTTTAAACTATCATAAAAAATAGTCAAATCATTAAAATGTTTGACATGGTAAAAAAAATTCAATGTGTTGCCAGGTGGTTAAAAGATGCATCAAATTTAACAATCAATTCAATTAGTTTTGTTTTAAAAAAACCCAGAGTCTGCAATCAATAGCTAACAATATATCCACCTTAAAACTTATGTGCCAAAATCATGATGGACTATATAAACTACCACTACTATTTCTCTAAAATCAAAACAAACATATTGACCAAGTCCCAAATGCACTAACCATTCACCAATTTTAAATATCTCAATATTCAATCATCGAAGTTTTCAAGCATCAGTAATAAAAGTTCCTACCTTTTGAGTGACAACCTCATCTTGAGAGAGGCTTTTGGAGCAATGCAGTCAAGTAAAGCTCCCCATTCTTAACACCACCAGCATCAGTTTTATTCCCCGTTGCCCACTTCACCTTCTTGTAACCCAATTTCCCAATCAAAGGCGCATACACTTTCTCAAGATCTACACCCTTACTAAAAAAATGATCCAACCACAAAAACCCTCCACCTCTCAAAACCCTATCAACATCAAACAACAAAAACTCTATCATCGTTACCGGAATCCACCGGTTCACTGCACGCCCACACCGAACAATATCCACAACACCGTCGAAAATCGGCAACCGTTGCTGCAACGGCACGTGAAGCGGTACAAGCCCCCTCAACGCAACAGTCTCACTATAAGGCGCAGCAACATTCATGGTAGTTGTAACCACCGTAACATTACGAAGCTTCATCGCGGCGGCGAATGAGCCAGTTCCACCGCCGACGTCGAGACCAAGTCGGATAACCGATTTCGCGGTTTTCGCGATCTGGAGAAGCTGTTGAACTGGAAGATCTAATTCGGAACTGTAGGTGTTAAACTTGGAAGCTTCACGTGAAGGTTCGAAACCAAGATTAGGGTTTTGACGGTTGAGACAATCGAATGATTTGCATGAGTAACGATCCCAAATTACGGAGGAATCGGGGAGAGAATTAGGGAAAGGGTTTTGAGGAAGCGAATTTGATAGTTTTTTGGGGGTTTTAGAGAAGCATCGTCGGCGAGGGAGAGGGTGACAACCGCGAAGAATTAGGGATTCGGCGAGGTCGGAATCGGAAGGACAAAGAGAGAAAGGTGTGTAAGTCATGTACTTGTGGAGAAGATCAGGGTGGTGATGGCATGAAGAAGCAATTGGAGAGAGTTGTGAGTATAGTAATAGATCTGAAGGGATTGATGATTTTGTGTTTGAGGGTTGAAGGCGCGTGAGGTGGTTAATGGTGGCGCGTATGGTGTGAAGTTGACGGAGAAGTTGGTCGGGGATTAGTGTGTGTGAGTTTGGGGATTTAGGGGATTGAAGTGTTGTGGAGAGGTGGTAGAGTGAGAGAATGTTGGTGGCTACCATTGCTATTAGGAGGAGAAGGTTTAGAGTCATGGTGCTGAATGTGAAACCCATTTTGGATTTGGTTTTTTTCTTTTGTTCTTCTCTGCTAAGCTTAGAGTCAGTGTTCATCTCACACTGTCATTGCCTTAATTGTTTTTGGTTATGGTTAATTGGGATTTGTCAAGCTAAAAATGATTATTTTAAGATTCACAAGTGGGGTTAGTAAATTGTTTAATTAATTGGATTTGAGAGAGTAGGAGTATTTCATGTGATTTGTGAGTGAGAATGGTAGTGTGGTGTCAAATTTGATCTCCTGGTGCTAACATTTATGATCCGTGATGCTTACTTGTTTGGTTATGGATCTATTCTATATGTGGGACCAGTGAGTTTATTTAGTGTGTTTACTTTACTGACTTTGATGTAGTAATTCTAAATCTATTAACTTATGAAAGCTTCAATTTTCTTGTGAACGATGAAGACGGAATAATTGGATTTTCAGATTTTGCAAAATAAGAAAGAAAAAAACGGTCTTCCTGAATTTTATTTTTTATTTTTAAGCATTCTTTTAAATTGTTTGGTAACTAGAAATCGAGGGAAAATAATTTAACCTTTGTTGAATAGAAATAGAAGAGACGAAGGGCAAAACAACGGGATGCCCGTGAATTACGTAACATGAATCTTGTTTAGAAGCGTTTAATATTTTTTTATTTCTTTCTTAAATTTGTGCTGACTTTGCTCATTGAAAACTCTTTTTCATTTTTGGGTTAACGATTAATTGGAAACTCTTTAACATAAACTATTTTTTTTCCTAATATGTACACTTCATTTAAATGCAAATAAAAGAACTACAATCAAATTCATCGTAATGCCATACATTTCTTAAAAACTAAAAAATACCTCAATAATATATATAAATATTTTATAAGTCAATAATTAAATTCAAATTTTAATCTCAAAAATACAAGATTCAAAATCATTAATTCAGTCAATTTTCATAAAAAAAATTATTTATCGTTATTCACTCATATCGACTATAAATAATTTTTCACATGACAAATTCAACTACAAGTTGACAAATAATATATAAGACTAATATAATGTTGAATTTAGTGATAACATCCATAAATTTTTTACTTAAAATATGACATTGACATAATGAATATGTTGTCTCTATAAATACAACACTCAAACAAGAAAACAAACAAACTAAACATCACATTTAGACCATAAAATAGAAAATAAAACACAAAAAACCAACTAAATCTATGTAAAAATCCACTTATTTAAATAAAACAAAATAATAAAATAACTTGAAGGAGTAACTTCTAACAAAAAATAGCCTAAATTCATCCCTCTAATTGGTGAATAAAAGGAGAAACATAGGGTTATTTCTTTTATAAAAGAGCAAGAAAGCGACAACTATAAAAAATCTCCATATAACATAAACTATTGTTAACTTTGTTTGAAGAAGTGATGTAAGCAACCAATCAAATCAAATTAATAGTACGAATTCTCCATGTTTGTTTTTTTTTAATTTTTATTTTTATATCAAATCTAAACTTCTGTAATGTAAAAATACATTATCGAATCTTAACTTCTGACAATATATTAGAAGCAAATATATAAAATATGGACAGATAAACATTTTCCTAAGTGTAACTAGAAAAACAAATTTGGTGAGTAAAGACAAGTTTGCCTCAATTGGGAAATCATTAAATAATGATAAGCCAAACATGATACAAAAGTTAGGCTTTTTGCATAAGAGTTGGCCCTTACAAATGCAAATATGATAATAGTTTTAACTCGTCATTTATGAGATAAACATTCTCACACATACATGAAATTGCGCCATTTCAAGCCACATCTTATCATCTTGAAAAAAATGTAATAATATGCCTCCTAATTTATAATATTAATACTATTGTTTTTAAATAGTTTAATGATTAGACTTGTACACTTTTAATAGTATATTTGATTTAATTAAAATGAAAGAAGTATAATAGATATATGTTTGTTCAAAAGATAAAAAATAAAAAATAGTGTTTTTTTTTTCAATGATCATGTAGTTGGTTTAAAAGGAGGGCAAGCTTTTAAATTATTTTTATGTTATGTTGTTAGCTCCCCTCTAAATTTCCAAAATATAGACGGAGAAAGAAAGAAGTAATCTCTAAGAGGGATTTTAATCCATTATACTCCTCTTAAAATTGAATCAAACTCAAATTTAAAAATATTTATTTTGCTCTCTTCCATCTATCTTTACATACCTTAAACATGGAGAAACAATTAATCACAAACTTATATCTCATACATATTTATGTATTTGTAACTATCAATTGAACCGTAGTTACAAGACGTAATACTACTCTTATTACTATCTCTAGTTTTTATAAGATGTAAAGACAATAATTGTCGATTAAAAGATCATTAAATGTAATTTTGACATTTTAATTTAGGATTTAGGGTTTAAGATTTTATAAAAATGATTAAATTTACTATATAGAAAATATATATTTTGACTTGTTGACTGAAATAGAAAAATAGAAGAGTTGTATAATAAGGTGTTTTTTAATTCAATTCCCATCCCAACAAATTATTGATTAATACGTTAACATTTATCTTTTTAAAAAATAGACAAGAATACAATATATATATATATATAAAATAAATTAAGAGTATAAAAATAATATAAACAATTAATAGATATAAAAATACATAACTTTTTTATAATTTAGTATCAAAGAAGATTTCAAGCATTTATTTATATATGAAACTAGAAAAAATGATTTAACTATAATTTTTAAACTATGATATTTATAAATATATAATTGATTTAATTTTCATCGTTTCATCGTTTAATAGTATATTTATAAAAATTTAGTTTAAAAATATAAAAAAGTATATTATTTAATTATAATTAAATATAATATTTCAAATCAACATTTAATAAAAAATAAATTATTAATTGTTATTAATATTAAATATGACAAAATAAACAACTTCCATTAAACTATTTTACATTATTAGGACATAGTTATTAAACTTTATAATAATGTTACTATTATAATGAGAAATTTTTATTTATGTATAAATAGTTGTTTTCTATCCCATACAACACACAAACTCAACTACACAAATATTATTTATTATTTATAAGTAGTCGCTTATCAATACATATTTGTTAATACACATATCAATCAAAGGCATTATTTTATACTAGTGTATGAATCTTTGCCTTGCATGGGACTTAACTTAAGTTGTATTTTTAAAAACTATATTCGAAAAAACTCAACACTTATTTATAATTTGAGAAACTATTAATTTAATATTTAAAAACTTCAAATATGATAAAATTCACCAAGATATAAATCAATATATTCTTAAGAATTATTATTTTTAAAATATTTGACTAATATTTAAAATATTTAAAAAGTATTTTGAATAAATAGATAAATTATTTGTTAAATTGTAAACATTAATCAAACTAGTATTCAAATTTTGTATATTGGACAAACACTTTTAAAATTGTAAATTATGAACCAAAATAAAATATATTTTTAATTTTTCAAAATCAAATAGATCGCATGTTTTTCTAGTATGGTTATTTTACCCTAAAATAAAGAGAAAGGAGCGTGTATAAGTAAAAGAAGGGGGTGAAACAGAAACAGAATTTCCCGACTTTTTGTTTCGTAAACAAGTGCTTATTCCAAACGCGATCTGTGGTGGTGGTGGTGCATAAGGATCACGCAGCAAAACCAAAACCCCCATTCACAGACCAGCTAGGGTTTATTTCTTCTGCTAACCTAACCAAATGGTAACATCCCATTCCACATCCCTTTTTATTATTTGATGTTTTGATGAATCAAACACACAACTTGCGCAATTTTTAACTACCGAATGGGAATCGTCGATGAATTCTTTTATGAAACCTTCCTTTCGCCACTGTTTTGGATTTTGAATTTAGAAGAAAGCTTTGAGCGGAAGAATCATCCCGTTTAAATAGCAAATTTTGCGCTTTAGGGTTCTCTGGTGCTTGCGTTTAAGCTTTTTATGCACTGATTTAGTTATTTGGTTGGATAGTGTTTACAGTGCAGTGTTTTTTTTTTGGTCCTTTTGTATTATAATTGTGGCTTGTTTATGGTTTATTTATCTTAATTGCTAATTTCAGGCTGATCCTGAGCTGGAAGCAATCAGACAGAGAAGGATGCAAGAGCTTATGGCTCGACACGGCACAGTTAGCTATCATTGTCCTATGTGTTTGTTATCAAATTTCTTTCGCATTAGAGATTGAAACTTTGCTTGTGATTGTGTTGATATTGCAGGGAAATCAACCGAACCCTGAACAGCAGAATGCTCAGGAGGATGCAAAAAGGTTAGTTTATGAATTTAGATTTCTTATGCAATTGTTATGCTGATTATTCAATTCTGTTGCATAGATTTATTTCAGCAACTTGTTCATCCATTTATCAATTTTTTCCTGGAACAACGGCAGTTTATTATTTGAATGGTAAAATGATTAATTTAGGGAGGCAGAGGAAAGAAGACAAATGATGCTTAGTCAGTTATTGTCTGCTGAAGCACGAGAAAGACGTAAGTATATAGCATAAGTAATCTTTACTTCTTAGATGTTATTTGACTTTTTAACTATTATGGCACTCTTATTCTTCCTTTTAAAGTTTAGTCTGATTAATGATCGTCTTAAAATAACATGGTTGTATATTTTGCTGTACTATTTCTTCTGGAAGAAGGTAGATGAAAAACTTTGGTCGTTTACAATTGCGTAGTGAATATTTCAAAATTTCAGTCATGTCTTCAGTCAGTCTTAATGAGTATAGAAAGTTTATAGGACTTAGTTGCTAGTATTTTCTTAAACTTCCATATATAGTATTTGTATCATCGGGCGATTGTAAGATATTTTGACAAACCAAACTATATACATAGAAGTTGTTCACTATCATGAACACAAACATTGTATGCTAGGTAGTTAATCCTAGATAGCGGTGTGTCTCACAGGCGGGATAACTGCTACTTTTTGGACAAATTACACGAATACTACAATATAAACCTATATTTAATGCAAATTAACAAATGACTCAAACTCTGAAACATTCATAATTAGCAATAAAATCCACAAGTCTTACTCTTAGTCAAAACATACATTGAAATACCAACAAAAGTCAAGGAAATAAAGATGATGCATATTGAAGTCTTTAACAAAGAGTAATAAAATATCTAAATATGAAAACTCAAATGCATGTTCTAGGCTTCTAACATAGGAATCAAAGAGAAGCATCATCTTTATTAGCATATTCTTCTTCCTCTTCTTCCTACGTTAAAGTAGAATTAATGAAACAGAGGGGTCTCACTGAGATCTTGTTTCATGCCGTTGTGGTCAGGCACTACACCGCACCAGGACAGCAGGATCTCGCTGGGATTAACTACCTAGATTGTATGTCAGAATATATAAGATGTTAGGAAGTACCCGTTTTACTTGTATAATCTTGCTATGTGACTAAAGTCTTCCCCCACAATTTGTATCAAAATTAATAAAGAATATTAGTATATTTTGGTGTTATTATGAAGTAATTGTGCCTAAATAAATACTGAAGTTTCTACTTAAGGTACATCTGAATTCTAAAGTGTCTTGGAAAAGTTCAAATACAGTCTCTAACTCACCTAATGATTTTTGACCCAACAAAAGAAAAAAGAAACTATGACGATGGCTCTGATACTTGTAGTTTGATATGTATTGCATTTTTTCTTTCCCTCTACCGTCTGTTCTCTTTCTCTCCCTGTGTGCACACTCCTATGTTCTAGATAGTTACCCTCTGAGTAACAGATTGGATCACAGGATAGATACCTATGGTTGGTCTCTATGTCCACCTCACTTGGTAGCATTAAGGAGCGTAGTCTCATAGGATCGTAGCATTTTGTTGAGGGCTGGTATGATTTTTTACATCCTTGTTAATCTGAGATCTGAGTTTTTAAAAAAAGCAAGATGGATTTAGAAATGTACTCAATATGTAGTAAAATTTGGAATTATTTTAGCTGGAACTTGTATGGGTAGGAAGATATGAATCATGAGTGTAATTGTCTTAGTTGTTAATAGACTCAGTAAGATAAATCACATTTGCATTTCAAATTATATATTTAAACATCGAAACAACATGTTTGCCAAGTACCTGAATTTTCCTATGAAATTGGGAAGGAATGAAGTATATTGCTACACGGTGTTGGCTTTCTTACAATTTTTTAAAATTTCTGATATCATTATGTGCAGTTGCTCGAATTGCTTTGGTGAAACCAGAGAAAGCAAAAGGTGTTGAAGATGTTATATTGAGAGCTGCTCAAATGGGTCAGATAGCTGAAAAGGTATATTGGATCTTGTCTTGTGCTGCAACTTTTCTCATTCTTATCACAAGTGTTGGTAATATTCTATTGCATCTATTGTCATCTTATCTGTGAAGTTCTTATTTATAACATCTGTTTGTTTGATCAATCTTCGGTCCAAGAAAGGTCCTCTATCCATGATTTATAAAAACTGCTGGTAACAATTACTTGAATGGCCTAATGTGGTTTTCCGATATTACAGGCTTAGTGTTCTCACCTTTCATGTAACTTGTAAAACCCTATAATTTAGTTTATAGTGATATTTGGTGAAAGGTTTTCAGAACTCCATGCTACAATTAGGATTGTAAAGGGAACTTTAAAATTGCAGTCTGTGACGGGGAAGCGCCTTTTGACTGCCAACCGACATATCAAAAACTATCTAATAAATCTTGTGTCTTTGCTTGTAACCTAGTAAAATATTGACAGTAAATAAACCCGACTCATGCCAACTGAAGTTGGTGCTTGAAATACTGAAATGCCCACTTAAATAGAGGCTTTGCAGAAGGAATGGAGAGGCAGAATCAGTAGCAGGTTTGAAGCACCTTGTCTCGGAGAAGGGAAAGGGCCTTTTGATTGCAAGTAGTGCTGAAACAGTAATGGCTTCAGGGTATACATTTAGATTGTCTGATACATTCAGGATAGACCAAATGAATCCTCCTACAGTCCTACCTTGTTTGTCTGAAGACATCAGTTAGGGTATACATTTAGGTTGTGATTATGACCACCCTGTTTGTCCAAAGATATCCGTTAGGCAGTCTCAGGATTGGTTGAGAAGGAGTTGTTTAGGTAGATTTTCTACAATGTGTTTACATGCAAAGGTTTGGTTTGGTTGCATTAGCCAATTTTAGGTCACTGGAAGTTTCAGTTTATTTGACAGTTCCAAATTCCAATAATGTTAGTGTGGATATAATCTATGGGATGATGGTTTTAAGTAGATTTCTCATTGGTGGTTTCATTTTGTAAAGCCCCATCCCCCCTATTTCCTTGAATAATAAAATAAAAGCAATTAAATTTTCCTTCCAAAAATTGAAACTAAGAAATTACTAGTTGGAATTGTTTTTGTTGTTCTTGCTCATATATTGATATTATGTCCCGGTGGACATTTAAGTAATTAGCCCATACAAAGCATTATTGTATCAAGATATCTTCCATTTCTCATTCCTTAAATGGAATTATTAGGTTTCTGAAGAAAGACTCATATCACTGCTGGAGCAGATAAACAGCCAAACAGCAAGGCAGACAAAAGTCACAGTAAGTTGTAAAAATATTACTTGCATAGTTCGGTTCTCATTTAAGAGTTTATTTATTTACTGTCATTTTTTGTTTACTTTTTCAGATACAGAGGCGTCGAAGTGTTCTTGAGGATGATGATTAGCTTTCGCCGTCTCTTAATTGGTTTCGTGATTACGGATGTCATGCTTTATTATGGTGTATTTTATGGACAATGTAATTTATAAGTGGGTTGTGAAATATGTTTCATTTTGGGCGTCTTGCCTGGCCTCCACATTAAATTACATATTTGATTTATGTATGCGATTGATTGAAATTGAAAGATGTTTCGAGAGGATGGTAAAATGAAATTGTAATTTAGTAGTTTTTTTGTTTGATAAAAAATATATTTTATGTTGAGATATGATTACTTATAAATTATATAACTTCGGTGACAACCAACTTGATCACAGATTTGTTGATTTCTCAGTATCTCACTTTCCGATCAAATGGGTGGGTCACATTTCTCATGTCATACTAGTGGGGCCATAATCTCATATGGGTAGATTGATACTGAAGTTATTTCCCTCTTATATCATAATAATGATAATTATTTTCCCAGTGATTCCATCGAATAGCCATCTCCATAATTGGATTGCATCTTAACGCTAGATGTGGGTCAATCTCATTTATAGCCCTCTCTTTGGATTAATGATATCCTATACTTCGTCACATCTATTTCTCCATGTTTGTTCATTTATTTATTGGATTTTAACTTTTGACAGTGTAAAATTAATTAAAATTTTAGTTTTCTATTATGTATTTGGGAGTGAGTGAGCAAATACGGTGAAGGGATGAACAATCTTCCAACATGTATTACCATGTTACTAAGCACCAAAGCAGTAAAGACAACAATTCTATTAATAATTAGTAAAACATTATTATCATTGATTTTAATATATTTATTTCATCATTTGACAATGTATCAATGCCTAATCTTTACCAAATAGGAACAAACAATGGTACATGGGTTGTTTTCTCTTATTATCTATCTTTGATGTTTACTTTTGACGTGCCTGTGATTTCTGCATTATATAGTTTAATTACTTGATGTAATAATTATATGGCTTAAAATGTGGTTTTGTTTTGAGATTTTTTTTTACGGTTTTGTTTTGAGTTGTTTATTGTTTTTATTTATTTATTTTAGTAAGGATTTAATTTTGATAGATGGGGTGTTAAGACTTTTTTATACGAGCTGTGCTATTTGTGACGGATAAAGCTATTGTGAAGATCTTGACTTTCAAAAGAGATCATGTTGCAGTTATTATTCTTCAATTCTGATGCGATCGTGACAAATTTTTTCGCGATGATTGGCGTTTTTCTTTTTTGTCACTTTTAAAATAATTATAATAAAAAAGTTAACGATTATAATTGATTGACATGATAAAATATTTATATGATATTATGTATATTAATTAAATAAATAAATTATTAATTAAATAAATTTTTTTAATTTCTTTTCGATTCTAAAGAATTTAATTGTGAAACTCACATACACAATGTAGAAACAAAATTCGAATATTAACATATCAAATGTTGTTGTAACTATCATCTGAACTGTAATTACTAAAACAAAATAAATTATTTTAAATATGTAAGAAGAGATAGACGAAAGTGGTTTTCATCCAATGAATCATATGTGATGAGGGATTACTACATGTGTTGCTCTGTCCCTTTGATGTCTACTTGTAAAATGTACTTAATTTGTGTTATTTGACGATGATTGTTGCTTGTGGTTGGTGATTTTTTCCTTAAACAAAGTTTTTACATCTAACTTGGGACATAAAAAGTATTTTAAATCTGGTAATCATTTGGCAAGAAAAGGAACTTTGCACTCAAGCCCTAAAAACAACAAAGCCATGCATCCTAATGTCTGATTTAACTGATGTGGAAGCTATACATGGATGGTATTAGTCTTTGTCTTCATTGATAAATAAAAAAAATACGTTGACAAGTGAATATGTCCATAAAAATATATATAGATTTAACGAGTACCTAAACTCAATAAAAGTCAATCAAGCATATTCTCTAAAAAAATGAATAAAGCTTACTGGTGTAGTATTTTCGGCAATTTTACAAACTACTATAAAACGCATGTTGTAATTGTAAGATGAAGCCACAAAATAAACACATCTAAGTAAGATATCTAATGCAATATAAACAAATTTAATGCTATTACAAACTTTCTTATTGTGATTTACTCAATAATTTCCTACAAGTTTAACGTTCACCTTTGCTCTTATGTAATGAAGTGTAGCACCCCACGTGTCGTCTTTTTGTAATTTCCTTCTTCTATAAAATAAATAAACAAACAAGAAATTTCCTTCTTCTAAAAATAAATGAATAAAATTAATTAATCCAAGCACGTCGCATTAAATCTATTGGACAATGTTGTATTCCATCGTTTTTTCTTCCTGCAATAGTTAAACTCAATAGGATGAAGCAAAACACAAGCACCTACCACGACATGGGTTAAAATCTGATTAGTAATTATGGAACCAAAGTAGATAAAAAAAAATGTAGATACTTTATCTTCTCTTATCACAATCAAAAGATGATTATTTTTAAAGGTGGTCCACATTTATAAATAAATCATTTCCAATTTTAATAATGAATGATAATATTTCTTAAATATGAATAAAGTTAACTATTTTCGTTATCTTATTTTATAATTGAGACAATAATTTAATTGGTACAAATTAAATATTGTAGATTCTTCACAAGTAGGGTTAAATTATGTTTGACCGTCCAGTAACCCTAAAACTTTTTCGGTAGATGGTGGCATTGAGTAAAAGCAGAAAAGTAAAATGAGATTGAGCATTGGAGCAGTCCAGAATTCATATTATCCACTTAAATAACAATCTCACACGACGTTAATCTTCTTCTTCTTCTAAACTTTGAAAATCCCACTCGCCACATAAGCGCGTGACCGTAGCACAATAAAATGAACGAACGACACTAACAAAACAAAAAAAAAAAAAAAAACATTATCACCCCTAACGTCAACACCGTCCCCATTATTTGTACCTACGAGGAGAATCGCATCCTTACTGCAATCATATCATAACTTCCATTTCCACTTTGCTCGTTTTTTTCATTCAATAACACCTTCATCGTTTTTTTCATTAAATAAAATTAAATTAAAACGCTCTGAACTTTTTCTGTTTATTGATTTCGAATTCTACGCACAAATTTTCTGTTTTGAAACCGACCCACATCACAAAAAACTGTTTCATCCTTAAAAGCCACAATCTTTCTTTCTATTGAATCGATTTTCAACAACCCCACATGGAAAAGGAGCCACTGCTCCCTTATTTCAGCCCCAGAAAGAAGCTTTCGCCATTACCATCTCATCTTTTTCCATTACCAGAAAATGACGAAATGGTTCTTCCTGTTACCCCTTCTGAGTTCAAAGATCGTCTCATCTTTGGTCCTTCTTGTGTTTCACCTATTGACCCTTCACCTTTGGCTGAAGCTTTAACACTTTCCCGTAATTCACCAAGATGTTCTTCCTCCTCTTCTTCTTCTGTTGCACATGATTTTGATTCATCGCAACATTCTCAACAACAACAATTATCTTCTTGGCTTATTGATCCTAATTACCGATGGCGAAAAACAAATCTTCATCGCTCCAAAACTGCACCTGCTATGGCTGTAATAAGCGATTTCAATCATCCATCATCTGTGAAAAGACCTCAATTTGGTAGCCAATCTATTATTCATCAAGCTGTTATTCTTCTTGTTCTTTATTTGGCTTTAGGTGTTGTTATTTATTGGTTCAATCGTCATGATTTTACAGCAACTGAAACTCATCCTATAGTGGATGCATTGTATTTTTGTATAGTCACAATGTGCACAATAGGATATGGTGATATTACTCCTAATAGTACTGCAACCAAAATTTTCTCTATATTGTTTGTTTTGGTTGGTTTTGGTTTTATTGATATATTGCTTAGTGGGATGGTTAGTTATGTTCTTGATTTACAAGAGAATCATCTGTTGAGGGTAGTGAAAGGAAGAGGGGAGAAAGATGGTAGGTCATATATAGTTGATGTCAAGAAAGGGAGGATGAGGATTAGGATGAAGGTGGCATTGGCATTAGGGGTTGTGGTACTTTGTATTGGAGTTGGTGTTGCGGTTATGCATTTTGTTGAAAGGCTTGGATGGGTAGATTCTTTTTATCTTTCGGTTATGTCTGTTACAACAGTTGGATATGGCGATCATGCTTTTAAGACCTTGCACGGTCGTATCTTCGCTGCAATTTGGTTGCTTGTTTCTACACTTGCGGTGGCCCGAGCCTTCCTTTATTTGGCTGAGGCGAGAGTGGATAAGCGGCATAGGAGGATGGCAAAGTGGATTCTTGGTCAGGATATGACTGTTGCTGAGTTTCTTGCTGCTGACATAGACAATAATGGATTTGTGAGGTAAGGATCGATATTTTTCTATTGCATAAAGGCTAAGTTATTTTCGATATCAATAGCTGGTTCTGTTTGTGATAGTAGGACATGAAATTTATTTACTACTTAGATTTTCAATATACTATTTTCTGAAGTATGAATTTGGTATCTGCATAAATGAATATTCTATTTTTAATGTCTGTTATTTAATTCAATTCAGAGTAATTGTTTGTGGTTGAATATCTGTTTTTAGTGAGACTGAATTTATAATCTTTTGCTCATATGAGCCCTGCTGTTACCATAGAGCACATTACAGATGTGCAGCATGATAAAAAGTTCTTAGGGCGCAACTTGTCGTGAAGTAAGAAAAAACTTCAACTGTCACACATTTTATAATTTTTCGGAGTTCATTCCTCTCAATATGTTGGATGTCTTAAGTTTAAGCTTAGAGATAAAGTACTACAAATATGGTATACACTACAGGTTCCTGTATGAAAACTGGCATTAGAGATTTGCATTTGAGAGCAAGCAGTATCTTGAGGGTACGGTTTAAAGTTTAAATTTGATAGGTAAATAGAAAGTGAATCTGTTCATAGTGTTTTGTTATAGGATTAATTCAACTTCTCTGTTTTAAGGTTGGCAGCAAGTAGTTATTATTGCGTGTAGTTCTTGGTTTGTTGGTGATGAAGCTTCCCCTGTTCACTTTACTTTCAAAATGCAGTAGATTCAGTTACTAGTTAGTGGTTGTATATTTTGGTATTTTATTAGTAGGATTACGGTGTTTGGAGGTCTAATGTTAGAAGTTTCAATCTGTTAACCTATATGATCATTGGAAAAGGAGACAACACACGATTTATCTGTTAGAATATATAAAAAAAATCTCATAAATAATGGGTGGAGTATTTTAGAATATTTGAAGTTTTCTCTTAGGATTAGTTTCCGTGTTTATATTTCATCATTTGTTTCCTTAATTAGGACTAGGAGTCTAGCAAAATAAAAAATCATAATCACAAATTCAAAGTCTTCATTCCTTTTCTTCGTTCCGTCCTCGTCTAAGACTCTATAACCACAATGTGTTCTCAGTGTGGTATCGTCCCGAGTTTCTTGAATTCTGGAACTATAATAACATAATAATGTCATTATCTCCATTATTCTTTTCTTGTTAGTTGAGCCCAAATCTCAACCACATTTTATCTCACAAGTTCTCTCTTTGTTAGCTGATTTTTTTGCCTTCTACTTGTCTCTCGAAAGCCTTAACTTAGCTTTTCACTTTCTGTTCTTTCGGAAGCTTCCAACAATCTTGGATAAAATCTGACCCCAACTATCTATCCCAGATGAAGTTTGATCCCATGTATTCCAAATTTTAGCCTTGGCTATTGCAGGTTAGTGTTGAACTAGCCGTAGTTCATATCATTGTTCCATTGTGAATTATACCAATGGAAATTTCTCCCATTTTATTGATATGGCATGCCATATTGAATTATCCATAGCTGTCCGTTTCTTTATTATGATCGGTATAGAAATTTTTCTTGCGGTTTAAGGCTCCTAAATGTTTCTCTTGGTGGATTTAGAGAAGTTTTAATCCTTGCTGTGTATGATTGTGATGAGCCCTTGACCAGGGGCTTCTCTGCTGTGTATGATGCAGAGAAGTTTTGGGTAGGGAGTGACAGAAAATCATTGAGACTTAGTGACTGTTTGTTCAGGCAGTTGGGTAAAAGTGGCCATGCATTGAGTATGAAGCTAGAATATATAACTTGTAAAATTGCGGTGGAACTGACATTGGGACGGGAGATTTGAATATTGAACGCAGAACCAAACAATCACTTTAACTCTTTCTTATGGTTGCCACAGTGTATGACTTGAGGAAAAACAAATGTTTATGTGTGAATCACTTGTTGCATATTACTCAAGGTGTTCTGGGGTTTGAATCATGTTCTTTAATTATTATCCTAGAACTAGAAAGATTTGTTGATTTATTTTGATAACACATTGATCTTGTGCTTTTGCTGAATGCACTAAGTTTTGGGTATGCAGTAAATCAGAATATGTTATATACAAGCTCAAGGAGATGGGAAAAGTTTCAGAAAAGGACATCATGCAGATCAGCGAGAAGTTTGATCGACTAGATACTGGCAACTGTGGAAAAATAACACTCGCTGATCTCATGGAGAGTCATAATTGATGAGGTCGATCAGCGCAGCTATCAAAGGAGCAAAGGGATTATATATATACATCCAGTTTTGTCACATAAAGAACGGCATGCTAGATTCTCAAGTTGCATCCTTGTGTCGCGATCAGCAACTTGTTGAGGCACGGTATGCTGGTGAATTTCTAGGTTCTTTTGCCGTCGTTTTGCAAGTTAGTTAGAGTATTGTTAGGTTGATGAGATGGCTTATGGTAATGGAGCAGACAATTTTGGTTGGTTAAATAATTATTTTGTACATAGTCTTATTGAAAGTGAATGTGTTGATTCTTTAGACTATCTCTTGGTTAATTGTGCAAATCAATGTGGAACATATTGGTATTGTTTTAGCCAAGATGATTCAATTAGCCAAAGTTGTAGTTCTCATTTTTGTACAGACATATTCTGAGTTGAGTAAAGATATAGTTGCTCATACTTGTATTCATACTGGATAATAACACTACCGGTTGCAATTGTTTTTGAATGTGAACATGTCTAACAAAGTAAGTAATATGCAACTTTGATTTTTTCCTTTTGGGTTTTGAAGTGACCTTAATGTTCATTTATGGAGAGTATTCTAAAAATTGAAAATAAATTGATCAAACTGTTGTAAAAGTTAAAAAGTAAAAAGTTTTTAATTTTTAATGTGATTTTAATTATTTTCTTTTCAATTGTTTCTTTTAAATTATTATTATGTACATTATTTCTAAAACATTAATTTTACTCTACATTTATAATAGTAACAAATATATCAATAGTTAATAAAGTCAATTTGACTAGATGACTACTCTATTTTTTTATTGTATTTTTTTAATGTATGCAAAAATTAATTAAAAAATTGATGAAATTGATCTAAAAATATATCATTTTTTTTATAAATTTAATTTTTATTTAATACTTTGAGATTGAGATGTAGGGAGTATATATAAAATTGTGTAGATCTACTGTATACCACGCGGCAACATGCATTATTGGGCTGCTGGAAAAATATTCTTATGCCTAATACATAAGCTATGACAAAAACTTAGGATATAGATTCATTTTATATTCCTCCCTGACACTTAGCCTCATGGAATAATAATTAAGTACTTTTTTATCAATAATATTCACTTGGCGGGTGAGTGAGTGCATTTCAGTGTTGGGCTAAAAAATTTATCAGAAAAAGCCTGACATCTTTGACAAGTTTTAATAAATCTTCCAAAGTTTAATAAAACCTTTTGACTTTTCTAGCTATACTTTTGAGCAACTTGATTGTTTTTTCACAACTACTAGAAGTAGTTTATAAAAGTTACACAACCTATCATTAGTTTATGGTTGCATTTTTTATGGAAAGAAGCATCAAGTGAGCCACCAAACAAAAAGAAAATGACAGAAAATAGATAGTGCCAGTCAAAGCTACACATTATCTAAGACTTGTGCAGTCTATTTAACCTTTTAGAAAAACAAAATGGAAAGCACATTAAACAACAGGGCTCACGGTAAGGTAAACTCACCTTGGCAGCATTCTCCATGTATATTGTTTGACAAAGTTTCTTTTGGCACAATTGGAATAGGTTGATTAAGATAAAACAAAGTCAAAGATTCTTAATCTATGTTATTTACACACTTCATGTTAGAGTTGTAACTAACATGTGTTAATGTCCAACACCAACAAATTACTGATATATAATTATATTTATTTTCTTAATCTTTTATCATTGTCATTATTTTATCAGTGTCATTATTTTATCTAATATTCGTGTTTATTTCAATGCTTCATAGTTTTTAAGTGATAAAAAAATTGTGACTGTTTGTATAAAGTATGCTAGTTGGAATTAGGTGTGATAGATTGTGCTTTTTTAGTTTTCGTAGTATGAAAAGGGTCTTCATTCTGTTTCATTAGGTGTGTGTGTGGTTTTGATTTTGTTCTCAAAAGGCTGCTTTCATTATGTTTACTTTTACCTTTTTGTTTAGCTTGTTTTTGTGTAAGCAACAATGATTACTTATGTTTCCATATTGGAAAAAACAAACAAAATAGTAATGATAGCTGGTAATTATGTCTATTAGAATTCAACCAAATTCATTGTTGAATTGAATGGAAAAGTTGTGTATTATTATACTACTAGTACATATGTGACTTGGTAAACCATTGTAAATTTCAAAAGCTTCTTTTGGGTCTTGGTCTTTTGGAAGAATCAAACCAATCTTATCAATTGCCATGATCATACATAATTTGTCACTCTGTTCTGGAAGTTTAGTACTAGAGTTTTTAAATAAGTAATAAATACCTTAATTTGCAGAAAAAGGAAATTAAAAAGAAAATATATTGATCAAACAATAATGTAAAACACTAGTTAGCATTTTTTATTAAATAAAAAGATGACATTTCTTTCTCTATGTTGTTGTTTACTAATAAGCTGAGTTGGTATGTCATAGAATAGGAGGATGAATACAGTTTTAAATTATTATTAATGTTAAAGTGGAAAGGATTATTATTATAGTAGGTAAAACAGTCAATAATATGCTTGACTTTGAAAGAATCAAATCGAAGAGGAACCTTTCACATTATTAAAAAGACTCAATTTACACTTCAAAATTTGGTTTGAAAAGAAATAACTTCAAAACTCTACTACTCTATAGTGTGGAAGCATCGAAAGCCGTGCTGCCGTATACATACACTTTATATTATAATATCATCGATTAAATCACAAAATATATATATATATATATATTAAAAAAATTGAACAAGTTGGAACATTCCAAGTGGCTCAAATGGTTAGAGTATTGATTGGTGAAATGTTGACTTTAGCCTTCAAGTCAATTGGAAAATCATTATTCAAAAGAAAAAAATTATTAGAGGCCAAAAAATTATTAGTGATGTGGATTGATTTAGTAGCATACATTATAAAATTTATACTTATGCTGCAAGACAAGGCAATGCTCATATATTAAGACTTTAGAATACAGAAAACTTGTTATTAAAGTTACATTTAGTGCATTATGTGATTTGTCGGATAAAATTTCAAAAATATGCATAATTTTCTGTCCAGTCGTGTGGATTGAAATTGAAACAACAATGAGCTAATAATTAACTTCACTAAAAGTTCAAGAAATCACACCTTTATCTAAATTCTAACTAGTACTATATATATATATATATATTTTGAAAATGATAGAACCTAAATGGTATTGATGATGACATTTAATAATTTGAATTGAAAAAAATGAGAAGTTCCACATAAGAGGGAATACACACTTTAATAGCATTTATATTTATAAGGTGTAGGTATTGCACTTGGGTTAGACCCAAGAGACACCGCAATTTTGTGTAAGCAAATAGACCACAACGCACGCCAACGTCCGGCTCAGCTTAATTAAATAATTATATTTTTATATATTTTTCGTTTAAATGATTTTTAAATAATAATATCACACTTGCATGATTTCTAACATTATATCAGTATGTTCAAAAGGACGATTTATTTTCAATAAATTTATAACCTCTTTTTTTATATTTATCAATTCTAGTTTACATGACTGAATACCATGTAATCATAAAAAATGACTAATACCCCTACAAGTTTGAGTTAGTATATCATTGTTTTTATGTTTCGTTGAATTCAATTAAACTAACTCTCATCTAGTTTTTTTTTTTACGAAGAAAACCCACTAACATAGCTAATATAAGTTTAATTAAAAAATTTAAGTTTGGGTGGTTCCTGTTTGAAAAAACTCGTATACTATTAACTCACACATCGAAAAATATTTGATGGAGTATACGTAAACATCCCACAAAAAAGCAATGTTTACACATTTTTTAGGAAAAATAGAGAGTAAAGATATCTTAATTAATTATGTTGACATTCTAATAAATCAATCACATATTATTTTTTTAGGAAAAAGTGCAGTCAATATTTACATAAATGAGCAAAATATATTTTCAAAAGATCAATCTTGTTTATATGGAAAACATTTAAAATATTAAGAGAAAAAAATATCTCCCTAATAACTATTAATAATATAAAGACTTAAATTAACAATCATGTCAGTACATTAATTATCTTGACAAATATGAAAAATTATAATTTTTATTATTTTAACCATATCAATGCAATTAAATTACATATTTTTAATAAACCAAGAAACAATACTAGTATTCTTAAAAATTTAATTTTTTTTAATTGAAAATCATATTCAACATTTATAAAGATACATAATTTTAACAACACACAAAAACTAAAAGCAGTGTATTTGAATTTTGACATCAAAATTTTGATGTCCAAGCTAGAATCAATTTCACTATCCAAATTTGTTGGACTAATTAAAGGTGCTGTTTCACGGTCTTTTCAGTTAAATATAATGTATTAGTATAGTATTTTCGTGACAATCACATATTTCTACTTATTAATGCAACCACTATAAATGCAAATTATAGGTTGTAAGTTAAAGTTGGTCACCGGCCTAGCTTTTGAGAATTGATTGATTATCATACAAAAAGAAGTTTGTGATTTTCCTGTGTAAAATGTGTTTGTTCTACAAACAACTAACTTCAGAAAATGTAAATTATGTATGCAATGCATCATAAAATATAAAGCATAGGATTATGCTCCTATGTTGCATGTTGTTCTTTTAAAGAAAAAGTTTGTGCCTGTCTCTTCCCCTTGGGAGTATTATTATTCTATTTATATTACCAAATGTACATTAAGATAAATTCATATCATATATTATATGAGCTACATTGTCTTTTGGTATGTTTAGTAAGATCAATAAACAAGTTTACAGTTTATATACAGGTTATAAGTTTTGTTTAGTAATAGTTATTTACGAATTTATAATTTGTATAGTTTGTAGTTGTTTTTTATAAGCTAATTCAAATAGTTTATAATTTATTTATTTTTTTAATTTTACTTTTATTATTAATACTAAAACTATTTTTTATTCTTTATAGTTTATTTATTATAAATATAAATAAATAATTTTAAAATAACTTAAATAAATAATTTATACAATGTCAAATAATTTTAATGAAAAAATAATTTAAAGTAATTTAATTATTATA
>JBBPBS010001017.1:6127713-6141079 GCA_037974835.1 Cicer judaicum | reverse complement strand
TTATTTATTTTTTTAATATGGTAATTTATTTTATTTTAAGTCATAATTTGATACTTTATATATTAAAATGTCAACAATGTTATTTTTTTTACAAAAAATCATCAAAATGTTCAAATAAAACCCATAAAATTCATTGTCAATTTCAAGAAAATTCATATATTCATCAAATTCATAACACAAATACTCAAATAAACTCATATTTTTATCTTTATTTTATGTTGTTGGAGATGAAAATATAAGTTTATTTGAAGATTTGAGTTATGAATTTGATAAAATTTAAGATTATGTTGAAGATGATAATTAATTTAATGAGTTTTGTTTTAAGTTTTTGATGATTTTTTTTGAGTTTATGTGGAAAAAAGTGATAACATTGTTGACATTTTAAGACATAAAGAATCAAATCATTACTTAAAATTAAATAAATAACAAAATAAAAAAAAAGATAAAAAACTAAATTGTTAACTTAAAATTAAATTAAGAGACTACAAGATATATTTTGGCTATATTTTTAAAATACAAAATAAAATATCGACTATAAGATTATATAATTACAATTATCCAATTTTTATAAATTTTTCAATGCATAATCATTAATATCTAAAAAATTTATTAAACAAGGTTAATCCTAAAATAATAAGTTGATGCCCATCCATATATATATACTTACAATACATAGCAAAATAGTACTATATATTTTGGCTTGTGAAAAGAATTGTTATATCATATTTTAATATAGTGTTGATAGTGATTTAATAAATTTGGTAATGAAACATATATTAGTCTTAGTTGATTTATTTTAGGCCAGGCTGCAAGTGCTAAGTATTAATTAATTTCCCTAGCTATCTATCTCCTTAACTAATAATATTGAGAGCTTCCTTATTATAAGTAATTAAGATATGAACTAAAAAATATTTCCTTTATGAGAAACCACTTTCTTCTCTTCTAATTGGAGGATATATATATTTTTTGTCAACCTCCTTTTTAAAAGTGACCCTAGCTAGTTTTCTCTGTTCAAACTTCAAACCCAAAGACTTTCTTATATATATATAATATTATCACACATAAATATAAGTTGAAGAGATAAGACAATACAAAAGTCTCCATAACCAAACCTCACTCACACACTCTTCTCTTTTGCTTCTTCTTTCTTCTCTTATATTTCTTTCTTCATGTCTGATGAACCTAAACAAGCTTACTACCAAAACTTTATGGTAGATCATAATATTGATTATCATCAAGCTAACATGTATTGTGAAAAACAATTTTCCAGCTTTCCTAATTTAGCTTCATCAGCATATGATTCATCACAACCTAGCTTTGATCCTTCATATATGAGTTTTAGTGAATGTTTACAAGGTGGATCAATGGATCATTACAATTCATCATCACTTGGAAATTGTTTTGGAGTAGTATCTCCTTCTTCATCAGAAGTTTTTTCATGTGTTGAAGGAAATACTAATAATAAAAAAGCATCCGTTGCAGCAGATCAAACCCTCGGTGCTACACTTAACTCATGTATCTCTTCCTCGTCTTCTGAAGCTAGCGGAGCAGCTTCAGAAGAAGATTCAGGAAAGAGAAAACAAGTTATTAAAGAAGAAGGACAAGAAAAGTCTAAAAATGAGTAAGTTTTGTTTTTCATCCTGTTGTTAATTTGATTGATGGTGCAATTAATGAATAAATGAATTACAGGAAGAAGGATAAAAAGAAATTAGGAGAGAAGAAGAAAGAGAAGGAACCAAGATTTGCTTTCATGACAAAGAGTGAAGTTGATCAACTTGAAGATGGATACAGATGGAGAAAATATGGACAAAAAGCTGTTAAGAATAGTCCATACCCTAGGTATATATCATACTACTAGATCTCCTTATATTATTTCCACTTATATTAACAAAGTCAATAATTTCACATAAATACAAACAACTCTATTGCTTATGTATATAATTTTGTAAAAATAAAAAAGATGAAAGTTTGAATGGAATGGGAAATTGTAGGAGCTATTACAGGTGTACAACACAGAAGTGTACAGTGAAGAAACGCGTAGAGAGATCTTTTGAAGACCCAACAACTGTCATAACAACATATGAAGGTCAACATAATCATCCTGTCCCTACATCTCTTAGAGGCAATGCTGCAGCTGCTATTATGTTCACACCCTCCTCTTTGCTATCTACACCTTCTAATTCAAACTTCTCTCAAGATCTCCTTCTTCACATGCATTCTCATCACAACACCTTCAATATCACTTCTCAACCATCACCTAATTCCATTTCTTCACACAGCAACTCTCTTCTTCATCACTATCAACATCATCATGAGTATGGTCTCCTTCAAGATATTGTCCCTTCCATGTTCCTCAATAGGACCAACCACAGCTGATCCATCTCTCTATTGCCATAATTATTTCTCATATGTTTTTGTATATATATATATATATATATAGATGTTGATGATAGTTTCATTTACTACTTATGCATTTCTCACTCATCGTATAATTTAGTCTATGATTTTAAACTGCAGTCTGCAATTGTAATATTATAGTAATTTTAGAGGTTTCTGCAACGGCAACGCAACTGCAAACTAATTAACCTAATTTGAGTGATTTGCTTCTATGTGATATGATCATGGCATCTGCTATAGCTACAGTGGCTGGTAAGTGGGAACTGTTTTTTTTTTTTCCTCTTAAGGAAAAATTACCGGGTACTTAATTATGTATTAATTAATTAATCTTAGGGAGAGGTTAATTATTATAGGAACATAAACATCTGATCTTCTTATGTATGTAGTTTGGTAGCCCATTTGGGATTTTCATGCTATATGTGCATATGGAGTTGTATTTTTTTTATAAGACATATGGATTAGTACTTTGTAACATCCATCAATAACATTGAGATATTCATAACTTTTTATATGGGTTAATTAGAGGAAGGAAAATGTTTACTGCATTTTAATTTAATTGTCTTCTTATTTATTTATTTTTATAAGCAAAATATATTAATGCGAGTACCAAAAATACTCAAAATCTGTTGCAAAATGAGGTTCTCAAATACATAGACTAAACTATATGATTAGTCAAAATAATTTTCTCAAAATAATTAAAAAAAAATTAATTGTTTTCTCTAAATTATCCATCATAGTTTTTTCATGAAAGAAAAAGAGTTATTGAGAAATGAAATCTAAATTTAATTAAAAGATATTTGATGAATATATAATAGTACTTATTTATAGTGTCCGTGAAATATTAGTATATAACTCAATGATTTGTAAGAGAAATTAAATGGAACACCCGCAAGTCCAGAAAAATTTGGTTGCCCAAATAATTGAAACACTTGTATGGTAGCATATGTAACAAATATAGAAAAGTTAGGCATTTTTAGTCCTTATGGAGTTATGGTGGATGCAAAATCAAATTGTATTTGAATGTGCATTGGCATATTAATTCATAGGAAAATTATCCGTAGCTACTCGATTGGTGATTGAATCAGTGTTTAAAACGTTTAACTGTAATTGGTATCCAAGTTAAGGTGGTAAATTATTTTTTGAAAGATAAAAGGATAATATATTAGATTAGTACTATAAATCATTACTTAAAAATAGTATAAAAAATCATAAAGGAAAAGAGAAAGAAAATAAAATTATTTGTTTATTTAAAAAAAAAATAGAAAAAATAGAGCTTTCTTGGCCTCCCAATAAAAAAGAAACTATTGACCTTTAATTGGTGTTCACACTTCACTAGCCATATCTTAAATTGTCAAAGGTAAAAGAAAGCTGCAATGTTCGGTCGCATGGCTAATTTCTTAGTCATCTCTTTTTTTTTTAGTGGGGTGTAAACAGAAAAAATTCATGATTAATTGATATTGATGGATCTAATTTAGGTGGGATGATAGAGAAAGATTCATGATTAATTGATAAATTGTTAACAATGGTTGGTTGTGAAAGACGTGAGGTTATTTTTATTCAATTACTTATCCAATAAAAAACATTATATATTATTGTGTGTTATATTATATACATAACTCCCTATATATAGATATGTAGTAATATTTAAGTTTTACAAATAATTTTTTGAGCCCAAAACACATTGAAAGAGATAGTGTTAGACCTCATTATCCTTAGAGATAGCTATGACTTTGTCTTATATTCTTTTTGCCAACAAGCTCTAAGAAAAACAACACTAGCTACTTCCGTGTTATCTCTCTATTGTAATGGTTCTTCTTGCATTCTAGAAACCTTCGTCGGAGAGTTCAGTCACTATTTCTGGTCGGGATTCAATTTGAATGTGTTAATACTATTCCCTTAAATCAACAATGATTTTGATTAATTACTCCAAAAATACCTTAATAATGGACTGATCAAGTTTAACCGCACAATCTAATGGTCTCTTCATTTTCCACTTAGCTTGCTTCTTATTTCTTAAAATTGTATATGTTTTATTTTTAATTTTTTTTTTTTGAAAAGTCTTGATTTTGTTTCTATTTTATATGAAATAAAATCTTAATATCAATAGTATGTATAATTAACTATAAAGTGTACTTTAAAGTATTTGTGTAAAGCTAAATAATCATGAAATAGTCTACTCCGCGTGTATTTGAAAAGTTTGATCATGAAAATGATTTAGAGTTAATGGCACGTGATAGGGTGTCGATGTTATAGGTAAATTTATGAATTTGGTCACTTAAATTAATTTAATTTGTATTTTGATTTAACTCATTTAAAGTTGAGTTTATTCTAAACCAATTCATTTAAATCAAATGATATTTGATTCACATAGGTAGCTAATTTCATATTCTAAATTCACGAACTCAATCTATTGACATGACATATATGTTTTTATTTATTTATTTATTTTATTATTGATGTATAATTAAAATTTAGTTGTTAGATTATGTTTGAGAATTTGTTGCTAATTTAAATTTTTGTGAATGTATTTTTAAATATTGAATGATATATTGTGATATAGTTTTGTTATTTTTCATATATTCAAATATTAATTATAATTTTTTAAATAATTTTTTTTATAACCCGTGAATCCAATTCAACCTTATTTATAATTTAATTGAAATTGAAACATTATTTATAATTTGATTGAAATTTGATGAAAAAATCCCAGACTAAGTGTTAAATCCAACTTAAATAAATTTTTTTGGATATTGAATTTGGCTAAAAAGACCAAACCCAACTTGTGTACATTTCTGGCACGTATACACATTGCATTGTGTTGTTTAGCGAGAAACAGTGACGTCGAAGACGATGTAAAAAAAATCGGTGTAAACAATTTAAAATAAAACTAGAATTTATTTCCCTCACATTGACCCCCAATTTAACTTTGAAAATCAATCTTATTATTATTATTATTATTATTATTATTATTATTATTATTATTATTATTATTCATTCACCCAATCCTGCAATGAATATAGTGTATGATCCGCCTGCTTTCTTGCCCTTGCCCTCTTCTTTGCTTCCTCTGCCGCCTGCTTTCCTGCCATTTCCCTCTTCTTTGCTTCCTTTGCCTTCTGCATTGCTTCCTTTGCCTTCTGCATTGCTTTCTTTGCCTCCTCCTGCTTTGCCTCCTGCTTTGCCTTCTGCTTTACTTCCTTTGCTTCCTCTGCCTCCTCCTCTGCTTGCCTGGCCTTATGAGCTGCTACACGTGACTTATACACTGCTTCCTTTGACTTCTCCACTGCTTCGTTTGCCTTTTGCATTGCTTCATTTGCCTTCTGTTGTGCTTCCTTTTTCTCCTGCTTTGCTTCCTTTGCCTTCTTCTTTGCTTCCTCTGCTCTTGACCTTTCTTCCCATATTTTATTTTCCGAACCAACGGGCTTATTTGAATCAAAAGGTTCTATATCTACGGGTTTTCGGCCACCATCAAGCTTATCTACCGAAACATTTTTCTTTGAGTCTTTTGCATAACCTGCAAATAAATTAAATTACAATATTTATTAAATTAATTATTTAGTTAGAAAGTAATTATGTGTACATACATGATAACTATTTGTATATTGTTTACCTTCTTTGGATGTCTCAGTTGCCACAACAGATAAAAGAAACAATGCACAAACGAAACACAAATTAAAAGCTTTGATTTTCAATATTACTACAATTTCTAAGAATTTAATTGTCATGAAATATATGAATATATTCGGCAAAATAAATAGGTATGAAAATTAAAAAAGTAGATTTATTGAGCCATTGAAGGGTTATTGAGGTAAGTAAAGTGTTTAAACTTTTGACAACTACGAGGTTGCTTGATAATTTCTTTAATAATAAACATAATTCTCTAGTTAATAAAAAATAGTTATTGACGGTATAAAATAAATTTATTCTTTTAAATTTTTCTCAAATCTCTTTTATGTCTCTATAGGTTTTATATATACTTGTACCACAAACTTAACTCATTTCTCTCCAATAATTATTATAAATATCTACTATTCCCAAAAATTAAATTAATTAAATTAATACATCATTTTTTTATAATTCCAAAATTATTTTTATTTTAAGAGAATTTTTTTTCTTCAATAACTTACCAACATTATATATATATATATATATATACACACACACACTTGTACCACAAACCTAACTCATTTCTCTTCAATAATTATTAAATACATCTACTATTTTCAAGAAGAATAACAAATGCAAAAACTACAACTATTGAATGAATTAGATATTCAATATATATCAAAGCACATTCCGCCACTAGCTCTTTATCCCACTCAAAAGCTCACCACGATACTCCCATTAACAAGTTACCCATTCACTTCTGCTTAAGATCATATTAGGCACTAATTTATTTTTATCCGTCGTGGCACTAAAGAGTCTCCTAAATCGATTACTAAGAGTCACCCTACAAGCTACCATCCATGGATTTATCCAGAAAAAGTGTCGAAACCATTTACCACCTCCTTAACCATGTTATCCACAAACATTGTATTAATTACTACCCCAACAATGATACCTACACAAGTCTAAAAGAAACAAAGGATGCGAACCCGAGTAAAAGTAAAATACAATTTACAACTCTTATGTTCAGTATTATATGTCTGAGCGGAATTTCTTCCAACTTGAACTTCAAGACTCATGACGTATCGTGACACGCAAAATTTGTCACTAAAAGTTACAAATTATAGGTAAAGGTCAATAATACTTTGAGTGACACTCAAATTTAGTTTCAACTTTAAGGGGGCGTCATGCTACACTTTGAGGACTGTCACTACATGCTCTGAGGATTGTCACAACATGTTTTTTATTTCTACCTACATTAATGACTGTCAATAAAACCTAGACAAATATAAATAATTTTTTTTAATATATTCCTACAGTATTGTCTGTCACTAAAACATATTATTATTTATTAAATTAAATTAATTTTATCTCCCCATTAATTGTAATTAAATTACTAATACCTGTAAATTATATTTAAATTTCTAATTTATTTTTATTAGCTAGTGTCATTGAAACATACAATAAAATATAGTTTAATTTTACTAGTTCTATTAAAACATACAATAAATAGTTATTTTGCTATAAAAGATTCAATAAATTTTCATATCACTACAGAGTAAACAATGGTAGAAAAATATATGAATGAAATTTCTATATCCCTATTGCGCAATGGTGTAAAAAGAAGCAAAGCATCACACCATTCTCAAACAGATCTCAAGCAGGAGAACATAAAATAGAAGGAAAAGCAATTCTCAGACATATGTTTATTACCTACATGGCTTCAATTTGCCTTAAAAGAGGCCTTGTGGATTCTACAACTTGTGTAATCATTTCTTCACACCGTCTTTCACTTGCCTTAGGAGAAAATGTTTACCACAAACAATAACGATATTAAAATGGGAAGAAACTATAAATTGAGACTTGCTTCCTAGGTTTATGCGATAAAACATCTCCGGTGGACAAGCTTTAATTCCATTACATTAATGAACCATAAACAACCTCCTAACCAGTTATTATAAAAATTCACCTCATCATTGACACGAAGATGCATCTATTGTCAATAGGAGAAAATTGGACACAAGTTAAAAGAATTGCATGTTATAAGCTTTTATTTTGTGATGAAAGATCAAACCGTAGTAATTTGAAGTGCAAGAAATTGCATACATTCAAACTTAAGAAGAAAAAAATCTGAGACAACTTTATTTGGTTTTGGTAAATGTTAATGATTAGATTATGAACTCACCAATTGATTCATTTCTATGATAGTGACGCAATAACACCAAACATACTCAATCAACTCATGTGCATTACGCCAAAGCTTATAATTACATTTTTCCCGTATATTCAAAGAAACAACTAAGGAAATAATAAGTTGTTCATTAGTTAAATGAGTGAATATTTGTTTAAATGTGTCATCAAAATCCTCTAAAAGTACTATCATACTATTCAATATATGTCAAAGATAAACTCATTTATATAACACAATATTGTTCTTGTAAATTAGCAGCAAATGCCACATGAATTTAGAGTAACATGTTGCATAACTTTCTCAACTAATTCATGTGCATCATGTCAAAGTCTGTAATTACTTTTTCATTTAATATTGTCATTGAATATTAACATTGTACTTTGATGGAATATGTCACGAAAGTTACATGAATGTAAGATTATACCTTATTAATAACTTCATCCACGTTCATGAACAAACTCAAAAAATATTACGTTCTTTTTTTATGTCGAATAAATATTGCATATTACTTTTATATAAATCTATTTACTCATTTTGTATAAAAATTCTCTAATAATTATGATTTCTACTATATTTACAAAATTTGTACTATATTTTAAACACTTATAAAAGTTTTTAGGAGGTTAAATAATTTTAACTATATTTAATTTTTTTAATATAAAATGATTATTTTTTGAGAAAAGAATGCAAATAATTTTGATATTAATTATTTAATATATTAGTTTCTTGACACTAACAGTGTGATATTTTTATATATGTAATGGTATTTTACTTTTAAAAAATTAAATAAAAAGATAATAATATATATTTATTATATAATAATTTAATCAGATTTTACTATAATACTATTTAGTTATCTTATATTACAAAATTGTTTTATTATTATTAAAATATATTAATAAATATCTACGTGAATTTGATTGAATGATGTGAAAAAATGCACTATACCCAAACTCTTAAAAAAGAGATATAACAAAGTGGTTGTTGACAATTACAATCTAATCTACAAGTTATAAGCTACAAAACAACTATATACCCCTTTGGACATTATGCTGAGTGATTCATGTACATCATGTAAAAATTTATTATGTTTTTGTCATATACTCCACGCAACTACTATCTAAAAGGTTTAATTTCCTTCAACTTATGTCTCATAAAATGACAACGATCATTCTTTTAGTGTGCCAAGACATAATATTGTCATTTTAGACTAACACCATACGCCACCTAAATTTAGAGTACTATATTGCATAACTCACTCAACTGAATGAATCATGTGTATGATGTATCACACCAGAGCTTGTGATTTTATTTTTGTCGTGTAGTACTCCAAACAATGACTAAGAAAAAAACCAAGTAGTTGCATAGTTAATTGAGTGACTATTTGATATAATAGATCTCAAATCCCTCTGAATATAATACCATACTCTTCAATATATATCACAATCGAATACGTGGCTAGCACACAATGTTGCCACATAGATTCAGAGTACCGTGTTGCATAACCTGCACAACCAAATCATGTACATCATGCTAATACTTGTGATTACATTTTTTTTCATAGACTCCAAGCATCAATTCATAAAATACTAAGTTATTTAGTGGTAAATCGAGTGGATACTATGGTGAAATGTGTCATCAAAGTCCACTGAATTAACCACAATACTCTATAATATATGTCAAAATTGAATACAATAGCTCAATATTGCCCTTATAGACTAAAATCAAATGCACATGAATTTAGGGTATCATGTTGCTTAACATGTTCAAGTGATTCACGTCCATCATGTTACTTATGATTACGTTTTTGCCATATAATCCGAGCAATAATCTAAAAAATGCTCAATTGTTTAATAGTTAATCGGGTGAGTATTTAGAGAAACATGGCCTCAAAGTCCTTTGAATATTCCATTATATTGTCTAATATATGTCAAAGCTAAACCCACTATCAATCCACAATATTGTAATTGCATACTAACATCAAATACCACTTGAATTGTGATTATATTTATAGAGATAATTTAATTATAATTTACTAATTTTAAACAAAAGTTCATCCAATTGCTACTACGTTTACAAATTTTAGATAATATTTTAAGAGTTTAAATATTCTATATTTTATTTAATTTTGTAATATAGAATTAGTTTAATTGCAGTTTTGATCCTTCTATTTTAGTTGAATCGCGAGAGTAGTCCCCTCATTTTGTTTCTCCCAAGTTTTGGTCCCTCAAACAAAATTTTAGTCTAAAACTTGATGAAATTTCATTTTTTTTAAAGTCGTACTACACCATTTATGATCATATATTTCAAGTACAATTGTTGCAAAGGAGATATTGAGACATTGTGTGACTTAAATAAATGCAAAAAACATAAAATTGTATTAAGTTTTGGACCAAAATTCTGTTTGAGGGACCAAAACTGGGGAGAAACCAAATGGGGGAAACTACTTTCGCGATTCAGCTAAAATAAGAGGACCAAAACTGCAATTAAGCTTATAAAATTAATACTTTTTGTAAAAATATTGCGTTTAACTTTTTATAGATATTATTTAATTATTATTTATAATTCTTTTTTTATAATTAGCATACACATTTGAATTTCATACATATTTCACGAGTAAATATTTTTATAATTATATATATATATATATATTATTTAAATATTATAGATTCATTCAATCAAAATACAAATATTATATAATGATAATATATTATATTTAAACATTAGTAAAAATTAGTATAATTATTTACACAAATAATTAACCAAATCGTCTATTATATTTGTTTATAAAAAATGTTACTATTATATCATTTTAAAACAATAAATGTGTAATTATTTTTGTTTTGTCGTTCAAAGTGTTTATTTTATAGATAAAACATTTATTTTATATGTTCATTACAATATTTTTAATAGCATTTTAATTGTATTTTAAATGTTATTAGGAATGAAAATCTTAATTTTGTTGAAGTAAACAAATGTTTATGGAAAAAAACTATTTTTTTTTTTAGTTTTTTTTTTTAATGTTTGTTCACTCTCATAGTGCGCCGACACACAATGTTGTGATTGTTGTCATTGTTGTCTAACAACAGATAACACCTGAATTCGATGTGATGTGATGTATTGCATAGCTTGCACAAGCTATTCATGCACATCATGTGAAGGCTCGTAGAACATGTTCTAAAAACCCTCTGAATGTACCATCATATTTCTCGAATATAAGTCAAAACTAGATTATGGCTCGCACGTTGTACGGTTATTAATTAATTTTATAAGTTTTATAAGTAATATTTAATGTATTATAAATATAGTTATCTTATAATATTACTTTATTGATTTGTAATAATTGAATATGATTAGGAAAATTAAAATGAGGGAAAATTATATTTATCACAATTATCTAATTTAATTTTTAAAATATTCTATAAAATTCCTATGATAACTTATTATATAGGATAATTGTTTGACTCATTGTACTTTAATTGTCAATTTATTTTTCAACATATAATGATACTTGAAAATAAGATGTAAAATAAAATGTAAAATACAAACTCAAAAATAAGATGTAAAAATTTAAAAATATGATTGACTATTTAATATTTTTTATTTAAAAAAAATGTTAATGTTGAATTATATTGTAGCGTAGTCTAAATTTATTTGTTTTATTAGTATGATGTTTTAATTGCGAGCATCAGAAGTTGTTGTAAAAAAAATTATTGAATATATTTCATCAAGAATTTGAAATTTATTTTATTAAAGATTTATATATACTTTAAATCAATTTTAGGTATTTAAATGTTTTAACTAATTGTTTGTGCAATTGAATTATTGTTATATTGATATGTACCAAAAATAAATTCTATTAAAAAATAATTTAATTTTATGCAATACTTAATTTTTTAACATTCAAATCATCATTATAATAAGAAAAATTAAATGGATTGACATTAATGAGTAATTGAATTTTTAACGTATAAAAAGCATTTGTGTCGATACTTATGAGTGATTAGTCGGTTTTTTTATGTATTGAATTTAATAATTAATAATATAAATTATTACTATTGGTAAATAACTAATAATATTATAAAATAATTTACAAATTTATTATAAAATAACTTATAAAATAATTTGATAATAATATAAATTATAAATTATTATCAAATTGTAAAATAATTTATAAATATATTATAAATAATTGTAAAATAATTTTATAATTTATAACTTTATTATACAATAATATTATTAGATAAAGAGCATTTATGTCGATATTTAGGAGTGATTAGTCGTTTTTTTTATTGAATTTAATAATTAATAATATAAATTATTACCATCGGTAAATGACTAATAATATTATAAAATAATTTATTAATTTATTATAAAATAATTTGATAATAATATAGATTATAAATTATTATCAAATGGTAAAATAATTTATAAATTATAAATAATTGTAAAATAATTTTATAATATATAAATTTATTATAAAATAATATTATCTAATAGATTTTGGAGTTATGAAAGATATTGTGGAAGAAAGAGACAAAATATAGTAGGATTAAAGGAGATTAGGTATTGAGAGAACGATTGAGAGGAGAGAAAGGATGAGAGGTCCACATCAACTTTTCGGCTGATGTGGGAAATATTTGTATAGGTGACATTCGAGGGAAATAATTTTATAGTTTATAACTTTATTATAAAATAGTATTATTAGATAAAAAGCATTTATGTCGATATTTATGAGTGATTAGTCGTTTTTTTATTGAATTTAATGATTAATAATATAAATTATTACCATTGGTAAATGACTAATAATATTATAAAATAATATTATAAAATAATTTATCAATTTATTATAAAATAACTTATAAAATAATTTGATAATAATATAGATTATAAATTATTGTAAAATAATTTTATAATTTATAACTTTATTGTAAAATAATATTATTAGATAAAGAACGATTATGTCGATATTTATGAGTGATTAGTCGTTTTTTTTATTGAATTTAATGATTAATAATATAAATTATTACCATTGATAAATGACTAATAATATTATAAAATAATTTATCAATTGTTATAAAATAACTTATAAAATAATTTGATAATAATATAGATTATAAATTATTGTAAAATAATTTTATAATTTATAACTTTATTGTAAAAGAATATTAT
>JBBPBS010001017.1:6109536-6127314 GCA_037974835.1 Cicer judaicum | reverse complement strand
AAATAATTTATAAATATATTATAAAATAACTTATAAAATAATTTGATAATAATATAAATTGTATATTATTATCAAATTGTAAAATAATTTATAAATATATTATAAATAATTGTAAAATAATTTTATAATTTATAACTTTATTATAAAATAATATTTATAGATAAAAATCATTTATGTCGATATTTAGGAGTGATTAATCATTTTTTTTATTGAATTTAATGATTAATAATATAAACTATTACCATTGGTAAATGACTAATAATATTATAAAATAATTTATCAATTTATTATAAAATAATTTGATAATAATATAGATTATAAATTATTATCAAATGGTAAAATAATTTATAAATTATAAATAATTGTAAAATAATTTTATAATATATAAATTTATTATAAAATAATATTATCAAATAGATTTTGGAGGTATGAAATAAATTGTGGAAGAAAGAGAAAAAATAGAGTAGGATTAAAGGAGATTAGATATTGAGAGTATGATTGAGAGGGGAGAAAGGATGAGAGGTCCACATCAGTTTTTTGGCTGATGTGAGAAATATTTGTATAAGTGACATTCGAGGGAGTGAGGTGGCATTCGGAGGTGAGGTGAGGTATGTTTTAATTATATATATAATAGATAATAGATAATATAGATTATATATTATTGTAAAATAATTTTATAATTTATAACTTTATTATAAAATAGTATTATTAGATAAAAAACATTTATGTCGATATTTAGGAGTGATTAGTCATTTTTTTTATTGAATTTAATGATTAATAATATAAATTATTACCATTGGTAAATGACTAATAATATTATAAAATAATTTATCAATTTATTATAAAATAACTTGATAATAATATAGATTATAAATTATTATCAAATTGTAAAATAATTTATAAATTATAAATAATTGTAAAATAATTTTATAATATATAAATTTATTATAGAATTATATTGTCAAGTAGATTTTGGAGGTATGAAAGAAATTGTGGAAGAAAGAGGAAAAATAGAGTAGGATTAAAGAAGATTAAGTATTGAGAGTATGATTTATAAAGGAGAAAGGATGAGAGGTCCACATTAGTATTTTGGCTGATGTGGAAAATATTTTTATAGGTGGCGTTCGAGGGGGTGAGGTGGCATTCGGGGGTATTTTAAATATATATAATAGATAATAGATGGAATAATATAATTGTCCATAAAAAGATGATTAAATAAAGAACATTTATATCGATATTTAGAAGTGATTAGTCGGTTTTTTTTATTAAATTTAATGATTAATAATATAAATTATTACTATTGGTAAATGACTAATAATATTATAAAATAATTTATAAATTTATTATAAAATTACTTATAAAATAATTTGATAATAATATAAATTATATATTATTATCAAATTGTAAAATAATTTGATAATAATATAAATTATATATTATTATCAAATTCTAAAATAATTTATAAATATATTATAAATAATTGTAAAATAATTTTATTATTTATAACTTTATTATAAAATAATATTATTAGATAAAAAGCATTTATGTCGATATTTAATAGTGATTAGTCGTTTTTTTTATTGAATTTAATGATTAATAATATAAATTATTACCATTGGTAAATGATTAATAATATTATAAAATAATTTATCAAATATTATAAAATAAATTATAAAATAATTTGATAATAATATAGATTATAAATTATTGTAAAATAATTTTATAATTTTTAACTTTATTGTAAAATAATATTATTAGATAAAGAACGTTTATGTCGATATTTAGGAGTGATTAGTCGTTTTTTTTTATTGAATTTAATGATTAATAATATAAATTATTACTATTGGTAAATGACTTTAATGTTATAAAATAATTTATAAATTTATTATAAAATAACTTATAAAATAATTTGATAATAATATAAATTGTATATTATAATCAAATTGTAAAATAATTTATAAAGATATTATAAATAATTGTAAAATAATTTTATAATTTATAACTTTATTATAAAATAATATTTATAGATAAAAATCATTTATGTCGATATTTAGGAGTGATTAGTCGTTTTTTTTATTGAATTTAATGATTAATAATATAAATTATTACCATTGATAAATGACTAATAATATTATAAAATAATTTGATAAAAATATAAATTATAAATTATTATCAATTTGACAAGCCCCTTAATTATTGGTCTGAACCCACCTTTTGAAGGGGCCAAAAAAATTAATAATTTAAAAGGCCCCCTCAACTAAAAGCCCCCTAAAAATTTGGGAGGCTTAGGAGGCCCATAAGCCCCCTTTTTTTAAAAAAGAATCGATTTATTTTTTTTTTCGATAAAATTTTTTTGACTTTTTTCGATAAAGAATTTTTGATTGTTTTTCGATAAAAAATTTCCGATTTTTTTTCGATAAAAAAGTTCCGATTTTTTTTTCGATAAAAAAGTCTGATTTTTTTCGGTAAATAATGTGCGATTTTTTCTATAAAAAATGTCCGATTTTTTTTCGATAATAAATTTCTGATTTTTTCCGATAAAAAATTTCCGATTTTTTTTTATATAAAATGTCCGATTTTTTTCGATAAAAAGTTTCCAATTTTTTTTGATAAAAAATGTCCAACTTTTTTTGGATAAAAAAATTTCGATTTTTTTTCGATAAAAAATTTTCCATTTTTTTCGTTAAAAAGTTTCTGATTTTTTTTTTCGATAAAAAAATCTTAAAATTAATAAAATATTGGGGGCCTATGGGCCTTTAGAGCCTCCTTCTTTAGACCCCATGAAATAATAGGCCAAAATAAAAAAGCCCCTTAAAAAATTATTTTAACAGGGGACCTAATAATAATTAAAAAAAAAAAAGAGCTTGTAGATTGGGGATTTTTTTATTTTTTTCCCACAACAAATGTCACCTTTATTATCATTTTAAATAATGTTTCTTTCACGGGTAAAAACTCGATCATGAACTTGCACTAGATCAAAAACGGATTTTATTATCAAACTCATGAATATTCGAGGAGATATCAATAGACGCAAGTAATATTGTTACGTCTAATATTTTACTCACACTTGCTGTAATTAAAATTAAAATTCAAAATTTTATAATTTATATATTACATCTAAATTTTATTATAAATCTTTAATAAAATAAATTATTCTCTCTGATTTGTACGAAAGTGTGTCATTTCTAATTTAAATTAACATGTTTTGCGTACAAGAAGTTTAAGAGATAATCAACTTAGATAAATATTGATAGTAAGAGAAAGTCCATAGTAAGAAAAAGCCCATTTAAACCTTGAAGGATGCCAAATTATCCACCTAGTTAGCTTAATCCTAACATCAGTATCATGGAAGCAACTTTGCAAAGTTTCATCAGAATTTTATTCAGGAACAGAGAAGAATCCAGGCAAATGTAGCCATTCCTAATCCAACTCACATGATCACAATGCAAGAAAAATGATGAATTAACTAGACCAACGGATTTCCATAAATGAAAACAAGAGTTGCATCGCTGGTATTGAGTATAGGTTGTGTTATTATTTGCTTATATAGCATAGTCAGAATTGGTAAAATATCTGATTAGAAATTTAATTATTTCTTTAGATTTAAGTTTTCAAATAACATTTTGTTGTTCAAATCAAGTTTTAAATATTTTAATCTATAGAAAAAGTTAATTAGGTAGCCAAATTAAGAGATTCAAATTAAAAAATAACATATTCAACTACCAGATTAATCATTAGTTTAAATAATTTAATATAAGAAGCAATCTAATTCTAACCGAACCTATAACTAGTGTCCATAATAATTAGTTGAAACATCAGAATAATAAGTTGAATTTGACTTGGTGACTTATGCAAGAAACATTGAACGCCCGTATTTTTTAGGCTTAAACATTATTTGGACATAAATGTATACATCAATATCATATAATACGGTTTTCTATTCCTTTTTCTTCGATCAAATTATCATTGAAATGAAATATATTTCATTTACATGAAATATAGTGTCTAGTTTTAGTATCAAAATATTAATGCTTCTTTTTAGTAAACAAAAGAAATAATGATTATTATCATAAATTTACATATGAGATCCTAAATTTAAATATGTGATATAATATTCAATTTAAAAATATTAATATTTATTAATTGAGTTAAAAATTTAAAACTCACATTTTTTTTTTGAATAGTATTGAATAAATGTGTTTTTTTTTTAACGTAATTAACCTTATTCCATTTGATGATAGGGACATGATTATTTGGAGCATAAAAAAAGAGGAAGTGAATGTTGGAGTAGAAATGGTAGTTGGATTTGGAGGTTATTTTAACGTGTTAGTTAAATAAAAGTGTAGAATATTTTTATTTAAAGCAAATTAAGAAAAGAAAGTAGCAACCAACGTGCCAACATATTTGAGTATATTTTTACCAAAACAGAGGAAGGAATTTAACCCAAAACGACACATAACAGAGACAAAAACAGTGGTCAGAGAGAGTGTTGTAATCATTTTGATTTTCATTATCTAAATTCTAAACTGAGTTAGATTGAAAAGCTTGTTGTTCATCTTCTTCTAAGTTTCCATTCCAACCACTGAGAGAGAGACACCCCCTCCGACATTTTCTCTATTCTTCAAGCAAACTCTTCTTTCAGATCTCTCTCTTTAGGGTTTCTCTTTCTGCTATTTATGATCACTCTTTGACACGCTTCCCTTACCAAATCTACTGCTTCCATTTCTTCATCTTTGGTATTTTTCTCAGATTTCGATTCTTCCTTCTTCCTTCTTCCTTCTTCCTTCTTCCTTCTTCCTTTTCAATGCGCGCGTTTTATCGCTGATCTCAATCTTTTTCTTTTTCTAGATTGGAGCAGTTACTGAGATCGAAGATGGTTGTTTCGGGCCCAATTACGCCGGGGCAGGTGTGTTTTTGCTCTTACTGTAATAATTCTTTGATTTCAAGGTTAAATCTCGAATTGCCTAGTTGATTTCTGACACTTCTTACTTGTGATTTTCGTGATCTGTTTGTTTTTGTTGTCGTTTGCATCTAATTGTTAGACAAGTTATTGAAAAATAATTCAGATAGCTGTCAAATTCGATTAGGATAGTGTGGAAAGTTATTTAAATTTGTTATTTAAGTCGATGTAAGTTCTTTGTAGCTAAATCTGAAGCATTATGTTATGATATTTTGGGGAAAATCAAATTTAACTTCAATGTGAATGGCAGTGTAATTATGAGAAAAATATTATATGCAAACTCAAATTTGAGCTTATTGGTGTGGAGTATAATACAATTCAATCTAAAGCCTCTAATTGTTTGGATGATGTGATGAGCTTCTCTTTCTGCTTTATGTTATTCATGTGAATTGTATTATATCTATATGCTAGTATTTTGGATGATGTTGCTTATTTTCTTGTGGGGCTTTGCTTTTTACGATTTCAGGTGTCTTTCTTGCTTGGAGTTATTCCAGTTTTTGTTACTTGGATATATTCAGAATACTTAGAGTACAAGAAAACCTCGTCTCCTACTAAAGTGTAAGTTTTTAGCACTGTCATGAGAAAGCCAATTATTGACTTCAACTGATTCGATTTTATCAAGTATTAAGTTTGTTTGTGGAATATATATGTGTGTGTGTGTGTGTGTGTGTATAAAGGACAAATTTCTTCTCTTCAGTTTGGCTGTTTCTTCTTGTGATTGGATTGATGAAGAGGGTTTATCACAATACTTTAGATAACTATGTTATTACACATTGAAATCTTGTGATGCCACTTGATGATATTTCAATTTTGGTGTGATTGGCATTGGTTAAGGATAAAATCTGTTAAATAGGTCTTAGAGGTCTTTGGGGATCAACAGTAATTCTTAAATCAAGTAGCAGTATTTAGTGTTTACTTATCAAGTTTATGACACCCGTGTTACTTACAGCTCTGAAACTGCACTTGTGCCTTTTTTTTTAAAACATAATAATATTTAGCAAACCTGGAGATTAGGATTTAATAAACAATTCGATGCTGACTAATGCTTTGAAGTTAGTCGGTGTATATGGAGCAAACATACATGAACACTTCATGTTTCATGTGGGCATTAAAACTACTAATATCCTGCAATCATAATTATGTATCAGAAGATTTCATGTTGTGAACAATGAACATTAACACCAACTAATATGGATGATATGTTTCCCATCTTGGATCTAGTTTTAAGTATTTGTTTAAACGACTAAACTTGATTTAAGTAATCACTTGATTGAAGTTCCTACTCTCAAAAATTGAATTTCCTGCTCCAAAGTTTTTTACATATGGAATGCATACAATTATTTATCTGCAAATATTTTCTGATTCTTAACAAATTCTCTTGGTGGACTGTAGTCATTCAGATACGAGTCTTGATGAGTTGGGGAAGGATGCAGTTAAGGAAGATGATCGGGCCATTTTGCTGGAAGCTGGGCTTACAAGATCAGCATCAGCAAAATTCCACACATCATCTGTCAAATTGAATTTGATTCGGTAATTTTCTATGATATGCAATGTCAAGGGATTTTTTAGTTTTCTACTTCTATATTTTAAGATCCTTTCCTTCTAACTTGTTCTGTTTAGGTTCTTGACCATGGACGACTCTTTCTTGCTAGAAAATCGCGCAACTTTGAGGGCAATGTATGTCATTGATCTGTGAATTACTAAAATGTTACATGTTCCACTCCTTAATTCTGAAAACATAATTTGTTTGCAGGGCTGAGTTTGGGTTGATTCTGTTTTATTTCTACATATGTGATCGAACAGACTTACTTGGAAATTCTACCAAGGTAAACATTAAACATATACCAATTATTATATTTCCACTTGTTTTTGCTTCGATATACAATTTGAAATATTGTTATAAAGTAATTTTTATAGAGGATCTTCTTCTATGACAACTTCAATTTTTGTTCGCTTGTTTGTAACTGTTTGGTTTGTTGTTTAAGTTTTCAGACTTTTTGTTGTTATTAATGAGGAATATTTGTGTATATGAATTTTTCCCTTTTTGAGATTGTCGCTGATGAGTGCCTAGACAGTAACTATTCAAGGGATTGAAAAGGATGCTATCTCATAAGTTTTTTAACAAAATTCTGTTTGTCCCATGTAAAAGCATGTTTAGTTTGGGGAGCTCAAACACTCCCCGAATATGTAATTAGCTGTATACACTACTATGCACCAATTTTTGGTTCTATTTCTATTAGTGCTTTTTCATCAGGGTTTGTAAGATTTTCTGTGACAGGATTGACTTGGGAAGAGATATCCTGCAACATGTTTTTACCTTAGATTTTTACTCTGAGTCTTAGGTCACACTACATGACTTCATAACCAATGTGCTTTATGCAACAACTTTTTGCTTAATCAAAGCTATCACGCATGTTTAGATATATGCTGCTACACAGGCTTGATTTTAGAATATTTATTTGCACTGGGTGTAATGATATATTATTGAAAGAGCAGTAGTCTTTTATATATTCAAATCACCATATGATCCAAAATTTTCCATTTGCAGTGACTATTTTCTTACTTGCTTTTCCTTCCTTTTTTTTACAGAGTTATAGTCGGGATCTTTTCATATTCCTCTTCATTCTTCTGGTTATAGTTTCAGCAATGACTTCTTTCAAAAAACATAATGACACATCCACATTTTCTGGAAGAAGCATGCTTTACCTTAATCGGCATCAAACAGAAGAATGGAAAGGATGGATGCAGGTGGGTGCTCCTTTTTGGTTGACGTGAAAACTTGTAAATAGAGATATTATTTGGCTGCTTGCCTCCTACAACATTATGGTTAAAAGTATTTAATTGACCTCTTCTGTTTATTGATATTTTATATTTGAACTGTCACTGTGATATCTGCTGCAACTTGCCTAATGCGAAACATCAAACATTATGAGTTCCATTTGGATTTCTCATTGATATTATATTTTTGAACTGTCATTGTTATATTTGCTGCAACTTGCCTAATGTGAAACATCAAACATTATCCGAGTTCCATTTGAATTTCTCATTCTTCTGTTACTCTTATACTTTTGTTTCTTTTGTTACTTCTTTAGTACATGTATTATGATTTATTTCATAGCCGATGCCAGGAAGAAATTGTGGAATACTGGAGCTATTTGATGATATCTGATGGAAATTAAGGCTTTTAGTTATTAAAATGAAACTAAAGTTGATGTAGCTCAATGTAGTTTTAGTTTGTGTTGCCTTCAAAATGCCATCATTCATCCAAACTTGCTTTCTTTTTTATAATTTGGTTTGAATTTGTCAGCTGCTTCTAACTATTTGTTCCATGTGTTCAGGTCCTTTTTCTAATGTATCATTATTTTGCTGCAACGGAGATATACAATGCTATACGTGTTTTCATTGCTGCATATGTTTGGATGACTGGGTTTGGCAACTTCTCCTATTATTATATCAGAAAAGATTTTAGTCTTCCACGCTTTGCACAGGTGATATGGATTCTTTGACCCCGAACACCATTTTTATTTTAGTTTTATTTTCTCAGGTGGTGGTGTCCACTGACTATCATTAACTTGTTACTCTTTTTGCATAAGTAATATACCTAACTCATTAAAGTGCCTTGCAGATGATGTGGCGGCTTAACTTTTTTGTGGCCTTCTGTTGTATCGTGCTTAACAACGACTATATGCTCTATTATATATGTCCAATGCACACACTTTTCACTTTGATGGTGTATGGAGCATTGGGTATATATAACAAGCACAACGAAAATAGCTCAGTGATGGCTGCAAAGATTCTGGCCTGCTTTCTTGTGGTGATCTTGATTTGGGAAATTCCTGGATTCTTTGACTTATTCTGGAGTCCGTTTGCATTCTTTTTGGGTTAGTATACATAATTTTTACTTCTGTATTATTAGTTTTGTTTTGTTTTTTGTTGTGACTTTTGTTAACCAACTCATCATACCTGAGATTACCAGTTGGTTTCACTATACTGAGTCACATAATCTAACGTTTATGCTTCGTAATCTACTATTTATGCTTTAAATTGAACAGTTTTATTGCCTTTCAAGACTCAAGTTGTGGAGACCCCCTCATGTGGTTTACAGTAGTTATTGCCAACTAGGGATGGGAATAGGCTAGGCCATCCGTAGGGGCCTATGGCCTGACCTATTTATGGTCTGACCTGTTTAATAAAAAGGCTAGGCTCAGCCTATTTATGGGAATAGGTCAGGCTCATCGTAGGCCAGGCTCAGGCCTTTCAAAGCATTGTCTGGCCTAGCCTAGCCTATTCCCACCCCTATTGCCAACATGATAAAAAAAATGTTACTGCCTAAATGTACATATATTTAGATAATAAATGTTTCTTTTTATTCTATCAGAGAAAAAATAGCATAGACTTGTTTACAGTGCAAGTCTATAATAGTAATCTTCATATGGCAGGTTATACTGATCCTGCAAAGCCTGATGTACCCCGAATGCATGAGTGGCATTTCAGATCTGGACTTGATCGCTACATATGGATAGTTGGAATGATTTATGCCTACTTCCATCCAAATGTAATCTAGTATACTGTCTCTTGTGGTAGTGAATATTTTATTTTTAAATGATATCCAGTTATTTTGAATTTGACATATTTAACTGTTTCAGGTTGAGAAATGGATGGAAAAATTGGAAGAGTGTGAAACCAAGAAGAAATTAACAATCAAAACCAGCATTGTTTCAGTTTCTTTATTTGTGAGTTACATATCTCATTATAAAATTATTTGCTTAGATTATTTATGGTTTTGTCTTCTCTTTTTGATTTTATTAATTCAATTTGCTCCGATGTAATTTCATTTTTCCTTTCTAGGTTGGGTACTTGTGGTATGAATACATATACAAGCTGGACAAGGTTTCTTATAACAAACTTCACCCTTACACCTCATGGATTCCAATCACGTGGGTGTTATCTATTTCACTTTTACATCTTTGCCTGTTCTTCATGTTTTCTTTGTTTTTTCCCTTTCTGCTTGAATGATAGCAATTCTAGAATAATTTAGGATAACTTTATTTTTCCAGCTCCTTCTGTTGGTATTTTTTTAATTATTATCTTCTTTCAGTGTTTACATTTGCTTGAGGAATTTCACTCAGAAGATTCGGAATTTCTCTTTGACCCTCTTTGCGTACGTTGTCTTTACCTTAATTATTGAAATTCAATGTTGAGTGATTTTGACAGATTTTTCTTTTATTTGGTAACACGTATTTTCTACTGGCATTTGTTTCTTAATTTCCCCCTTTCTTTTTTATGTATTATCAGGTGGCTTGGCAAGATTACTTTGGAGACTTACATTTCACAGTTCCACATTTGGTTGAGGTGTGTATGCATATTAATCTTTTTTATTCTTTCACTATTCACTTGGCTTCAATTATGTTATAACAATGGGAGTGGCTGTAGTTTCTGTTTCATTTGGTTGATCAGCCCTCTCCCCGCGTTTGATGTATCTGAGATAACATTAAGAGGGTTATATGATGTGAATATACAGTAATTGACAATGGTGAAAGAGTTGATCTAGTGGGTTGAGATATGTGCTCAAATGAGATATATATTATATCATTAATTTGTTTCCCACTTTCCATACTTTAAATTCATGAATTGATATTACGATCCTAAGTGGTGACCCTAATCAATAGGCCGAACAGTTGATTTTAAGATTTCTAGATCATGACTTGTTTTCAATAGTTGTTGAAGTCGGCTAGAGACCGCAGTTGGCATGAATAAAGTAACTTCTCAGTATGGATGTTGTCCTTTTTTAATTGCTAAGTTGTTTGGTGCCTTTGTTGTTTCTATGAACATTTCTTTTTATATGAATAATGAACAAAATCTGGAAAAATCAGTGGTACAAAACCTATGAAAGAACTTTCCCTTAGTAATATGTGTACTTGATAATTTCCTCTTTGCATACAGATCAAATATGCCAAATGGACAGCCCAAGTGGCTTCTTTCTTTTATCCCAGAGTATCCTATGCTCAACTTCATGCTTACTACTGCTCTATATGTCTTGGTATGGACCTTTCTTTCCTTCCCTCCTTCCTTTGTTTTTTCTTCTACTGATATTCAATCCTAAGAGCACCGGTGAACAAATAGAAAAAATAGATTAAAAAGTATAGCTTTTAATACATTGATAACTTAGGAAAATTGTACTTTTTAATAAATTATTTTCATTTTATTTAGTGTCCTTGGGACAATTGTAGCATCTTTTATTTTTTTATTAATTTTCAAGTTTCAGGAAACATATCCCTATTAAGTTTCACTTTTTGTGCTGCATATCTTGACATAATTTTGCAGGTATCTCATCGACTTTTTGAATTAACAAATACCCTCAAGACAGTGTTTGTACCCACAAAAGACAATCGACGGCTGTTGCATAATTTTATTACTGGGGTTGCCATTTCCATTTCTTTATATTGTGTCGCTCTTATTCTGCTCCAGATTCCCCATTCAACGGTAAGCCTATATTTGCTGCATGACGGGTTTGTGGAAAAATTTTGGGGAAGGATAATTTGCAATTTTCTGATTTTTCTTTGGTACTGATAGGTTTGAAAATGAACGCCAAAGAGAGTTTTACATAGACTATTCAATTTGGATTGACTCTGCGGAAAGGAAGCTAGGTGGGTTTAAAATAAGAATACATGGGAATGTGGGATCTCATTTTTTTTCCGGAGGCAATGTTCCGTTAGTTGTCAGAAGTAGTATCCCCATTCGCTGCATCAGATATAAATATTGGCGTTGGTTTGTGTTGGTGTTTGACATATGATGAGGGGGTTAACCCCAAAGGAATTTAGACCAATTTTCTGTAGCTTCATTTGTGCTCACACATAAAAGGAGAAAAGAGTAGGATCTGTGTTACAAATGTGTTGTCTTGGCTTCGAAGAAATTCAAGATTCATTGCCTGTTGATGTTCAATTTCTGTTATCATTTTTTGACTGGTTACATCTGTGAAGGATAAGGAAATATATGTATATTCATTTTGACAATCTTAGCGGAAACGCGTTGTCATACCCATGTAACAATAGTTTTGTTTTAATAGCCATTATTGCTAGTGTTACCATTTAATTGAGTCAATACTAGGAACCATACAAATATTTATTTATTAGTGGACAATCATCAAATTTATAGGAAACTGGACCTCCACCTCCAGTGTCAAAAATCATGAAATCACATGGCATCCATGCTCACTCCAACCACACACCTGATTTGTTTTCTTCCCCATCCTTCGTTTCCCCTTAATTACCCAATTTCATTGCATTCTCCATCCGTGACCACAAACCATTTTGACGTTCTGTTGGCTTCTAATTTCAGCTTCAAACTCAAGTAAAAATTGTTCCGTCATCATCTTTGCCCAAGGGAAATCTCCCAATGCCACTTACCTCACCTTAGCTTTCATAAACGATTTAGATGATCTCTTGACTTCCTATTTCGACTTACCCTAGATCTTGAATCCCTACCTCTACCACCTTCTGACTTGTTTCTCAGCAGATACACACACCCACCGCTGCCATGACTTTGAGAAAAGCATGCAACAGATACCAACTTAATTGATTTGGAGGTGGTGTTGTTAGAGGTTTCATTTTGACTCTCTTGAACGTTTTGGAATTGAAAAAGTGTCAATCTCAAGAGCGATTAGGAGCACTAGTGTTGTGAATGGAACAGTTTTAGGAGAGTTTAAAGGAGGACTAGAATACGATTAAAATTGTAACACAACAAACCAACTAGACTCTAAATATAAATCAGGCGAGGATCAATAGTGTACCAATTGTGGTCGAGTTTAGCTCGAGGAGGTGTTTGTGTTTTCTGCTCGAGACCATTGATTAAGCTGAAAAATGTGAATAGTTGGTCTAGATAGATAGTCATTGTTGAGCAAAAACCTGCAATTGCAACATTTAAAACATACTTTTACCATAGTTGTGAGTCGTATTGTAATTTTAGTGTGAATAGAACAATTTAGTTCTTAATTAAATTATATGAAAAAAAAAAATTATACTTTATATATTTGATATTTAAATTAATAGTTAAATGAACCTACTTTTTTAGAAAAAAAAAACAATTTTCTATTATTTAAAAAATTATAAGAACTAGATATTTTTTATAAAAAGTGTCAATGAAATAAAATTTATTTTTTCTGAATTTTTATTATTCATTATAGCATATATTAAATATTTTTATGATAAAATGTATAAAAAATTAGTATAATATTTATTAATTTAAAAAATAAATATATCAAAACTATTTAATTTGTAAATATACAGTAAAAACTTCCATAAATTCATGTTCAATTTTGCTTCCCACACCCCTCAAAAAAATTTTAAATCCAAAATACCCTTTCCTCTTTATTCAATTAAACAACATTTCTAAATTCATCTCCTTCAACCTTACACCTTCATCTTCAATCATCTACATTCTTCAATCTCTTCATTCATTTTCAACTATAAACCCAATTTAATATTCAATCAAGTAAGCAATCATCTTGAACACCATCAACACCATCTTGAATCACTTCAAGCATCTTCAATCAATCAAGTAAGTCACTGTTGTCTCCCCCTTCATCCATTTAACTGCGTCTAATAAATTACATAAATATAATATAAAAATACTTAAACACAATATACAAAAATGAACTCAGTTCACGTATGTATGACATTTCAATTTTTTTTTATTCTTTACGTGATCTGAGTTCACGTATGTATACGTGAATTCAATTCACATGTATGCTACGTGAATTGAGTTCACATACACATACGTATTCTCAGTTCACGTATGTAATATCAACATGAAACCTTCATTACTATACGCAAACTTAATTGACGTAGGGGTACGTAAACCTAATTCACATACAATCTAAATTTTCTTCATTTCATTAGCTACGTGAATTAAAGTTGACGTACGAAACCCAAATTTGAAAAAAAAAAATCAGCTGCAAAATACATACCTAGTTGATTTGATTCACTATAATGATGAAGATGATGAAAATAATGAAAATATTCAAAATGATTTAAGATTATTGAACATCAAATGTATCAAAATAATTGACGAATATTGAAGAAGATTGAAGTTGGTAGGTAATGAAGATGAAGATAAAAATTGAGTGGTTAACTGAATAAACAGAGAAGGACAATTTATGTATTTTGAATTTAAATAAAATTTGAGGAGTGTGGGAAGCAAAATTGATTCATGTTTTTTATTGACACTGTGCGCATCATAGCTTCCACCTAAACGAGTGACTTCTCCTTCACAACTACAAAAACTAATTCATTTGAAGATCTGAAGTTTATTTAAGGGTGATTCTCTCAAATGATAAATTTTCATATGCATGAGTTAAAAATCAAAATGTGATCACATGCTTAAGTGACTCGAGCCACTTAGACCTCAAATCACACCAATATGTTCCTAAGTGAGCCATTCTTCAAATACGCTTTCTTTGCTTTCGGATTAATTTTCAAATGAGATATATCATATATAGATAATATAATAATTAAAAATTGCCTCCTGTGAAATATCGAGACGGAGCACCTTTTTTTTTTTTTTTATAAAAATTCCCCGTCAGCGCAACTCTGTCTGACGGGTACTTCAATATTTACCAAGAGATGGGTCATGTTCTGTTACTGCCAAGTGAAAACAGTTGATGTCTTTAATCTTTATGTTTATTTTCCTATTCCTATTGGTATGATCTTCAATGTTTTATTTTTTATGCACCTTGACTATGTTTAAGCTTAAGCTAAGAAATTCTGTCTTGTATGTGAGACACATTTACATCTTAGTGCTTTTATATGTATGTATAGAATGGAAAAAATCTAGTCCCAAGTTCAATGGTTGCCATAAGTTCGGCAATTGTTCATTGTTTTGAGAGATAAAAACAAGGTGCCCTAAGTTTAGGGAGGACGTAAGTGGTTGTGTTAACCAAAAACCTTGTTCTTAATAAATCCTCTACCATTAATATATCCTAAACTTTTGCAATTTACAAGATGGTTAACCAATGTTGTCATATCTGAAACCTGCATTCATGCCTAAGCTTTCTTTGGAAAATGCTAAACCGACCCGACATATCCATGCTCTTGCAGAACTGCAGTCAATGAATTTAAACCAGCATAGATAAAGTAAGTTTGGGGATGTGTCCTATCGCCCGTTATAAATACATGCACACCATTCATGAGTTCAATCCAGCTACAACCTGGTCTCTTCTTCACATTGTGTTGCTTCATTGTGTGTCTCACCTCAGATACTTCTTCGTATCGACCAACCACTCCATAAACATTTGACATCAACACATAATTTCCGCAATGACCCGGCTCAAGTTCAATCACCTTACTTGCTGCAATCTCAGCCAAGTCTGTATCCTTGTGGATTCGGCATGCTGCTAGCAAAGCCCTCCATCCGACAGGATCACCCTTAAATGGCATCGTTAGCATTAAATCGTAAGCCTCCTTGAGCTTCCCTGCTCGACAAAGCATGTCAATCACACAGGTGTAGTGTTCAATGGATGGAGGTACACCATATTTTGAATCCATTTCAGCTAGAAACTCAAGCCCTTCCTTCACCATGCCAGCATGGTTGCACGCAGACAACAATCCAACAAAACTGATTTCATTTGGTACCAATTGAGCTTGACGCATACAAGAAAACGTATCTAATGCCTCGTCACCATAACCGTGCATTGCATAACCAGTGATCATGATGTTCCATGAGGCCACATCCTTCTCTGTCATGTTGTCAAAAACCATGTGAGCGTCTCTCATATTTCCGCATTTTGCATACATGTCCATCAATGCATTGTTCAGTAGAACATCATCAAACTCGTTGTTTATTCCTTCCTTTCCCAACCCATTTACAATCATATACCCATGTATCTCTCTACCGTGCATCAAGGCTGCTAGATGAGTGCAAGCTGGAAGTACTGTTGTAACTGTAACTAAATCAGGTTGAACCCTGTTACCTAGCATCCTATCAAAAAGCCTCAAAGTTCCATAATGATCACTGCACCGTTGATGAACTGATATTACTGAGTTCCATGAAAATATATCCTTCTCATCCATAATCTCAAATACATTCAAGGCATCACTAGCACATTTGCATTTCCCATACATATCAATCAGTGCATTTGAAACAACAACACTAGAATCATAACCCATTTTTATCACAAACCCATGAACAGCTCTTCCATTGTCAAAGTCTCCTATCACAGAATATATAGACAAAACACCCGTAACTGTATATCTACAAGGAACCACCCCATTTTCCACCATCCTCCTAAACACCCCCAAGGCCTCTTCAAAGTGGCCAATCTGGGCATACCCATTAACCATTGAGTTCCAAAGCACAACATCTCTAACAGGCAATTCATCAAACACCTCATATGCGTCCACAGCAAATCCAAATTTCAAGTAAGTAATAACCAAAGCACTTCCAACAAAAACATCCAATTCCAACCCAAGTTTAAACAACAACCCATGGATCTTCTTAACCTCCAAATCCTCCTCAGCATCACCACAAGCTCTGATCACACATGGGAAAGTGAACTTATCAGGAACAACAATACCCAGATACCGCATTTGCTTATAAAGAAGAACCCCATATTGGGAAAGCCCGTTGGAAACGAATCCAGCAATGATTGCATTGTAAGCAAAAACGTTTCTTTGATGATGGGTTGGGTAGTTGAAGACTCTGAAAGCATAGTCGATAAGGGTGCACTTTGAGTACATGTTGATGAGGCTGGTGATGGCAAGTGGGGATGCAAAAAAACCATTTTTGAGCAAATGGGAATGGATTTGTTTGCCTTTGGAGAGGTTTGTGTTGTGGGCGCATGATTGAAGGGAGGTAATGTAGGTTCCTATGTCGTGTGAGGTTGAGAAAGAGAGGAACGACCAGTGACTATGTTGTTTTAGGAGGACAAGTCTTGAGATTGTTCTCCCATTCATCTATATGTTTGCTTAGACCATCATCAATCTTACATCATTTTTGTCGACAAAATCACATATAGATATGGAATATTTATATATAAATGCAATAATGAAATTGATTTTCACCTTTCTGTTTTTGTTTTCCAAATATTGAAGCTGTGAGTCACTTTCATCTCCAACAGCTTAAATATTTCAATTTCTTAATCAACTCAACAAAATAAAAATATATGTATTTCACTTTAGTTTTTTTTTAATAAAAATTTAGATGAGTTAGATTTCAATATTAAAATATTATTAATATAAATATTTATAAATTATTCATTAAAAATATTTTTATATTGATAATGAAAGTTTAACTTATATTTCCGTAAGTTTAAATTAACTTTTTAATAGCTAAAATAATATTAATTAACAACTATTTCACTTTATTTTTTTCAAAATATAAAATATTTATCAAAATTATTCGTTTACGAAAATCTTGGTAAACATTCTGGAGGGTGATACGTGTCTTTTAAAGCGTATTGTCTATGGTTTTTTATTTTGATAATCAATTTAAAAAAATTATCAATATATTTATTTTAGAAAATTATATATTAAACTACTCTTTTTATTGATTTAATTAAAAGATATTTGTAAAGTCAACTTTTTAAATACATTCGAGTTTATAATAATAACTTCGAGAATACACGCACCACTTTTTTAAGATTTTTTTTTTTAAATTTTAATGTACTTTTGAAAAATTGTCACCTCAAAAGTAATTTTGATTTATTTTAAAAAATCACCATTCCAAAAGACAATTAAAGAAAACAAATTTTTAAAAAAATCGTTATTATAAATTTGGATTTTTTTTTTAATGAAATCACGTTTCCAAATGTGGATTTCAAATTA
>JBBPBS010001017.1:6076131-6109011 GCA_037974835.1 Cicer judaicum | reverse complement strand
GTAATATACCATTATATAATATAAAATTATCTAAATGTATTAATTATTTATATATTATTAATTAAATTAAAAATATAAAAAAATTCAAAAATTAAAATCTAAATTTTTACGATATTTCATTTTATTTTAATTTAATGTGTGTTAAATTGTCATATTATATGTTACAATATTTAAATATATTAAATCAACATTTTTTAATTAAAAAATTAAAAAAAAATCAAAACTGTCAATTTTTAAAATAAATAGATTAATTTCATAAATTAATAAAAATAAAATAATTAAAATTATAATTAAATCTATAAATAAAATAAAAAATAATTATGTGTCACACGTGTTTTTCTTTCTCCTCGTTGACACTCCACATTGTGCAGAAAATATTCCTATTGTTGCAACTTGCAACCTCTTTATTTAAATTTATTATTTACTTGCATTTATATGTAATATTTATTATTTATTTGCATTTATATATAATATCAGTCATTGATTTACTTATCAATCATCAATATATTATTCAATTTATTTATTTCCTAAATTGGTTAGTTCATTTTAGGCTTTATAATTTACAATGATAACATTAAATTTTGATAAATAAATTAATAATAATTAATATTAAAAGTATATTATAATAAAAAAATAATAATCAACAAAATTAAAAAATATTGACATATTTTACTCAAATTAGACGTCAATTTTTTTAAAATTATATTGGTTTAGGTTTTGTTTCAAATAAAATTTTTAGCTTCTGATTTTTTACTTTATTTGTTTTACACAAATTAAATATGTTTGTTTCAAAGTTGCAAAACATATTATTAGGTATAGCACATCGGAAATTAAATGAACTCATGTTAGTTATAAAAGATAAAAAATTATTCCCATAATCAAATTATACCTTACTTTGTTTATCCCATGAAGGTAAAATTTGTATTCCCAAGCTATGTTGGTTGGAAACTTATTCCCATGTAGATTGAAATAAATATTTTTGGCGTAAGATACCATGTTACCCCACTAACACCATATGACATCATAAGGAGATACAAAGTAATAGATTAAACTGTTTTTTTTTATAATAAAATTAATAATTATTTTTTACTATTATTTAAAAAAAAACTCACATAACTTCCAAATTAATAATAAAAGTGCATGATTTTTTAATATGAAACTTTATTATTTATTTATTTAAATCCCTTAATATTATGCACCCTTTAAAAGACAATCACTTTTTAAAAATTACATTAAAGAGGACATCTATTTTGAGAAGTAGACGGAGGAAGGAGTACAAAAAAGAAATAGAAATTAATTATAGCCTTTTAAGATAGAGATCCTAAAATTCATATTGAAGGATCCCTTATTCATTTATTAGGAATTTCAAAAATAACTATCCCATGAATTTAAATTATTATCCAAATACTTTTTTAAAATGTTTCTTAAAAATATTATTATTATTTTTAAAATTGAACCTATGAAGCAAACACACTCTAAATAGCTTTAAAATGAGTTGTTTAAAGTAAATGTAAATTGTTAGTTTCAAAATCTAAATCCACCGACTTGTGAGACAACTTTACAAAACCTGTTTTTGGGTCAAATAAGAGAAATTGCATTGAGATTTAGATACAGACAAACATTGTACTGCATCCGGAGCGAAGTATGGGCTTTGCACATTGCTGCTACACTTAAACAAAAAGGTGACTCACTTTTTTGTTTGTTGATAAATAAAGAAAATGCGATTCACTAGAAATATTTATATAGTCACAAATCACAATACTAAAAATCGTGAGTTATTTAATTTTGATTTATTTGTGTATACTTAATATGTGTATAACAATATTGTGAAAGCAGCGATGATCAGGTGTTGGCCAGTGAGCGAGAAGAAAAGTGAGGAGGATTATTAGATTCAGAGGGGACCCCCAAAACTAAACTGAAATAAATTGAAGAGACGTTGTCCTAAGACTATAAGATAAGGTCACAAATGACGTGGCAAAGCACCATCGACATACGTACACTTCACGCTCCACTCTCCTCTCAGCTCAATTAAGTACACCACCACCCTTAATAGTACTTGAGATAATTTGCAATTAAAAATAAATGATTGAAATTAGATTCCTTTTTCACAATGAAAGAAACCGTAATAATAAAAGACTCACTAAACCCAAACGAAGACGAGGCTGCGTCCCTATTCTGAAGAAGAAGAAGAAGAAGAAGAAGAAACGATCAATTGGTCGCAAAAATGGCTTCGAAGCTAACAACATGTTTTATATGCTGGAATCTGAATAGCAACAACGGCTTCAACTGTAGTAATAACAATACTCGTGTAATGCACTCTCCTTTTCAACCTTATTGCAAAATGCGACACCGTATTCCCAGGTGAATATCTATTTCCATTCATTCCTCTTTTCATTTTTTTTGCATCGATTTTAGGTATTCATTTTTGTTCTCTGCAGTTCTCGCCACAAAAGACAATATATCAAGAAAGCATCACACCCTTCCATTGATGGAGCTCTCAATCAAAATCAAAACTCTGATGATGATTCTCTCCACAATTTCAACCCTCCAATTCTACTGCCTCTTAATAATAATTCCACACCATCGGTACCTATCAATTTATTATTCTCTCTTATCACAAATGCTACTTCTGTTACATACCAATCTCTTCTGTGTTTGGATTAACAATTTGATCAAGTGTTTATGTATGCATGACCTGATTTTTCAAATTGAACAGGACATATCATAATAAGGGCTCTTTAGATTGGATTATTTGAGTTTTTCTACATGCATAAGCATTTTTGAGACTATTTGGGAGAGCTTAGGGAAATAACTTATCACATGTTCATTAGTTGTTTTCATCCTATTTTCATAAGCTCATATAGATAACTTATGAAAATAACTTATTTATAGCTTATATAAAAACCAATATGACTTTATTTTATTTTTTGTTATAGAAATAGCTTATACATAAACAATTAGATGATAAGCGTTTCTGCTATAATTACTTAATTAAGCTATTTATATCCAAGAACAGCCTAAGTTACTTTCATGTGTTTTTCTAAACACTTAAACAAATAAATGATTTTCATTACATTACTAAAAAAGCCACTCAAAAAAGTGTTTATGTTATAATTTAAATTTAAATAAGTGCTTCTCAACACCGTTGTTGTTATTCTGATTTTGTTACTTGTACAAACTTACTTGTTGAAAAAAACTCAAGAGGTTAAAGCTTTTTTTGCTACTAACTAATTATTTAATTATGAAATAGGCCTTGAACGTAAACGGAGCAGAGCGGGCTGAACAGTTGTCTGGCGGTCAACTCGACCATTTGTTAGCCATGATAAAAAATGCAGAGAAAAGTAAGATTTCTTTCTTGAATACTTATGGGTTTCCTTTTTTTTAATACACAGTTTTTTATTAAATGTCTTGTTACCTCTTATTAAGAATTGTATGTTGTTTTTGCAGATATCCTTCTTCTGAATCAGGCTAGAGTTCATGCACTTGAAGATCTTGAAAAGATTCTTGCCGAAAAGGAAGCGTTACAAGGAGAAATTAATGTCTTAGAGATGAGGTTGGCCGAGTCTGATGTGCGGATTGAAGTTTCTGCCCAGGAAAATACACGTGTTGAACTCTTGGAGGGCGAGTTGGAGAAATTGCGTAGTGAGTTGGCGCTAAAGGGCAGTATTGAAGGAAGAGATGCTGAATTGCATGAACTTCAAAATGGAGTTTTTAGTGATGCAATCACAAACAATCTAAGTCATAATGATAGGATCCGTTCCCTTACCGAGGAGCTAAATTCAATTAGAGAAGAAAATGCCTCTTTGAAGAATGCCATAGAATCATTTAAAACACAGCTCAATGATGTCGCAAACAAAGATGAACGTTTAGTGGTATTGGAAAAGGAACGCTTATCTTTGCGATCAGCCCTAAAAGACATGGAATCAAAACTGTCAATATCTCCAGAAGATGTATCTGAACTATCTACACTTAGAGTTGAATGCAAGGATTTGTCTGGTAAGGTTGAAAATTTGCAATTGCTGCTAAACAAAGCAACCAAACAAGACGGCCAAGCTGTTACGGTGCTGCAACAAAACCAGGATCTTCAAAGGAAGGTTGATAAATTGGAAGCATCCCTCGAAGAAGCAAACATCTATAAGCTGTCATCTGATAAATTGCAAAAATCTAATGAATTAATGCAACAGAAGATAAAACTATTGGAGAACCAGCTACAAAAATCAGATGAAGATATAAACTCTTATGTTCAGTTGTATCAGCAGTCAGTGAAGGAATTTCAAGATACTCTCGATCTTCTGAAAAAAGAAAGCAAGAGAAGGGTGCTGGATGAACCAGTGGAAGATATGCCATGGGAATTCTGGAGTCAATTGTTGCTTCTAATTGATGGTTGGGCACTTGAAAAGAAGATATCAGTAGATGATGCAAAGCTTTTGAGAGAAAAGGCCTGGAAGAGAGACCAGAGTGTTAGTGATGTATATATGGCTTACAAAGAAAAGACTGAAAATGAGGCTATATCTGCATTTCTGGGGCTTACATCATCTGCAACAAGGTATTAATTTTTAATTGTATGTTGCATTTTGTGTATCTTCCACTGTCTTATGCATCCCCTTTTATCTTTAGTCCAGGATTGTACGTGATTCATATTGCAGCAGAGATGGCACCAGTAGCTAAGGTGCATTCATTGTATCCTTATCCTTATATTTATTTCTTGTGAACTCATCTTATCTTATCCCTGACGTTTTTAATTCTTTCAACATAGCTTATCCCCTCACGTACAATCTATTCTTTGACTGTAATAATTAACACTGACTGAAATGATGCTAAGGAGGCACGACATTAACATCTTACTCTATGTAAAGTAGGGGAATACTTGGTGCAATTTCTGCATTGAAATAAATTTCCAGACATCCTTAAAACGCAGTCTCTCATATCTCTTTTCTCCTTTTTTCCAATTGTTGAATTCTTTTTGTGAGGGACTGCGATTTAAGGATGTCTGGAAAGAATTCAGAATGAGGGGATAAACTTTTACTGTTTTATACCCGTTAAGAATGGGAATTGTTCTAATTGCAACATTCCATTTCTTTGACAGTGGACCTTTGCTTGAATGTGTGAAAATATCTTACAGTATTTTGACCCTATCTTAGATTATCTCTTAAAACAACTAGTTTCCATATTTCCTTATATATTATTCGTTTCATTGTTTAATTAAGATAAGGACTAGGAGTCTTTTTTTAGTATAAATAAGGATCGGTCCTATTTTTTTGTAATGACACCCAATATATCATTCATGCCATATCAATATTATTTTGAGGATACCCTTTCCTCCCTTTATACCTAAAAGACTTAATCTTATAACTTTGACATAGTATTAAAGTAGTATCATCATCTGTGATATGTCCTGTCACCATTCTACTGTTGAGTTACCAAAAATCTAGAACACATCGGTAATAATGTCATTATCTCCATTATTCTTTTCTTCTCACCAGTTGCGCATTCACTCTGAGTCTCTGACGACCTTTTGTATGCCAGCTTCCGTCTTTTGTTAGTTTTCATGGCAAAATATCATTATTTCCATGATTCTTTTCTTCTCCTCAACCGCGAACAACTTTTGGCTGTCGTTTCTCGCTTAGGTTCTCTCTTTGTTTGTGGGTTTTTCTACCTTCCAATTTCACAAACTGTCTATGCAATCTTTAACGCCATCTTTAGTCTCAAATATCATCTCAATCTCAAACTATATTGTTTGGTTCTCCTTCCTTTTACAACGGGTATATTTGTTACAAGCTTAAACCACAATATATGAAAAATGTCTTACAATATATTATCTTAATGCATTTGTTGAGATCTGTGTTATTTCAACCACTTTTATATAAGGTTTGGACATACCTCACCTCTTGGCTGATTTTTGGGGTTGAGCTAGGCCTAAAGCCAAAACTCTGAGGGTATCTTAGAGTAATTTATTGTATAATTGCATATGCATGGTGTATGTCGCCTAGGCTTATTGTCTAAATTTGAACCACAATGGGTTTGTAAACAGACCTCAGAAGAATTTTTGTCAATCCAATTTTGGGATTTGGCTTTATATGAGAAAGGCTGGGTCCTTTGGATGCATATGAAATTTGTACTTCGTAGGTTTAAGGATAATTTGGTCAGACTGAACTCCAACAATTCTTGAGGGGTATCTTGTCAACCATTCATTACTTCCCCAGGAGATTGGTCATTTGGAAGATTCCTTGAGGAAACAAACTGATTATGTCACTGCATATACTCTCAGATTTAACATTAGAAGTGTTTTTTCCAATGGATTCTCCAGGAGTATTCCTTAACTTCAAATTTAACATAATTAAGAAGCTCCCTGTTTGATTATTTCATTATACCTTTTCATATTGTTCTTCCTAGGATGGTGCATGATCTTCTGCTTTCTGCTAGTCTGTTTTTCACATTATGTACAGATATTTAGATTGAGTTATTTCCATAACAGGTTGGTGGCTTGGGGGATGTTATCAGTGGTCTAAGTAAAGCATTGCAAAAGAAAGGACACCTTGTTGAAATTATACTTCCCAAATATGACTGTATGCAATATGACCGCATTGGTGACTTAAGAGTATGCTATTTATTCAGAAAAGAATCAAAGATGTCGATGGAGTCTTGGTGGTTGGCATCTTCAACTAATTTGTGACAATTTGATTATTCTTGCAGGCTTTGGATGTGGTGATAGAGTCATACTTTGATGGTCAATTATTCAAAAATAAAATCTGGGTTGGCACTGTTGAAGGTCAATTGTTAAATATTTCCGTTGTAGTTTGGTTGTCTTTATATGGTTTACCAACATCACTTTGCCTATACAGGTCTTCCTGTTTATTTCATTGAGCCTCATCATCCTGGAAAGTTCTTTTGGAGAGGAGATTATTATGGCGCGCATGATGATTTCAGAAGATTTTCATATTTTAGCCGTGCAGCTCTTGAATTTCTTCTTCAAGCTGGCAAGAAGCCAGATATCATCCACTGCCATGATTGGCAGACAGCATTTATTGTATGGCCTATCAAATTGTTTTTACCAAAATTTTTTGCTCTGAGTAACTTATAGAATTACATCATATTGCTACCATGCTAGGCTCCTCTATATTGGGATGTATATGCTCCAAAAGGATTAAATTCAGCTAGGATATGTTTTACATGCCACAACTTTGAGTATCAAGGGACTGCAGGAGCTTCAGAGTTGGAAGCATGCGGTCTTGATAGCCACCAGCTAAACAGACCAGATAGAATGCAGGACAACTCATCACATAACAGAGTCAATTCTGTCAAGGTATACTCATAAAATGATTATCTATTCTGCTATTTGTGAGCAAATATAAGTAATATTTTACCATCCAATTGTCAGGGTGCAGTTGTTTACTCAAACATTGTAACAACAGTGTCCCCTACTTATGCTCAAGAAGTGAGAACTGCAGAGGTATGGTTCATTTTTTGTTCTTGTGCATATTAACTATTTTCTAGTTTATCAAAATATCCACTTTTTATTAATTAATGAAATAATAAGGCAAGCAGACATGTCGGAACAAGCATAAGGTCAACTGTGAACAAGCATTACTTGTTCTTGTCCTATAATTGCATCTACTTTACTCTCCTTTCTATGCTAAGCAAATCGTTCCAGGAAAGAATTGATAGAAATATATAACCATTCAGATGCCTTCATCTAAAAGCTTTTGGGAGAGTTGGTCCTTGACTTAATATTTGACTTGAGCCTGTATGACCAACTGGTGAAGAATTTGATCCATGCTACTTCTCTCTTTCTGATTGAACTATAAATCCAGCAGTTTTTTTTGAGTGGGTTCGTGCTTTGTCCATGCTGCTGGCCAAATGGATTTCAAGTTAGGGATGTGTTCTAAATCTAACACCACTCATGTGTCTATTTTATTAAAAAAAACTCATGTGCTTTTCCTAACCTGAGGTTATGATTCTTAAGAATATACAAGGTCTTTGTTTCAAATAATAAATGAAAGACTATTGCATATGTATGTGTAGTAGCTATTTGGCATTTGATATTGTTACGTGCAATATAAGGGTACTAGGAGATCTAACAGTAAATGAATTTTTTTATTGATCTTTGGAGTTGACACTATATCTTCAGTCAGAAAAATTAATGGAGAAACATACATAATTCATCCTAAATGTTTTTAAGTTTGGATTAGTGCATAATCAAGCAATCTCCACAACTTTTCAGTTTTCAATCTTAAAAGTTGTTCTCATGAATGATATTATTGTACAAAATGCAGGGAGGTAAAGGCCTCCATTCAACTCTCGCTACCCACTCCAAAAAGTTCATTGGTATTCTAAATGGTATTGACACTGATATATGGAATCCTGCCACTGATCCATTTCTTCAAGTCCAGTACAATGCAAATGATCTTCAAGGGAAATCAGAGAATAAGGAAGCCTTGAGAAGGAATCTAGGTCTTTCTTCTGCAGACGTTAGGAGGCCATTGGTAATGATATATTCTAATTTCATAGGATACTTTATTTGATACAAAAAATTATAGTTTGCTCTTATCTCTGTGTTTTTTTTTTTGTTGAAATTTTGATGCTATATTTTATGTAATTAAAGATTCAAGCGTTGTCATTTTTGCTTTTAATCTCCCAAAATGCAACTGAAAAGTAGAGTGTGTGTGCACATTTTTGGGCTACTGGACTTGAAATTTTGGGAGACCGTGGATTGGTTCTGGCCAGACCATGAGAAGGCGGTCCCAATCTAAATTTTTTCCAATGGCAGTGAATAGTGGTGGTGGTTGCCAGAAAAACTGTATCAATGTGCTGGGAGGGAGGACATGTCAGAGTGTGCAGCTTTGATAGAAAGAATTCATGCCAGAGATTCACAGTGGAGGAGACATAAAAAACTAGTACAAAGAATTTTGGAGAGAAATAATGGCTAGCATTTTTGTACATACAACAAAAGGGAAAGAAGTATTAGAGTTCTAAATTTTGGGAAACTCAACAGTTGAATAGTGACCGGATGGGTCAGAGGATGGTGTTGCTCTGATACCATTTTGACGCCATGGTTTTTAGATAGAGGGAAGGGATGAAATATTTTAATTTTGGTTATGGCTTAATATGGGAGACTAAGCATTGAAACATGTTTTTACTAACTAGACCCCTAACCCTAATCAAATAGGGAAACAAATCATGGTTACGACTGAGATACTCTAAGATAAGCAACTAACCCTTAGTGATATGTTAAGATAATAAGAATTTATTATAAGGTATTTCTCATTTCATCTAACACAATCATGAAGAGTGTGTCAAAAGGAGGGAGTTATCAGAATTTCTTTTTGCACTTTTAGCATATTTACCAACTTGAGGGAGCATATACATGAACAATCTGTACCCCAGTCCCAAAATTCTAAGAATTTACATATTTCCCAACAAATTATAAGTTCCTGTATTCTATTCAAATAATTTATGGATGTTGCTTTATGGTATCATTTGCTGCTTGCCTTGCAGACATTTTATATATGCCGTGAAATGATGTCTTTTTTGGAAATTTCTAAATATTTGTTACTCATTCAGAAATTATTTATTCTTAGAACTTACGAATGAAATTGCTTTAATAGTTCGATCTTCTATTGTCTTCTATGATAGGTTGGCTGCATAACAAGATTGGTTCCGCAAAAAGGTGTTCATCTTATCCGACATGCAATATATCTAACATTGGAACTGGGAGGACAATTTGTTCTACTTGGTTCAAGTCCAGTCCCACATATTCAGGTCATATTTTATTTCCTTATATCTGAAATCTAGAGGTATTCTATTCCACATTAGAGTGGAGACTGCTAAAACAGTATAGCAGAAGAAAGTCACCATAGAGCATAGGTGGAATTCATTATCAGCACAAAGACTATTTTACACTGGTATATGTTTCAGTGAACTATATAACCAGAGGTGAAGACCCTTAACCACACCGTTGCAGAAAAAAATGTAATGATGATGAAAGGCCTGAAAGTTATTTGTCTTTCTGATTGCTTTAGCTTATAAATGTATTACTATTTAGTATGCTGGTGGCATGTACTTAAAAGCTAATTTCTATGTGCAAATTAAATTGTAGTAATCAAAAAAATCTTTAGTTAAGCCACTAGACTTGGGGTATTGGTGTAGGATTGAGTAGTTAGCAGCATTAAGGGTTCATACCTTTGTATCGTCTTTGTAACCAAAAGATAATACATAAATCTGGGAAATCATAATACCTGAGCTGGATTATAGCTTACGTATGCAAGATGCTTATAAACTGGGATACATGCATAGGTACAAGATATAGCATTTAGAAAAAATATAAAGATACAGGTACACCAATCAAAATAATGATTTCTATATTACAATTATGCCCAGGTAAAGCAAAAGAAAATAACTAAACACAGCAAAACAGAAAATAATGATTTTTATATTATAACTGAGGGAATATGCCTAGAACAGTCAAATAATGATTTCAATACTAAAATCAAAGTAATAAATATTAGGTACAGTAGTTTATATATGAACCTATATAAACTCTTTATGTTTTAAATTAATGAGGGTGTGGGAGACAAGACACAGTTATGTGAAAGGGAAGATTGAGATCTGTTTATTTAATTTTAAATGTTTTGGTTCTTTTGGAAGTAGGTTGTTAATGAAATTGATTTTGCTGACATGCCAATTAATTGCTCTTATTTTCTGGCGACTGACTATCGGGTTTCTCTTCTCTAGAGAGAATTTGAGGGCATTGCCAACCACTTTCAGAATCACGACCACATAAGGTTGATACTGAAGTATGACGAATCTCTCTCCCATGCTATTTATGCTGCATCTGACATGTTCATCATTCCATCAATCTTTGAACCTTGTGGCCTAACACAGGTATGACAAATCCATGTTCCATTCTTTCATGATACATGTTTCCAGTAAAAAATTGTCTTATTTTTCAGAAAACTGTATCATATTCATGATTATTGATGCTTATATATTTATCATTACTCCACTATTAAATGATATTTATCTAGTCAAACTCAATTGTGTGCCCCCAAAATGCATTTTCTGCACCTGAATGAAATAAAATGACGTGATAAAGAATCCAACTGTACAAACATAATATCTTTTTTACTTCACACATTTTCCTAATATCTCTCCTGCAGATGATATCAATGAGATATGGTGCCATACCTATTGCCAGAAAAACCGGTGGCCTAAATGACAGGTTAGCATAGCATATGACATGAAAGTGTACTTATTTGTGATTATTGACTAAATTATATTTCATTTTTGCAGTGTTTTTGACGTTGATGATGATACAATACCTTCACAGTTTCGAAATGGATTTACATTTTTGAATGCTGATGAGAAGGTAAAATAAAATATCACATCATTACTGTCCAACATTGCAGATGCGTCATGTTTAGGATAAAGTAGGAAGTGATACTAGTTTAAATTATCTAATAACTGTAATATAGAATTTTTATTTTCAGTATTTAAGAAACAACAGATTGTGAGAATAAAAAATTAATTGGCTAGAATGCTTTTTTGGCTCAAGTTTCAAAATCCAACAATTTTGACCTCCTAGTTTGAAAATTGCAATTTTAACCCCGTACCTTTAGTCCTTTTTACAAATGGTTAACCCCATTGATCTTAACTTGGTTAATGCTGACGTGGTATTATATATTTTTTATGATTATGTGGAATATACTGCTCATTTGTTTTATTTAAAAAATAATTGTCAACTCATTTTTTTATAATGTCTCTTCATTTTTTTAAATTTGGCTAAAATGAAATTTTGGTCCTTTGTTTTTTTATTTATTTCTTTTCGTCCTTTATCTTTTACGTAATATTTATTTTAGTTTTTAAATAAATGACAAACTTGTATAATTTTGTGTAAGATAAAAGACTGAAATGATTATTAAGTAAAAGATAAAGGACTGAAAATAATTGACAATTTTTTAAAAAATTTTAAAAAATGAGTTGGCAATTTAAAAAAAATAAAATGAGCTGTAACTTTTTTTTTTTAAATGAGCTATATATTCCACATAATCATAAAAAAGAAAAACGTCACGTCAGCGTTGGCCGAGTTAAAATCAAGAGGGGGAATCATTTGTAAAATGGACTAAAGTTAAAGGATTAAAATCGCTAGATTTTAAAATTTGGGAGGCTAAAAATGCATTTTAGCCTAATTAATTATACTTTCTTAATATATAGACTTAATTGCAATCTTAGTGTTTGTAGCATATTAGCATGGATTATTTTGATTTCCCAAGTTTTATTTGAGCCAATTGAGCTCCTCTATAAGTAAAATTAAGCAAAATTGGTCCTATTTTAATCATGTATATGATTGTCATCTCATGTCTACTATAGAGTCAGTTATGCAAAGCTTTACTTAACCTGATATACGTCTAATCTACCTTATTCACCTTTCAACATTCCCATCTATTGTTGAAACATTATTTATGTCGTTCATTGGTCTTTTAAACTTTAATAACACAATTTTGACAGGGAATAAACGATGCCTTAGTACGTGCAATTAATCTCTTCACGAACGATCCTAAGAGTTGGAAGCAACTTGTTCAGAAGGACATGAACATAGATTTCAGCTGGGATTCTTCAGCAGCACAATATGAGGAGCTCTACTCAAAGTCTGTGACTAGAGGAAGGGCAACAAAACGTGCTTAATTTAGCAAAAGGAGGGCTTTTCTGTGCTATCCGTTCAATTTTGTCAGTTTCCTAAACAGAGATGGGAGATCAGATTTAATGCCCAATCAGGAGGATTTATCTGAACATACCTGTCATGCAAAAACATCTCAAATTGAGAATGAATATAAAGAATAATAATATGAATGCAACATGGTTACTGAAACTATGCTGCTAGCTAGATTAGTTTCCGTGAAGCAACCTTTCTCATGCATTGATGGATTCTATATCTAGGTGATATTTGAACTTCACTATACCTCACCAGATTGTGTAATTATTTCCCCCTTTTCTTCTTTATTTAATTAGTTTGCGAACAGTGTATAAAGGTCACACATGTAAAGCGTTACAGGATTCTTCTTAGTTTTCTACTAAAAAGAATGTGTAATGAAATCAAATGTCAAACAAAATAAAAATTGTTCACTGCCTGTAACCATTCTATCTTTTATTTTTGACAAAGCTTATAGCTTTTTCCTAAAAAGAATTTATTATCTCTCTTGGTTGTCACTTCTCGGCCTGTGATATTGAAAGTGCTTACGAGCTTGTTTTTCTCTGCTAGAAAGAATGTATAATGCAACCAAATATCCACACAAATATTTGCTGCTTGTACCTTTTTCCTTCCAATATAATTTATATCTCTTGTTTCTCTTTCAGTAGTATACTTAAAAGTCCATGCAAAAAAATAAACATATTTTGAAAATTTTACACTATCTTAGTATATGTTTGAATTGGACTTGTAAAATTAATTTAGTTTTGAGTGAATTGTTTTATATTAAGAAATATTCATGTTCAGATTCATTTCTAACATATTTGTTGATATATATAAGTAGATAATTTGACAAAAATAGGAGTATAACTGAGCTTTACATATGAAATTTGTGATATTATGAGACTGACTATTTGGACTGATTATTTGGACTGAATACCTAGCAAGAAATTTATAAACCAATTGAGGTTAAATATTGCATATGAAATCCATCGTTTTCACGTCACGTTCTAAAATTAATGTAATCATATATGTCCACTTCATTTGTAATTTGTATAAAGTCTGAAGAGAATTAGAGAAAAGGGAAAAGAAGGAGCGTAGCATTAAAGCTTGCGAGAGAGAGAAAAACTTACGAGATTTAATGTTGATCAAATATATAAATGAGTGGGAAAGGGATGGTGCTCTATACAGCTTATTGAACCACTAACAAACTATAACCAGTTATCATTTATTAACCAACTGACTACACTAACACGAAGTCCATAATCAGAAGTCAACACTCAAATTTTCCTATGAAGAAACATTGGTAAAAACATTCAAACTAAAGTTGAAAACACAATGCTTGGGTAATCAAAACTTTTAAAATCAATTATTATAAAACTGGCAAAACAATCACAACTGTTTGAACTGATTCAATCCTTCATAATTAAGCCGGTTTATATTATATAAATATAACAGGGACATCAATCAGAATTAAGCCCAGGTCGTTGACATTACAAGAGAAGCCTTTTATCATTAGTGCAAGATGACCTTTAATAACTACAACGCAAATAACTTCACTGATCTTAGCAAATATATAACAGGTACCACATTCAATTGGGAAAGGAGTCCAATTAAGCATTAGCTGACAATCAGCTCATAGTAGACACGGGTGAACTTTGATAGTAATGGAAGAGAAATGGGAAAATAAAGGTGCAGAGTTAATTGTAATCAATACCATTGCTTGTTTACATGGGACAATCCACAATTCAACATGATGATTAAGGTCTTATAGCTACTACAATCATGTATCCTTAAAACAAGCTTACGGAAGAAAAAAACCTAGCTTGCCTCAGAATCCTCTTTCAAATATAGGAATCATGTGCCTTGTGCATCGACTAAGGGTTCAAAATAGAGGTGTAACCAAGTACCATTATTCATTCCGGATCAGGTGAACCACCAGGGACCAACTGCATTGAACTCCACATATTGTTAGTATCACTCTGGAAAAACTAAAAAACATGTGAGATTACTGTCAACATCTTCTACAGTTGCTAAGTCAAATGATTTATTAATAATCCATGGAATTTAGATAAATAGAAAACAATTGAAATTTGACACTTACAATGGCAATGTTGTTTCCATTGAGTAAAATCTGATCAAGTTTAGTTATCCTTCTCCCCTCAGCAGTGATCTCACTGTTATATGATTATAAAAACAAAAAAACAAATCAAATTATTAGGTGCCCAAGACATCACCATGTGCATGCACACATGAACATGCAAATCAAGGAGAATGGAGAACTAACACAAATTATACAGACACAAAAGCCATGATATAAGTAAGAAAGTCTTCTGTAAGTACAGCATCAAACAATCAGAAATGTCATAAAGATCCTTACTAACAAATCTACAGTTGATACTTCAGACTCCTCAAATCCCAAAAAGAAATAACCCACAGAGAAACATGCTCCACAGCAACATAAATGCAATGATGTATGAAACCACTATTCGCCGGCACACATGTGTACTGGGGCAGGGGGACATTGGTGCTTTGGAGTATTAGATATAAATAGTCTATCTACGATCTATGAACTTAATACATGATAAAGGTATTATGACTTTGTATGTATGCATGTATCGAACAACACCCAATGAGAAAAAACATAGTTGTTGGTGTACTATATTTGCATGACAAACTGAACCTGAACACTTAACCCAGGCATGACAAACTGAAACCAGGCATAATAACACATGTCTTGACAAGTTCAAAAGATGATCATGATGGATCACAGAAGACTCTGTAGGGCATTACTTAGAGAGAGACCACTTGGTTATATAGCTCCAAGAAAGATATTGGAGGCTCCTTAAGAATGCATAGGGAGTTCCTATAGACCTCAAAGCCTCAAAGGATAGATGGTTACGTTATCTAAGACCTGCATGTTGTTACTTTAGGGCATGCCCTTTTAAGTTTTAACTAGCTGATCGTTGTAGTAGGGACTAGGGAGCTAACTGGAGGTTACAGGATGTCAACTAGTCTTCCAGTTGTGAAGGTAATTTTTCCTGCATTCACTGAGGATAAGTCATTCAAGTTTAGTGGCATTATCAACATGGGCACTTTCATATTTGCAGAGGATGGCAGTAAAAGGGTTGGGGCATATGAGGGCTTTCTCATATGGAAGACTCCTATTATTTGTATTGATTCCAGATGAATTAGTGCTAATAACAATCAAGTGAAGTCAAGGATCATGGTGGCTTTTAGCAACGGTTCTACTGTATTTCAAAAAGTTGAGTGGGGGTCGGAGAGGGCCATTGAGTCCCCGCACGAAACAATTGCATCCCATAACAAACATGTAAAGCTGGTGGTCCTATTCTATCTTCCTACCCAACAACCACGTATTTTTTACAGAAAACAATCAAATATGCACAATATAAATATTAAAAAAGGAGCATCAGAAAGTTTATTTAATGGATAAGAGCATAAAATATGGTAGAGCAGGTCTTACTATTCAGTGACATCTTCAAGGACCATGTTAACATAAACATCAAAGCCTCTAAGAGTACCAACAAGCTCCTTGTCACCTTTCATTATCACCCATATTTTTGAACCTATACAGCGGTCAATCAACTCTGCATATTTCCAGTACAAATGATATGTTATCTTAAACAGAGTTCAAAGCTATATTGGATTACCCAAAAAAAATGGTTGGTGAGAGACAGTGAAAAAAAAAAAACCTGATGGGAGAAGCTGTGATGGATTATTAGCCATGGTAGATGAATTGGTAATTTCTCCAAAAACCTGTGAAGGGTACAGAAAAATAAAATAGATGAAAAAACTTATAAATGTTACCAAAAAATTATTAATAGCTTTGCTTTTAAAAAAATCAACTAACTTCAGTTAAAAGAATGAAAGCAAGATGAAAAGAAATACTATAAGATTTGCTCAAGTTCCCAATGCTAGTGAAAATAACATAGCATATCAACCATATAACAAATTCACAAGTTCCCAATGAAATTCAATTGATAAATGAAATTAGAGAGAGAAACAAAGTATCTTAAGCAGGAATAAGTGATGACAGAGCCTGTAGCAGTGACAAACAGCTGCAATGATTAAAAACTTCCAAAAAAAAGAGCTAGAAGTGTGCTCAGCTCTAGTAGCACTTCATTGTACGATTATTTTTGTGAAGTAATCAATACTTATCCCATAATGTAAGACGTTTAAACAAAACCAAATTGTCTAAATTTGATGGTTATTTTACATATCCAATGAAACATTAAACAATTTTTCCACTATTACCCCTATTCATTTTTATTGTGCTTTTTGATCAGTAAATGATTAAATACCTATTTAAGAGGAGATATAAAGTGCATTTGTACATTGCACGACACTTTTTATAAAATATACACTATCAATTACTTTACTTAAAACTATGAAGCACGGACATTAACGCATTGGCACCAATAATAATTTGAGAAAATGAATGAATTGTATCTAATCAAGGTGTCAATGTCAGTGTCGTGTCAAACACCGACACATGTCAGACATTGGAACACACGCCTTTGATCAGAAGTGTCGGTGCTATAGAAGTTAAGGAGTGTGCTACAACCTTAAACATCATACAATATGGGATAGAGGGACTACAAAGTATACCCACATTTATCCTTCGATTTTAAAATTAGCTTATACCACATAAACTCTTACATGATAAATACATTTATTAATTATGTGCTTAATTAAACTGTTTACACTCGTTATTCAACAACACACATTCTTGACTTTGTTATTTGTGTTAGTTTTAATTTGTGGAGGGGTCGATACAAATCTTTGCAATCTCTTTGTACCTATCTTTGTTCAAGCTATTGAAGGAATTTGTTTACAGTAAAGAAAAAAAAAATGCACATTCTTCCAAAATCCTATTAATCAGTACACCCCCACTCCTATCCGTTCCCAAAATATCAGGACTTTTCTGCTGCTGCTGCAGAAAGATTGATCGATTTGAAACGCATGGTATAATATCCAAATTAATCAAATAAAATAATTCAACTAAACCCTAGTTAAGTGTTAATAACAATGTCGCACGAGAGCATCCGCAAAAGGCAACTGAAAATCGAATGTTCCGCATGCCCGTGTAGAGCTTGGCGGCGACACAGCTCAATCACCAGTGCGTTGCCTTTTGAAGTGACGGCTATCGCGATGGAATCGCATCTTCACGCGCAGTAGAGGAGAGTGGAAGGAAAATTCGTAAAAAATAAAAAGAAGGAAAACCTGTAGAATGACTTTGATCGCTGTTGCTGGTGGGCAGCGGCCAAGTCCTCCGGCGCTTTCCGGCGAGCCTTTGCTTTTTATCCGGTCAGTTTGAGTTGAGTGTTTCTGATCTAAACGTCAATTGTGTTTAGGGTTTTAAGTTTTAACGGTTAAAATGTGTTTACGTTTCTCAATCTTTTCTTTTTATTCGAAACTATAAACGAGTTTGTAATTGTCAATATAAAAAGTAAAATAACACTGACAAAAATATGAAAATGAATTAAAAAAATCATCAAATGGACGTTTACGTGTAAATAAAGTATCCTCTAGTTTAATCAAATATAATAAGTTTGAATTTAGCTCTACGAAATTGTGGTTCTACGCAAATGATGAAAAATATTAAATATTATACTATAAATAATATTAACAAAAATTAAGAAGTTATATGTATTGTGTTTTAATTGTTTTAACTATTTCAATTAATGATTATATTTTTTAATTTAAAATTTTAGTATTCGTAATTTGCTTATGAAATTTTTTATCGTAACATTACAAGTAAATGATACATGTTTTATACATAAAATCAAATACGATAAAAATTCTTATTCATTCTATAATAGTGATTTTTTAATAACGTAATAGTATTCTTGTTTTTAATTATTTATATTTATTTAATTATAATAGTCGGTATTACTTAAAGCTACTTGTTGGTTGGAAAGTCATGCTCACATTTGAAAAATTGTTTATGCAACCTTCTTTCCAAGTTAGAAAGACACCATAAAATTATTGTCTCAAGATTTTATATACAATTTGCGGATAATTTATTCATAAAATTCTAACGTAAGTTCTAATAACACGTGAAGATGTTAAAATCTAAAAATTTATCACAAAAATGTGTATTTGTGATTTTGCCACTTTAATATAATGCTCCTTTAAATGACCAAAGTTTTATTATTATGGTAAACATTTCCTTAGCTAGTACATGTTCATTACACCCAAAAAAACTACCTTGGACATATTCAGAGGATCATGGTTTGCAAGAGACGGGTCTTTTTTGTGAAATATTTTTCTTCTTGTATCATATTATTTGTTGGTGAATGGTAAAGGGCACAAGCCACATTACATCAAAATTCTTACGAACTGAGCATCTATTATATTAGAGATGCAAATAAGAATTGAGATAATTTTTTTTGAAGGGCTTATAAAGAGTCTAAATTTAAACAGTATATTCACAATTCGGTTAACCTCTTTAAAATTATGAATAATTTAGACATAGTTATCAACTCTTCGATTTTCGTGACACCAAACTTAACATTCGTTTTTTAACATTCGTATGATTTAACGATGGAACAAATTTTTTCATATTTCAAGACAATTACAATGTAAAAAATACAAACCTATAAATTGTAGGATTTGAAAAATGCATGATGTGTATGATTGACTTTAATGGAGCGCAAGCTTTTTTGGACCATGTTAAAAAGCCAGACTTTAATATGGACTGATAAAATACTATCCAAACTCGGTCCTAGACGGGTTGTGGACCGGACGGGTAGTCTGCATATTTTTTATAATATTTATTTGATTCATTATATTTTTAATTTGAATTTTTTTATGCTCATTTAAAAAATTTATGGTATACTATTTATGCATTAAGTATGAATCAATTTGAATGGCCACTTAAAAAACTTATGATTTACTCTTTATATACAAATTAAGTTTGGATTTTTCAATCAACACAAATTAAATTCAAAATTTTCAAAACAACACACAAATAAAAATAAGTCTAAATTATCAATAAGTTAAAGATATTATATATGGCATAACACAAATAAATTTAAATTTGTCTATCACAACTCAAATCAAATTCAAATAGAGTGCTAAATAGTTTTGATATGACTTTAAAATAAGTGTTTTTACTCCTTGAGCAATGTTCACATTTTTCAAAGTATTAGATGATTGTCCACTTGAAAAAAAAAATTAATTCTTAAAATTATATAACCAACTAAAGGTAATATTCTAATTCAAAATATTATATATATATATATATATAATAACTTTTAAAACTTTTTTATATATAATGTTATATTCCATACTTTTGCTTCTAAATTAAATGTTAGTAGTTGTTATTGGGAACACATTGGTAAAGCAATTTTAGGCATCTTAGTGGTTTGAAATGGCTCCAATAAGCTCCAACTTTTGTACTATTTGTCGAAAAATAATCCAATAAATGATCAAACCCAATCGATGAGGCTTAGAATGGAAGCAAAAACAACCACTATGACTATACCACCAAACATATTTTTTAGTTCTTAGTGTCATAATTTTATATATTCCTTATGCTTATGGCTCCCTCAAACAGTTCAGCCAAACTCCACCACTAAATTAGTTAGCCATTACAAGTTTTGTCTCTTGATAACACAGATTGGAGCTTATGTTTCATGTTTTCATAGGTAGACTTATAACAGATTGAACAAAATGATTTTATACATCAAATTAATTGAACACGAGTAATCACATTTAATTTCAAGCCATGTTCTTCAATATCCTTTTTATTTGTCACATATTCACATCATAATATATTCAAATATTTCCTAATAGGCAAGACAAACAATCTCATTTGTCTACGCATGTTGAGACACCTTGATACAGTTGGTCCTCATACATACTAACAGATCATGCAATCTAAAGAGATATCATAAACACATACTTCATCCAATAAGAAATTGCCATCATAGATTTTGGATAAGTGATGAACATTAAAATGGGAATTAAAGTTGGTAAAAATATCTTGTACGGCAAAAAGCAGGGACCATTATTAACTTGCCTCATTTCCTCTATGCACATGTAAACATATGGAGGAATATCCTTAGACGCCCTTGTGCTACATAAAATGATGTGGAGATATAATAAACCTTTTCTATTTATTCTTGCAACATTTTTATCATATATAAGATAATTAAGAATTCAAAGCATACTGCTTACTGATTATTTTTTGTAAAAATGGAAGTGATCGTGTGTATACTTAATATACTATTTATTGATCTTTAATTGACAACTAATTTAAGTAAGATAAACACATATATGTAAATTGGCACAATGAGCGAAAACTATCCTTCAGTACCTCCTTCATTGTAACTTAATAATAAATCATGAGGTTGTGAACTACTAAATTTTTGTTGTTGAAAACAATAGCCTAAATAATAGCCATGTAAGAGTAAGACTCCAACTCAGTGTGTTACAAATTAAGTTAACAATAGCTTCGTCATGAATAAAAATTGACCCTTGTATGTGTAACATCATCAACCCTGACTTGGTTGTTTGTTTTCGCAGTTTGTCGGCCTTTATCTTGTATTCCTTACTAAACGTTGCTCTAATAATTCTTGAAATAGAAATTATCCACATCAGTCACAAATCACAGTGTTTTCAAATTTTGTGGTTCTGAGTGAACAAGATGTGGACCCAAAAGTTTATCTTACAGTTCTGAGTGAGTGAAAGCATAGCCTCATAAATTAAGGCAATTTAATGAATTAATAATAAAATGTTAATTTATATCTAAGGGAATCCCACATTTACACATGTAACACAAACATTGGTTGCAAATCATATGAAGAATCTAAACCCATATGTGGATTAGAAAGGTGACAAGTGTAGCAACAAAAATCTCCAACCTCCAATCAGAATTTACCTTTAGATAACATAAGATAAGAGCAGAACAAGTTAATCTACAATATAAATAAACATCCATGTTAACTTTGAAACTCACCATTCATAGTTCACAAAAGCATAACAATAACAAAGCATATTTTTCTTTATTATTGCAAATATGGCCGCTTCATCCATGGCTCTCTCTTCACCAACCTTGGCTGGCAAACCAGTCAAGCTGAATCCATCAAGCCAAGAATTGGGAGGATCAAGGTTCACCATGAGGAAGGCTGCTACCACAAAGAAAGTAGCTTCATCAGGTAGCCCATGGTACGGACCAGACCGTGTGAAGTACTTAGGGCCATTCTCTGGTGAGCCCCCGTCGTACTTGACTGGAGAGTTCCCAGGTGACTATGGGTGGGACACTGCTGGACTTTCTGCTGACCCTGAGACATTTGCAAAAAACCGTGAACTGGAGGTCATCCACAGCAGGTGGGCTATGTTGGGAGCATTGGGATGTGTGTTCCCAGAGCTTTTGTCCCGAAATGGTGTTAAATTCGGTGAAGCTGTATGGTTCAAGGCTGGATCACAAATCTTTAGTGAGGGTGGACTTGACTACTTGGGTAACCCAAGTTTGGTCCATGCTCAAAGTATCCTTGCTATATGGGCTACCCAAGTTGTGTTGATGGGTGCTGTTGAAGGTTACCGTATTGCTGGTGGGCCTCTTGGTGAGGTCACTGACCCACTTTACCCTGGTGGTAGCTTTGACCCATTGGGCTTAGCTGATGACCCAGAAGCTTTTGCAGAATTGAAGGTGAAAGAACTTAAGAACGGTAGATTAGCCATGTTCTCTATGTTTGGATTCTTTGTTCAAGCTATTGTCACTGGAAAGGGTCCTTTGGAGAACCTTGCTGACCATCTTTCTGACCCTGTCAACAACAACGCTTGGGCTTATGCCACCAACTTTGTTCCCGGAAAGTGAGCTTATTTGGGTTTAATTATGTGTTTTTGGTGAAGTATGCGTTCTTGTAATGTACTTCCCCTTAGATTGTGAATTATCATATGTCTATGCAACTCAATGTTAATCACTTGTTTTTTACATTTATCAATTTCTTTTTCCAATCACTTAATCTATATGCCAACTACTCATTTAAATAATTCATTCAAATCAATCAACATTACATCCATGGATAGAGAATAATATAATTCAGAATTTCTAAAATTGAAATAGCATCCAACTCGTAACACTCAAAAGTAGTGAATGTGATAAATAAATATCATAATACTCTTACATATTCTAATGCACTACACTACTATATATTTATGATACAAAACAACCAAAGGAAAAACAAAACTCGACCATTAACAATGTCTTCTTCACATTCCAAATTCTTCTCGTCGTTAAAACAGGTATGAAGAAATCACAATTTCAATTTTAACATCATGAAATGTTATTCTTGTCAATGTTTTAACGAATGGATTAATTTGGTACTCAGGTTGAAAAAAGGTTAAAATTAGAGGGCACGTCAACAAAAACAACGGAATCATCACAAGTAGAAGAAAGCAGCAATTTTTCATCAAGTTTGGGTTCACCCTTGTTTCTCCAACAAAGTTGCACCCAAACATGTCCCACCCAAGAAAGCAGTGAACCACCTCAACAATTCCTCTCAATTTCTCAAGGATTCTCACTCACCCATCAACAATATCCTGCTCAAACTACTCCTTCAAATGAAGCTCAAGATGTTGATGAAATTGAGTGGTTAATGAAGCTTTTAGGAATGTCAGAGGAACAAAGGGATGGTTTTGATTTTGAGGGTGATGAAGATTGTGATTCTTGTCACTGTGAAGGTGGGTTTTATTCAAAGATTGTTGGTGTAGAAGGGCCAAAGTGTAAAAAGGAGGTGTTGAGGTTAAATGGGTGGATTCAGCATTTTCTAAATGGTGATGGTGTGGAGAAGAAAGAGCCTTTGAGATTGGCACACTTGCTTTTAGGGAAAGCTGCTTTTGTTTCTGAGAGTACTGATTCTGATTTTGGAGGCTTGGTGTTCCCTTCAACTGTTCAAGAATTTCTTCATAACGATCCTCCTAGTAATTGAAGCATTATTTTATGATATTCTTCTTTATAGCTTGTTTTTGTATGCAATCAATTTGTAATTTGTCCATTTTATATAATTCTGGAATTGGAACTTTGGTTGCTGTGGTGACTATTCGTTGAGTTGAGATCTATTCATTCTAAAAGGATAAAGTGTATTTGGCTAACAACTTAATTAAGTGCTTACTTATTAGTTGTTTCTCATGTCAGTTTTAATTCCAAACTGACATCTTTCTCTAACTATAGGACAGAGAAAACTCGAACGGATATATAGATAAATCTGCATTTAATTGACGAATGGAGAGAGGGAGTGAAAAGTATAGAGTATGCAACAAGAGATAGTCAATGCAGACTTAAAAAATTGGGAGTATTAATACATGGTTGTGAAGCAATACTAATCATATTACAAAAGTTCCACATGATATTGCAGACTCAAAGTCCTCTACTAATTTGTTGCATCCATACATTACATCATAACTGGAAGACTAACATGGAAACCAGAAGGCTTTGTCATTGTTAAAGAAACTAGTAATGAAACAATTGGCAAGCAGTGATTTTCTCTTCTTTTGAAAAACCAGCACCAATAATTAATTAATATTAATGTTGTTTATCATTTAAAAAGACAGTAATACTATTATGCTGTCTTAAGCTTCACAAGTGCAGATAAAACTTCATTCATATCTGGTCGACGTTCAGGATCAGGTAGAGTGCAGCACAATGATAGCTTAAAGAGCTCTTCCAACACTTCTGGATTGTCTTTTGTGATCAACTCAGGGTCCACAATGTTGATAGCTTGATCCATTCCATTTGCAAGGGCTTGCGCCACTATATCGCGCAAACTGGTTGGCAAGCCGTCCTCTTCTGCGATCCCTGTTGGCCTTCTTTTTGTTAGAAATTCCATCACTATGATACCGAAGCTGAACACATCCACTTTAGTTGTTACTTTCCTTAGGTAGGCAGTTTCTGGAAATGACAGAAAAATATTGTTCAGACAGTGAAAAATATAAGAAAATCTTTAGGTCACAACTTAAGAACGAAATAAAGCGCATTCAACTCTTGAACTTGTAGTGCTATTTTTGCTAATTAGAACAGTCTAATGTGCAGAAAATTTACTAACTATACAAATTTGAAAAGAACTAAATTATTCATTTAGATTGCAACTCGACCATGAACATAAATATGATAAAAATATATCACATAAATAATGCATTGACCGTAAAAGGCTTATACCTGGTGCAAAATAGCCAACTGTGCCTTGCAAAGCTGTTGATGTGGAAAGGGCACTACCATCCTGCAGATGAAGACCAAGTATTCGAGCCGTTCCAAAATCGCTGACATGAGCTTCCCAATCTCTATCTAAAAGGATGTTAGAAGGCTTTAGATCACAGTGAACAATGGGAAAATCATAACCAGAGTGCAAGTAATCCAATCCACTGGCAATAGAAACGAAAACCCGGAGTCTTTCGGATAATGTCCACCTAGATTGATTTCCCTCTTTGTCATGTATGATGCTATCCAAATTCCCATTCTCCATGTACTCTAGAACTAAAGCCTTTGTTTTCCCACTTTCCCAGGCATATCCATGTATCTTAACCAAATTCCTATGTCTCAGCTGACTCAAGGTTCTGGCTTCTCTCTTGAAGATCTTGTCAGTATTTGCAGAGAACTGGTGCAAATTCAATCTTTTTATGGCTACAATCTGACCATCTTCAAATTGGCCCTTGTAAACGGTGCTCAAACTGCTAGCACCAATGATGTAGTCCGAGCTGAAACAACCGGTGGCATTTTCTAACTCCTTTGGACTGAATCTTTTAAGAGCCAATGCTGCATCGTAATCTGGTTCATGATTCTCAGTATCCTTTCTCTTTATAGATTTGCCAAATTTGGTGCGTCGCTTGAAGAATAAAATCAGAAGCACTACAAGTAGAAGGATAGCAAGAGATCCAAGTGAAGTAATGATAACTATGGCTTTCTTGGATAGAGAATGATCATTGTCTCTGCACGGTTTTAGGAATTTCGTTCCACAAAGAGCTTGGTTTCCAATCATACTAGATGCATTCATATGGGCAAATATTCCAGTCAAAGGTACAGTACCTTCAAGTTGATTGAAAGAAAAGTTGAACTGCATCAGGTTGGAAAGATTGGCAAAGCCCTCAGGAATAGTTCCCTTCAAGTTATTCTGAGAAAGATCTAAGGAACTAAGGTTTTTAAGCTGTGACAAGCTTGTAGGGATTTCACCTTCTAAATGATTTCTTGAAAGATTTAAGCTTTGAAGCAAGTCCATGCCACTAAAAACTTCAGCAGGAATAGGACCTGCAATATTGTTTCCTGAGAAATCAAGACTGAACATATTTCTGCACCCGACCAGTGTCATGGGAAGCAAACCTGACAGATTATTGTTTGAAACATCAATGGCTTGTGCCATTTCCAACATCCCCAGCTCAGTTGGAACACTTCCAACAAAGTGGTTGTAAGAAAGGTTAAGATACATTTGCATATCTTTGAAGCGTGCAACGACATCTCCTGGAATTGATCCTGTGAGGTGGTTGTGAGAGAGATCCAACATTAAAAGACGTTTGAGCTTCCCCGTGCTTTTTGGAATGGATCCATTAAATTTGTTTCCATGAAGATCCAAGTACGAAAGCATCTCAAGATTTGAGATTGAATCTGGTATTTGGCCAACCAACTTGTTTTCTTGCAGCAAAAGTAAAGTCAGTTGTTTTAGTTCCAAAAGTTTATCAGGTATTGTACCTTCTAATACATTGTCATGTAGAGAGAGTCCCTGAAGGAGAGAAAGTTTGGACAATTCTACTGGAATATGACCTGAAAATCTATTTCCAGAAAGGGACAAAGTGATGAGTTTATTCAAGTTTCCAATCTCTGGTGGAATCGGTCCTACAAATGCGTTCGCATTCAGCTGCAAACGCATGAGATTCAACAGATTCTTGATACCAGATTTTACCAATCCACTGAAGTTATTATCCCCCAAACTTAGAGTACTGAGATTTGAGCAGTTGAAGAGGTCATCAGGGATTTCACCACTCATTTTGTTAGATGCAAGGGACAGAAAAGTAAAATTAGGCAGCCTTGAAAAACCCTCAGGAATCTTCCCAGTTAAAGAATTAAAAGACAAACTCACATTTACCAAACTAGTACAATTGGTAATACTAGGAGGAACAGGTCCATGTAAAAAATTGTTGTTCAACACAAGAAACTTCAAATTATGAAGCACACCTAAATTTGAAGGAATTTCACCTGAAAGTAGATTCTGACTCATGGACAAAGTTGTCAAGTTTATCAAATTTGTTATCGACGAAGGAATTGTTCCGGTAAACTTATTTAAATGCAAGGTTAATGCTTTTAAAGATTTCAAAGATCCAACCTCAGAAGATATTGTTCCCTCTAAGTTATTATTTGATAACCCTAAATGTGTTAATGATTTCAACTTAAATATGGAAGATGGTATAGTTGAATTCAAATTATTTTCATATAACCTCAATGTTTCCAATTGAACTAAATTTCCTAGCTCGTGAGGAATACTTCCAATGAACTGATTTTCATATAACTCAAGGTAAACAAGTTTGCTACAATGAGCCAACTCAGCAGGAATTTTCCCTGTCAACATATTTTGAAACAATATAAGGTATTCTAAATTGGTTAGGTTTCCAATCTCTTTAGGTATAACACCAGATAATTGATTTTCACTAAAATCAAGAGATTCCAAAGCTTCTAACTGACCTATAGAAACAGGTAAAGAACCAACAAAACTATTCCCAAACCCTACAATTTGTATAGTGTTAATTAGATTCCCTATGTTAGATGGAATTGTTCCACTAAGTTTGTTGAAATTGAAAGCAATACCTAACAAAGAAGTGATGTTGAATATGCTACTAGGAAGTGTTCCATTAAAAGAGTTACTACCTAAATCCAAATACTGCAAATTTTGTAGGTTTCCTAATTCATGAGGGATTGAACCTGATAAAGAATTATCAACAAGTAAAAGTTGTGTGAGTTGAGTACAACGACTAATCTGAGGAGGTACATGACCAAAAAATGAGTTTGTCGTTAAATCAAGAACTTGAAGGTTTGAAATGTTTCCAAGGAATGGTGAAATCTCACCTTGGATTTGAAGAGCAACAAGAGAAATTGATGTGACATGTTTCGATGATTTGTCACATGAAATTCCAGTCCAGTTACAATGAGGGTGAGTTTCAACCCAATCAGAAAATATTCCATTTGGGTCATTTGTTATGGAATTTTTGAAAGCATTCAATGCTTCAATTTCAATTTCAAATGTTGTTTTTTCAGCATTTGTAACAATTGAAATGACTATGACTATAGTCAACCAAAAGTTTAGATTTAGAGATAACATAACTTTGAAATTAACTAGAAGTTTGATGACATAACATAAAAGTTGTAGTAACTGAAGCCTTTATAAGATAGATATGATGATGTTCATTTATCCACTATTTTATTATTCTTAGAGGGTGTTCACACTAAGTTAGATAAATCGTTATATGCACATCAAATTAATTTGACTTAAGTTGAGTATTTGAGGTGGTTGCTTTGTTGCATCTTCTACCGAATGAGACGCTACATAAGATGCGCCAAAAATATTTTAGACTTTGAAATAGGGGGGAAGAACCAATAGTACTAAAAAAAAAAAAAGGAAATTAATAGCATAAACCAGTTTATGATTTTGGTATTTGTCAAACTAATATATTTTTCGACCTTAAATGTAAAAAAATAAGTTTGATTTGAAAGTTTAATTTTGTCGTTTAATTTCTTATTCATCCTTCTTTTCTCACGTTGCCAAGTTGTCAACAATAAAAATACAATTCTCTACAAATTTATTCGAAGTAATTTCAAAATTATCTAGAAGTCTTGATATACTAATCATATGATCAATGCAAGGAATTTGTCTAGACGACTGTTGACTTTTTATAGTGTTTATTAGTAGAAAGAATCAGTATTAGCAATTTAAGAATATACTAAAAAATATAAATTAATATTGTGGATGGCTTGTTTAATCGATAAAAATGCTTGACTAGTGATGCAATTGGTGTGGATTTAAAAGCAATCCCGTGAGCAGGGACGCAATGATTTTTGTATGAATTTCTACCAAATACTTGAGTCGAGTCGACGAATATTGACTTTTTGAAGTGCTTAGCTGCAAAAGCTAATTTAGCATTAGCAATTAAGAATATAAAAATATAGAAATTTAATTATGTGTGTGTAATGATGAACAAATGAAGGAATGCATAATATAATTAGTACTATAATAATGCAAATAGTATGTCCATGTGAAGTGAAACTTTGGATGGTATTGGCAAAAAGACCGAACACGGTTTGCGGAAAAATGGCACTTATTTGCCAAAAAAACAAGACAAGTGGGCAGGTGGTAATAAATAATGCCATGCTCAGTCTCCTGCAAGTGGCACAATGTAACAAACTTTCTCCATGATGAATTCATTTTCATTTGAAGCTTAGATTTCGAAATTGGATTGTTAATTTGTGACCTCTGAAATCCACAGTCCGAGTATGTATAGTTAGGGTCTCCCCAACAAGTTTAAGATACTTAAAAAGCCACCTTTAAATTGTAAACAAACATAAATTAATTGTATAGTTCAAACTTAAAATCTTAGATTTTGTCAACTAAACTAATATATAACTCTTAAAAAATTTGTAGTGTGAGGACCACCCAATATACACTTTCATATAGGTCTTATCTCATTTAATATGAGATTTGAGTAGCCCATAAAAAGTGATTTGATAGCAAGTGACTCAATAAATCTGGATAGACTTTGATATTATCTTATCATATTCAATGTGATATTCTTAATAATAATAACAAATAAGTTCGTAACATAATAATATTATAAACAACTTTGTAAAATAAACATTTGTTTTTAAGGCACAAAGCTCTAGCTTTGGTGGCTTAACCCTTGGACCAACGTATATATATCTCAACAATGACACGGTTGGTTCCAGTGATAATGTCCGTTGCTATGAAGTTTCTATGATTAATTAAAAGAAAATAGGATTCAATTCCTATATACTATTAGTATATCAAAAAAATTACATTGATCATTATTAGAGATATTTTATTTTTATTATAATTATGTATAAATTCATGTTTATAAATTATTGACACAAACTGTCCGTAAAACACGTTCGTACATGTAAAATTTAATGATTAATTATTAGATGCATATTTGACATTTCCAATTCGTTATTCCTACATGAAAATGCTATTGGTGGCCTAAGAATCAATATAGCAATTCGTGATACAGTTCCAAAACTTTGTATTAGTAATTTGTTCATATATATATACTTTCTTCTATCATTAATGTTTTTGAGGGAAATCATTACAAAATTTCGGTGGTGATATTACTTCCAGATTTTTTTAGGTAAAATTATATTTTTAATTCATTATCATATTTAATTTTAATATTTAAATCTTATATATTTTTTATTTATATAAGTTTTTATCTATTAAAATATGTATAAATTAATTTTTTTAGTAGTTTTTTATTAAAAAAATATTAAGGTGGCAAACCATGTTAATATTTTTCTCTATCTTTTTCTTAATTCTTATTTTTTAATTTGTTTTTAAAAAATTTAATGAAAAACCGAATATTAAATATAAAATTTTAGAGTTGCAGCAAAGTAATAATATTCCATATTCAAATGACCAAATTAAATAAAAGTTTTTGTTGTTATAATAATATATGAAAGACCTATATGTAGTTGATGATGATGCAATGCTGCATTCATTACTATCTTTTATTTAAATTTGGGATCATATCATCACTTGTGTTACAATTTGTCTATTAATGATATGAATCATAACTTTTTTATGGAAAATTAATTTCAAAATTCACGCGATGGTTGAGTTTTTTTTTTCTTAATGATGATGATAATACATAATCAAATATGTCTTTTCCAAAAAAATAAAATATGTATTTTTCTTGCGGTGTAGGCTTTTTTTCTGAATATATCCGAAGGTTCCACAAACTGACAGATGATGGTTGAGGCAATAATTTGATGATATGTATATAACATAAATATAACCAAATATATATGGTTAGAAACTGTCTTGAGATTCTTCAGAATTGTTTGGAGGTATATAATCTTCTCTTTCGACGCGCTGTGGTTAAGGACTACAAACCTCTAAAATTATGAACTAATTGCATGATAGGAAGATATATACAACAAATTACTAATTAAGTTTATTTGATAGTTTAATTGTATTTTATTATTAGTACATTTAAGTTTTTTTTTACATAGAATAAATTTAAAGTTTGTCTTGAAGTTTTAATTTATCGGACTAATGTTGATATTATTAATTGAACTTTTTTGTATTATATTTATATCTAAGACATTGTAGTTGTGTATAAATTTATGATTGATATTTATTATCTCAACAGAAATAAATTTAAGTCTTAATATGTCTAAAAAACATTAATAGTTGAGATATTTAAGGAAAACTTGTTGATCCTTGAAGAGATTTTTTTTTCCCTAGATTTGAGGATGTCTTATTTTTCTGCTCCGAGGTGTATAGTTAGAGGTTTTCTTTCTCGTTTGCTTTATTGTATTTTATCGACTATTTTGGAACATCTTCTGTTTGATAATGCAAAACTATATGACGAATTTGTTTAAGTCATTCAAAATCCTCCACCGATATAATTTTTAAGCTATCAAATATAATGTATATATGTTATATAAGGATCGAAGTATTTTATTCTATATATAAAAAGGAAGTGTAGCATAGCATGTATTTAACTTAATGTAAGTTTTTGTACATGGATTATTTTTGTGTTAGATGGGATTTTAAAATAGTTCAATTTAGTTTGTTTTATTTGATTTATATAGGTTATGAAAGCTGCAACTATGCTTAGTGAGAATGTTATGGTGTAAAAAAATATATTATTTCATTGCACGTAGATTTTACTTAATTATTTATCAAACTTCATGAATATTTGTGATCACATTAGAACTACTAAGATCATATCTCTACTTTATTTAATTTAAATAAAAAATTGTAGTTTACTACATATATGATTTTAGGAATCTCTCGTTTTATAACAGGTATAAAATTCATGTCATCATCTCTGTCGATAATAGAGTTCGGATTTCTCCGTCTGCATCTGCATTCACTCATATATATAAAATTATTATTTTAAAAATCATGTTTATTATAATTAATATAATAAAATAATTATTATTAGACAATAATAAAATAAAAATTATAGAGCTAAAATTATATTGTTTAATATTTAAAAAAATATTAAGTATATTCAATATATATATATATATATAAGTTGCAAGGTCACAACCCCAAACCGTCTCTGACCCCGAATTTCAATTTCGAGGAAAATCAACAGCTGCACTTAATTAAAGTGGATTCTCGTTGTTTAAATCAAACGAATTTTGATGGATACGTTCAAATCAAATGAATTCGGATAAGTATCTACACTGTGAATTTTATTGTCATCTGTAAATATATCTGCATATAAAAATAAATGTATAAATAATCCTCTGAGAAAAATCAATCGAAAAAAAATCAATTGAAAAATTTGAAAGAAATGTATGTATCACTTATGAGTGCAATTGGATACCGTCTAAAAAGGCCAATGTTTTAATGAAAATTCAATCAAATAGCCCTAAACCTTTAGCTTTTCATCACATTAATTTTTTATACCGTGACACCAACACGTGTTTATTTGTATGATAAATAAAGAAAACTAAATTTTGATCGAAATGCCTAAAATTTAAATAGTTAAAATTAAATATATATGCTAAAGAAAAATATACGTGTCCGCTCAACAAATACTCAACACTTTTGGATAAGTGAATACAATACGTACATAAGAATCTTGTAAAAGAAGTACATACATAAAAAAATGATGAAGAATCCGAAAAATAAAATAAAAAAAGATGAAGAAGTATTTTGTCCGTTTTGTTTTTTGAGGATAAATATTGACATATATCTTTCACATAATTAAGAGGATTAAGGGAAAATTAAGGGTGTGTTGGATTTATAATTCAAAAAATTTATTTAATATTTAAAAATTTGTTTTGGTTATTTATTTTATAAAATTATTTTTAATATTATATTTTTTAAAATTAAAAATTAAAATAGATAAATAGTATTTTCCTTTTACTTTTTAATAAAGAATTAAGAATTTTGATAGGTATATCCCTCTTTTCTCAAAATATCCAGAAAAAAAACACAGAA
>JBBPBS010001017.1:6025618-6051888 GCA_037974835.1 Cicer judaicum | reverse complement strand
TTGGTTTAATTAACCATAATGCTTTCTTGAAATATAAAACTAAATTAAAAATCCAAAGCATATATCTCAATATGATTATGTATATAGGAACTTATTTAGTTAATAAAACGATAGATTTGTTTTTATAACAAAAAAAATTTATAAATTTTTCAAAAACAAGAAGAAAATAGAGAGAGAGAGAGATTTAAGTGGTTGCAATCAAGTAGTAATGAATTACAAATAATAAAGAATCATTCAAAATAATCTGAATTCAAATTATATCTAGAATTATCTTTAATCAAAGTTTACTTATCTCTGAATCAATAAACTCTATATTATCATATAAGTGTTTTTCTCAAGAACCACATGGTTAAACAAAAAAATTATAAATTTGCACATGGGTTCAAAAATAATAGTGATGATTTTTTTATTTATTTTGATAAAATAATGCGTGATGCGAAATCATGGTAATTAATGTAACATTTATGTTTTTATGTAGCGAATCTTAATTAAATTGGGTTATTTTAATTGAAAAATGTATTAAAAAAAATCTAAGGACACAACACATAACATTTTGATTTACTGTAATGTATTATATATAGAATTCAACTTCCCATATTTTCTTTGTCTATATTAACACATAAATATAAGAACTACAGCATTACATAGCTTATTTGCTCTTTCTTCTCAATTAGTATTAAATCTTGATTAATGAATTAAAATGGTGAGTAAAACGACAGAAGGAAAACAAAAGCGAGCGATGAAGAAGATGGAGAGAAAGAAAGATCTTTTCGTAGCACTTTCAAAGCGAAAGAATGGCATTCACAAAAAGTCTTACGAGTTATCAACACTTTGTGATGATTTTGTTGATATTCTTATGTTTTGTCCAACAATAAAACCCTTTTGTTATGTAGAACCTTCTCTGAAGAGAAAAATAATGAACTTTTGGATCAAACATATATTGAGGAAGCACAAGGTGTAACTTTGAAGATATTGAAAATAAATGGATGCATCTATATGGGAATTGGCAAATAAAATGACAAGTAAAGTTTGAAACAATAGAGGAAAGATTGATTCTCATGTTATGCAAGACATCTTCTAATTAATCCTAGGTTTTCGATTTTTTTATGGTAATATATTAATGGTTAATTTGTTAAGTGAAAGAAATATAAATTATAAAATTCGTTCTTAAAATTTATGCGGTATCTCAATCTATTAGATATAGATTAAATCTATTAATTAATGGTGTTAAATGATTTCATTTCATGCTTTTTTTTTCTTTTAAGGTAAGTGAAACTGATTTATAAAAAAAATCTTATAGCGTTTTCTTTCATAGATGAAATGAGTAAGAATACTCTTCCCAATTTTGCTTTTATTCCCACGTACAAAATGACATGCAAACATTAAATTAATTTGATTCCATTGGGTGAGCCTAACCTATTGATGTTGTCTTTCCTCCCAATATATCAAGCCCATGGGTCTAATCTTAATGATCCAAAAGGTAAATCGGTTATTGCTTCTTACCCTACAAATCAAACACAAGGGTATTAATCCACTTATATATGATGCAGTTGATGAGAGTAAGAATTTATCTTTGCCTCCAATCAATGGTTATGATAATGGCGATGATCACTTCTAAAATCTTAAAATATGTTGTATTGCTTTAGTTTTGAAATGCTTTTTCATATATATGTGTCTGGTAAAGGATATGTTTATGTTGGACTTGGGGACTATATGAAATTGTACTCAATTGAATTGAAATAGTACAATTGAATTGAAATAATACTTGTGTGATAAACTATGTCAAAATGATCAAATAAGTGGTGGTCTATCAAATCATTTGATGTGACTAGAAAACGTAATATTGAAAGAATCAGTTATTAGAGAAATTAAAGAAAAATAAAAATACTAAAGTTTGTATCAATATTTAAGTATTATTTATTTATTTGTAGATCACAACTATAATTAAGTTTTTTTTTTCAAATATAATTAATTTATAAGTTAAAAAAAGTTATTAATATAGATGAATATTCTTATTATATCATATGACTATCAACTAATTGATTAGATTTAAGTAGTTAGACAATAACGAATTTTACTTAAAAATTAATCATTCAAAATAATTCAAATTTAAAATCTAACTAAAATAATCTCAAGTCAAGTTTTATATTTTCACCGAAATTGTGAATAATAATATACAAGTGTATTTAACTTTTCACCCGTGCATTGCTTCGGCATATGAGTTAACTTGCAAACAAATAATACACATAAAAGTTATATTAAATTCTTCTAAATCGAATAATTTATATTTTAAAATAAAATAAATAATATAAATTGTTAACAGAAAGTTGAGATTACATTAAAATTTGATTTGTTTGCTTTATCAATTTTATGTATTAGATTAATTAAATATGTAAAAAATTGAGTTTTTATTTTTTTATTTTTTTAATGTAGCATGTTTCGTGGGTTTTTATGTTCAAATTTCTCTTCGACAAAAAGTTTATAAGTTGTTGCATTGAATCCAAGACTTCTTCATATAGGAGAAGTAGCAGAGATAATATCATAGTTTAAAGCAATTTCATTAAGGTGAGAATTAATAGATTTGAAAACTAAAAATAAAGAAATTTGGAAGAAAAAAAATATAGTTTCAAATGTCAAGTAAAACACGGTATAACATCCCCAATTTTCATAAATTAGAGAATCAAATAGTATAATAATATATTAAAGTGTTTTTTAATTAAATTAAGATAAATATAAATAATAAAAGACAACTACTATTAGGTGTGGGGGAATATTTTATGATGAGAAGAGAATTAGGATCATTAATTCAATGGAACATACCCATTTATCTATTAAAAAAATGAAAGATACATAATTGCAATAATTGTAACCAATAATAATACCTATACCATCGTAATATAAAATTAATTCTAAAAGTAATTAGTAAAAAGAACTCTAAAATTAAAAACCGATAACTAACTATTGAATTGAAGATATAAAATTAACTTGGTAGTTGAGATAGTAAGTTCGGAATGCATTACTAAAAAGATGATATTAATTTTTACTTTCAAAATATTTATAACAGTTATACTATCAATACTAACATATAATATTTGTTGTTTGAAAGGAAAAAAAAATAACTAGCTACTAATTTTTGTTAGGTACTTTTTTTTTTGTATAAATTAGTTTTAAATAACAATTTTTTTTCAAACTTTAAAAGTAACTATCGATACAAATTTATCCTTAACAACATAATTATTTTCTAAATTTAAATTTAAAATTAAAACATGCAACATAAATATTAAAATAGTGATATAAATGTTATGTCGTGTTAATTTGATGAGTTGCCAAATATCGAAAATCCCTAAGTGTCATACACGAAAAAACATGTCACCAATTTCCAACAAATATTGTATAAGATTGATGGCTACAGTGGCTTTTAAGTTAGATGTGTATGTACACAAATAAATTAATACAAGTATTTCTATTTATATTTTAAGAACCATGACATAATGATTCTTTTTGAGAATTTTATAATACAAAGATATCTAAAAGTATAAAAGATAATCATCCTTAATTAAGTAAGAGAAAGATTTGATCTATGCACCTCACAAAATTTGTTTTGGTTCTTTGTAGTAAACTGTGATGATCAATTATTATGACTTATTACAAGTAATACAATAACAATTTTGAGTATCGTCTCTTAAAATATTTCATTTAATATCCACTGCTAAGTTATGTATCATTAAAAGTTTGTGAAGTACATTAAATAAAGTAATTTAATTATAAAAGTATTATTTTCCTTATGAGTCTTTTGTTAAATCGAATCTTGTACATATTAAGTGTACTTAATTAGTTGTTGTAAGTGTTAACCCATTTTTCTTACTACTCGTTTTTTGCTTTGTAAATATTCTTGTTTTATTTGAGTTTAATTGATTAAGTTTAGTGGTTGCTGGATTGGTTTATTGGGTGAGCATGGATTTGGGGAGGTGGGTGGGAAAAAAGAAAGAGGGAATGGTTTTATTTATGGAGTTTTCTAATTAAATTGAGTATGATTGGAAAGAAAATTAAGAAGTGAATTTGACGAGAATAAGATGATTTATTGTATTGTTGGAATATTTTAGTGAGGGTGAATCGACATTTATACAATCTATTATAATAAGTAATTGATTGTTGTTCAACCTTATTTTAGTCAAATTTCATCAGTAAGGAATATAAATGTGTCTAAATAAATATAAAATAACCAATGACTTATTTTTAATTAAGAGAATGATATTGTATGTGCACTTTGTAAAATTAATTTAATCTCTTGTAATAAATTTTGATAATTAATTAAATTTGATTATTACAGTGAATCTTGTATCGTTAGAATTTTTCTCGAATGTAGGAAGTTTAGGTCTTAATACTATATCAATATTCAATATGATTTAGATCTTCACACTATATCAATATTCAATATGATATTTTCGACAAATAATTTTATTAAAAAACATTTAAAACTTAAATTTTCTAACAAAATTAAATTAGTACGGTTCCCACTACCCCTGTGAAATTTGGCTTTAAACCTAATTGAGCTCTAAAACCTTAAATATTAAGGAGATAGTTGCTCCATTTGTAACAAATATTTAGAATATTAACATTTAATATGGACTCTCAACTATTACTATATGATTTATTGTTATATGTTATGTAAAGTATCAATTGTGTACATTCTACGATAAAATGTTGACTATTTGGCTCATTGCTTTCATATTCCACTGACATCAAGTTTCTATGTTGCATAATATTCTTTTCTTTTCGTTTTCTTATCTCATACATGCACAATATCCACGTGTGTGATAGGAATGCTCTTGTACAACTATAAATGGATATGGTTAAATAATATTTACCCCATTATAATTATTAATTATTAGGAAATGAAAGATAATTAACTCATTTTTTTATTCTAATATTAATAAATTCCTCCGTTCTAAAAACGTAAAAAAAAGTTTTAAAAAAAATAATATATTTAATTAAATATATCAATTTTTTTTAATCAATTTTTGTTATAATTTAAAACAGAATAGTATGTATCTCAAACTATATGTTTTAACAACACCTCCGTAAACCCAAATGACATTTAAACATTAACCAACTAAACAAATGATTAACTTCAACTTTAATTATAAACCGTTTGGAATTATACTTAGATTTATTGTTTGGAATTAAACAAATGATGAGTATTTGAAATTAAACTTAAATTTATTGTACTTTGTAAGTTGGAGTATTTGTATCACAAACTACATGTTGTAGTGTGGAATTAGGGAGCACACTACTAATGCCCAATCAACCCTAAATTAAGTCATATTCCACCAAAAGAATGACAATCAAAGGACAAATGTGAGATAATTTCATTAACTTCTTACGAACAACACAAATATATGAATCCAAATTAGCAATTCTATAATAAATCAAGTTATCATTTGTTGGAAATATGATTATACAAAAATCTTCGAGCAAAAAGGGAAATTTTCAAAAGCCTCAATTTGATCCGAATAAAATAACGATCACTATATATATACATTTTCGCCACTATGTCTCCACAACTACCTGCTTAACTTATTCACTGTAAGAATTTTTTTGACAAACACTATATATGGATTCTAAAAGTAATCTTCTATCAATTTATAAACCATCAAATAATTATATCCTATTTATATGTTTGATAATTTTATCCTCAATTGACACACTTTCATCTTAATAAATAACTTATTTATCACAGTTGCATAGATTAATTATAATAAATTTTATTATTTATTCTTAAAAAATCAACTTAATTTCACTTATCATTACAAGCCTTTTCACAATGTTGATTGCCACAATACACGTGATCATTGCAATGTTTCACAATAATTAAAAACATAATAAAAATAATATAGGTAATCTTCACAAGGCACAATTAATAATGATGCAATAATCACAATACAATGGCAATCATAAATCAAATTAAAGTCCCCTAATGTGTAGCCTATAGGTAAGGGAATGAATTTCCCTCATCCCCTAATTAATTACTAATCACTGACATTTATTTATTTATTAAAAAAATAACAACAAAATATTCAATGAGAAATTGTTCATACAACATTAACAAGGGACAATCACTACATACACATTGTTGTCATAACCAATAATCACTCGTTAGATCTCAAAAGGGCTTCCATGAATTAAATGTTGCCTTGAAGCCTATAACTCAAACGAAACCCAACAAGATCAATGACAATAATAAACCTCAATAGGTGCATGATTAAATTCAAAATGAAACACATTTTGAGGATTTTGCCCTCATTAATTGTCTGTTTTACACAATATAATCAATTACTTACTTGCCCTCGGGATAATTACTATTTTAATGCAAAACTAGAATGCAATGATTACAACGATTCTCTATTAATCATCAATTATTGTCGTTAATACCCAAACCAACGGGATAAATTATGTCTAAAAACAAATTCCTAAATTCTCTATGCTTAGAAATCGTTAAATCATTAACACACAAGAGATTGAGAACACCAATGATAAAGGTAAAATTAAAAATAAAACCTTTTTTTCTTGAATTTAATCCATGCACCAGATAAGAATTTTATTTTATCTATAATAGTCCCTGAATGAAAAACCAAATTATTCCTGAATTTTAATATTGTCGTTATTTATCAATTACAATAAAATCATCAAAATAAAAACAATACATCATCATTTCAATTGAGTTCTATATTATGGAATCATTCTGATTCCTTTTCCAACGTTACTTTTTATCATAAAGGCTAATCAATTTCAATTTGAATATTTAATCGATGTTAGAATCTTTTTAACGTTCATTTATTTATTTTATAACCGTAACCGTTAATAAATTAATAACGATTTTCAATAAAATTATCTTAATAGAAACAATATATCATCATTTCGATTGACTTATATCTTCATTAATCTCAAATTAGACATTACAAAAAATTTCACAACATATTATAAAGTCACTGATTCTTTTTTGAGCGTTACTTTTTAGCATAATTGCTAATCAATTTCAATATTTTATTTGGTTAGAATTTTTTTTAGCGTTCATTTATTTATTTTAGCTTTCTATAACAGAGTTTTTCAATGTTTTGTGTTGTTCAGGAGCTTTGTACATTAATTCCACACACAAAAAAAAAAAATCAATAAAAAATGATATAATACACGATGGACCACCTATAATCTTAGTCTATCCTAAAATTGACTGATTCCAACCGTACAATCTTTAATTTATTTATTTCGTTTGAATACATAGTATTAATATTAATTTATTGGATTTACAGCAGTGAAATGAATTTGACATTTGACAAAGGTAGTGAGATTTTGGTTAGGTGAGAAAAACGTGTGCCGCGAGTGAGAGAGAGAGAATGATGTGAGGGAAAAGAAGAGGCGTCTTTTCTCCACAGAAAGAAAGAAAGAAAGACGACCATAATTCATTTTCTTTGGTGGCTGGCAAAATCACTACAGATTCATTTTTACCCTTTTTGCCCTTCCATATCATATGCCGGTCCGGTCTACTTGTTCCTCTCTTACATGCACACAGATAGATAAAATTATTTATAAATAAATAAATTAAATAAATAGAGATCTCTCTTCTCTCTTCTCTCTTCTCTCTTCTCTCTTCTCTCTTTTCTCTTTCTCTTTCTCTGAGAAAGAGAGTATACAACAGCAACAACACATTTTCCCCTTTCTTCTTCCTCTTCTTCTTCTTCTTCTTCTTCTTCTTCTTCTTCTATTTTCCCTTTCTTCCAATAACCTCACTCCATGACGGGATTCGGTGCCGGACACTGTTTCCCCTATCCTATCTTCCCTCTCATTCTCGTTCTCTCTCTCCTTCACGCGATCATTGCTTTCATTGCTTCTTTACAGGTTTTCTACCATTTTCATTTTTTTTTCTCTATCAATTTAGGTTTTCTTGCATTTCTTTTTGTCTATTTGTTACGTCAGAATGTGAGATGGATGGATAATAAACTAGGCATGGAAAATGTGTTTTAATTTTACGGAATCAATTGAATTGTCAATTTTCTTACTGTTTCTTCCTGATTGACAAATTCAATTGTGTGGTGTGTATTTGCTGTTTATAGTGATTTTTTAATGCCCTAATGACTTTGACAGACCAAAGAATTGTAACTCTTTTTTAGTAAAAATTTCATTTCTGACAAATATTTTATTGAAGACCTTTTCTAAATACAATTTCAGTTAGGAATTATTAGAGCATGGGAAAACAAGTATGTTATGTTCAATTAGTCGTGGTTTGGGATTAGAGCATGCGAAATTGTGAAACTTGGTTGATTAACTTAATCTTAATTTCACTTCCACTTGAGTTCTCTAGTTATTCAGTTCAAGAATCGAGTGTTTGGGATTGTATTTCATGATATCGACTTTGAGAAATTGAGATTTGAGCTCCTTGTGCTGTAGTGTGAATTATTGATGTTGTTCTTTTCTTTTACTCATTGTCAGTTTTTTTGTATTTTTTATTTTGGTACCACAGTTGCTGAGGATTCACTTGAGAAGCTTACAAGAGGGTTGGACTCGACAAAAAGTAAGTGCATTTTTCAATTTACTATCTTTCTAATTGCTACTATGACTTGATATTTTCTGAATGGATGAACTTGTTTAGTTTGTAAATGTAACAACTAATTATTGATACGTGACTGGCCACAACTTACTGATCAATACTTTAGTCTCTCACACTAAATATGGATGTGCTGTACTGTACCAATTATCAAGAATTGAGAGCCTTTCCAACTCAACATGCATTTTAAAATTAGGATATAAATCATTGATCTTGTTGTGTTTGTAGTAAAGCTGGAGAGTATGTTTTTGTTACTATTTAAGTAACTATCTGCTTGTTACTTTCTAGATGGTAATGTCTGCCACCCTCACTCCAGATTTCCCAGACCCTTCTTTTCACCATTTGCTACCCATCCTTGCTAAATTTTGGTGGTGCAGTGTTGCATGTTTTATTGTTTGTGTATATCTTAAATGTTCAGTTTATGCAACAAACTCTAGCCACAATGTAACGTCCATGTGTCTACAGAAGCTGATTTCAATGCTGCTGGCTTTATAATAAGAAAGGATAGACATGCGATGGAATATAGCAATATAGCTATTTGTATATTGCACATATTAGGAATATGCTACTTCTATTACTTATTCTTTGAACTTTTATAAACATATAAACTTTTCTATGGGTATTTAGTTTTCTTGTTACTTACCACTCTAGGCTTATTTCTTGCTATTACACCAGCTTTTGTTAAATATACTCTACCTTCTCATGAAATGTAAATATGATGGGTTGCAGGTGTTTCATCTATTGATTGGTTCTTCGAATTGGGGTTAGTTGTATTTACTATTAATGTTCAAGTCTACTGTAAAGTGATCATCACATGATATATTTTAGGTTCCGGTTGTTAATTTTTTATCATTTCCTTTTTTTAATGGTTAGCATTGAGACTTTTATTATTTCATATTTTGCAACAGCATATGAGGCCATCCTGATATTTTATCTATTACTTTATCTTCATATATAATAATAATTGGATTTAGATAGGTTTTATTCACAACCGTGCCATTTCTTGAGAAAATTGTATAGTTTTATACCTGTCATGACATGCATTCATTAGTACCATACCATCAACATTGAAGTTTTGTTTTACTAATTATCTTCTTGGTTTCCCCCCTTCATTCTATTCCATTTTGTTTGGCATTAGTATCTTGTTAGAAATGACAGGAGATCTCATTTCTCTACCAAATATCCCCTGCAGTTATATAATGTCTTATACTTGCATAGGTTGTTAGAGGTAGTACCGGATATGCTTGATAGTTGAAATGCCAGTTATATAATTTCTCGTTTTCCTATACACCATTAGAAGTATCACCAAAAGTATAGAAATATAATCCAAGTGAAACAGGAGATAATTATCTACGTCCACATAATACTCTCCATTTCCATTTTGGAAATGCCAGACTATTAACAATGTGTTCCTGCATTTGGGGGTTGTGGATCACTATGACCCACGCCACCATTTCCTTCCTCCACACACGCTTCAAAGGTTGCTAATATGAACATTAACACTCACCGCTTATTTTCACTACGTTACTCACACTTCCTATCATCATCTCTACCTAAACCATTACTTTCTTGCTTTCGAACCCATCATCACCTTGTCCATTAATATTTCCACATTAGCCATTCATTTATGTTGTCAAAACCACAACTTACCTAATGCCCAATAATGCTTCTACTACCATCCCCATCTATCGCCAATTCTTCTTTGGTGATGCCGTTTCTTCTCATCTTAATTGGCCTTAGTAATTGATTTGAGAGCTCACACAACTTCTTCGTTGTTGCACTCATAGGCTAGAGACAAGGTCATCCAAGGTCCAGATGTTGTCATTTGGGATGGTAGATGTGTACTCAATAATATTTCCTCCTCCACTATCAGGTCTTGGCTCTTTTTCCATTGTTCCTTCTCTATTATCATTTGACCAGATACTGCCTCCACCATCTTTCCATCTGGTACCTGGTGTTTATTTTATCAACGTTCTTGAGAAGAACAGATTGGATGAAGCATAGTGAATGCGCATAACAGGAAGAAAGCAAATGGAAATGTTGACTAACTTAGAAGAGCTAATAAGAGATCACAAGCCACAACATAACCAAACAAGGCCAGATCTTTGTAGAGGAGAGAGAGAGAGAGAGAGAGAGAGAGAGAGAGAAATTGTGTCCAAAGAGGGTTGTTTGCACGGGAAACTATGTCAGTGTTCTGAAACTCCAAAATAATGGTATATCTAGGACCTATGGGTGGGGCGATCTTGTCGTCGAAAAATTGGCCAGAGATATCACCGGATGTACCTACGCACGACTAACGACAACTGCGGTGATGAAAAACCAAGTCAATGCGCAGAGTGTGTGTGGGAGCATGAAATGTCTTCTGCGGATGAAACTTTGGTGTTGGACAAATTGGGAGATAGAAGTCAAATTATTTAGAAGGCTCGCAGAATAGAGATACAGAAGTGCTGGAAAAGTATGAAAGCTTGCCAGAAAACTTTTCTGGCAGCAGCTTACTGCTGGCAGCGGCTGTGATGAACCCTATGTGTCACATAATCATAACTCACTCTGATAACCGTGTTGAATTTGTGATTTCTATGTTTCTAAATCATACCGCACTCTGTATTTATAATAACATGTAGGATAAATGCTTCTCCCTTGGGCCTCAGTTATAATCAAAATAACCCATGTATTTGTTGGTCTCAAATATAAGAATATGTCAACTAATCAATTCACATTTAATGCCATTGTTCCAAAAATATATGTACATTAGTTACTTAATGTTGGGAGGAGATAACCATTATAATTAGGTGTATGTTAGTAAATGTATTCCTTTTTTTTTTTACATGAAATTAAGAAAATTAAATGCACTTAACTATTAGCCTTAAGAAGTGTGAAAGTAGGTATTTTTGCTTCTAATAGGTAAACTACCATTTTAGTCCCTAAATGTGTAGGACGATGTCGCTTTGCCCTTAGACTCAACCGAATATCCAAATTAGTCATTGAATCATCAAAATAGTCCTTAAAAGATATAACTTACTAACATAAAAGTCTCTGAAAGATAAAACTTGTTGTCAAAATAGTTCATGACTAGTATTATGTGAAGACTAAACTAACTGACGTTTCAATAATTTAGGGACTAATTTGGATTTTTGGCTAAGTTAGAGACCAAAATGACAACGCCCAACACTTTAAGGGACTAAAATGATGGTTTACCCGCTTATAATTGAGGTCGGATGGAATATTTGAGATGATTTGCTAATTCACATCCTAATCTATGATTCTAATCCTAGTAATAAACATATGGATTAGATTCTTTGGTTCTAGCAACTGCAATCTTGATCTTCAACATTTCAGTTTCCCTTTTATGTTTTTTTTCACAAGATTCCGGTTCTTGCCACGACGCCTTAGGATTATTAACCTCCCACCGTTGATGCCAATTATTGTCCAATATGTGAAATGGTTCTATTTTAGCTATTTATCATAAAATACATTGGCAATAGTTAATGTCCTCTTCCTTCTTGCTTTCTCTTTATTTCATACAAACTTCTTAACTTCAAATTTCAGGTTACTTCACTTATTTGGCATTGATACTTCTTGCTGCTTGCAAGGGATGGACATATTGGTCACACTCTTTTGGTTTTATCTTTATGGGTAAGCCTTTGTTCTGTATTAACTAGACACCAGTGATAAGCTTTTATTGTTTAAATTATTTAAACTGATGAAAATTGTTTTGCAGCATTCCCCAAAGTACTTTGTTTTGCAGCATTTCTTCTCCTTCTATCTTTCTGGTATGTAACTTCACTTATTGTTAATGTTCAATGAGACACATATGGTGAAACCGTGTGTCTGAACTACACAACGAAGTCGGTTTTATATAGGCTCAAGGCAATAAAATACATAAATAAATATAGGAGATATTATCCCTATTTACATGATATGATATGCAATAAATATGAAGATCATAAATATATTATCAACACTCTCCCTCAAGTTGGAGCATATAAATCATATACATCAAGTTTGTTATAGGACTTAGTGAAGACATTTGTCAATTGATCATTGGAATTAACAAAGCTACTGGTGATGTCGATTGATTCAATCTTCTCCCTTACAAAGGGACAATCTATCTCAATATGTTTGTCCTCCCATGAAAAATTAGATTAGAGGCCATATGCAATGTTGCTTGATTATAATAGAATAATGTCATTTGTGTTGCCTCTTCAAATTGAATCTCTGAGTAATTGCTTCAATCAAATGAGCTCACAAGTCACTAATGCCATAGCACTATATTCCGCTTCAGTGTTGGATCTTGCAACTACACTTTGTTTCTTACTCTTCTAGGATATTAAGTTTCCTTCAACAAGAACACAATACCAAAAAGTGGATCGCCTTTCAATGGGTGAACCTGCCCAATAGGCATATGAATAACCAACCATTTGAGTATGTCCTTTATTTTCATTTTCTTGGAGCACCTTTAATTTATTTCAAGATTCGTATCACAACATTCCAATGTTTTTGGCACGGAGAATTTAAGAATTGGCTTACCATTCTGAATGCAAAAGAAATATCTAGAGGGGTGACTGTGAGATAGTTTAATTTACCCTAAACCCTAAATCTGAAAATGGCTCCCCTGATTAGGTAGAAGTTTGACATTTGGATTCATAGGAGTATCAACCGACTTGACATTCAATAAACATATCTCTTCAAGAAGATCCATGGCATATTTCCTTTGTGAAATTACTAAGCCATCCTTAGATTAGGCTATCTCAATACCCAAGAAGTAGCGGAGTGTGCCAAGATCTTCAGTTTGAAACTGATGAGATAGATGTTGTTTCAATTGGAGTATGTTATGCTAATCATCTACATAGACAATTAAGTAAATGCACTCTTGGCAGAGTGGCGATAAAACAGAGAATGATCGGCTTCGTTTCGAATCATACCAAATTGTTGCGCTATTGTGTTAAATATGGCAAACCAAGCTCAAAGAGTGTACCCTTTCGCAAAGGCATACATCCTACTTGTAACTCATCCCCTACTAAAGACTTTCTAGATGGTAAAAGAATCAATTCCCAAGTACCACTACTCATAAGGGCATACATCTCGTCAATCATTGCTTGTCTGCACTCTGAGTGGGATAAAGCTTCACCTAGAGTTTAGGAATAGAAACAAAAGACAAGGAAGACAAACAAGTGTAATGCAAAGGAGAAAGATGATGGTAACTCAAACCAATGTGCTGAGGGGATGAGTTACAAGTACGATGTATGCCTTTGCGAATAACAATAGGAATATAAAGGGTCGGATTTGATAAAATGAGGTGGTGGTGGAGGAGCATTTGGAATGACCTCGGTTTTAAGAACGGGTGTAGGACATGTACAACCGATGGTGGTTGACAACCGCGACATGTCTGAAGAGTCTCAAGGGAGAAACAGGAGAGGCCACTGGAGGTGTCTCGTATGGGACATACGCAATAGGCTCTAGATTTAAAAAAATAGGTGAAACAAACTTTGGTGGCTCTACAGGAATGGTTGAAGGCAGAGGGTCAAAAAGCGACCCATAGTATTCAACAAACTCAAAAATTGTGACATCAATATGAGATATCGTCGAAAAGTAGGAGAATAACAACAATAATCTTTTTGGGACCGATGATAACCAAGAAAGGCACATTTTTGTGATCGAGTTGAAAGTTTGTCATGACCAGGAGTGAGATTGTGGTAGGAACATGTAGACCCGAAGACACGAGGAGGATGTGAGTGAAGAGGATCGAGTGAGGGACTTTGTTATCAAGGAAACACGAAGGCATGCGATTTATAAGATATCATGTTGTTAATACATCATCGCCCCAAAAACGAAACGCTTCATTTCCATGAAGAAGGAGAGTGCGAGTGATTTCATTAAGATGTCGATTTTTGTGTTCAACTACCCTATTTTGTTGAGGTGTATGAGCACAAGATGTTTGATGAAGAATGCCGTTAGAGACTTTAAAATTTTAAAACTAATTAGGAAGATATTCACGGGCATTATCTTTGCGCAAAGTGCAAATTGATACACCAAATTGAGTTTTAATTTCTGTATGAAATTGTTCAGAAATAGACAATAATTTGGACCTATTTTTCATTAAAAATAACCACGTGCAATAGGAAAAATCATCAATAAATGTAACAGAGTATCTAGACTTGTAAGTAGAAATAGTATGAGAAGAACCTCAAACATCTGAGTGAACTAAAGTAAACGGATAGGAAATCACTACAAGTAGTGTTTCCCTAACTGACACAACTCACAATGTAAGCTAGATAATTTGGAAAGATTAGGTACTAACTATTGAAGTTTGGGAAGACTCGGATGACGTAATTGAGCATGTATAGTAAGAGGAGAAATATGTGACAGGCACGTCGTTGATGGGTTTGAGAGATAATACAGGTCAATAGACTCTTGCAAAGTAACATTGCAATTAGTAATATGAGACGGGAGGATTTGGACAGTGTCAATCCCTTGGGATTGTGCTTCAAAACCATTGGCTGAGACTATCCTAGGTAAATAACAAAAAATGATGACAGAGGAGAAAATAGCCTTATACCAGTAATTTGGTTAGATGCACCAGAATCGAGAACCCATGGGCTAAGGGACAGTGCCAATCCCTTGGGATTGTGGTTTAAAACCATTGGTTGAGACTATCCTAAGTAAATAACCAGAAGTAGTCAAAGAGGAGAAAAGAGCCGTATACTAGTAATGTGGTCAGATGCACCAGAGTCAAGAACCAATGGGCTAAAGGGAAGGTGAGATTCAAACAAATGAATTACCACTTTGTGCAGCCGAAACAGTGGAACTGGAGTTATGACAATATTCTATCCACCGTAGTAAATCCTCATAAGCAACCTAAAACCAGCAGCGAAAGAGGCAAAATTAAAACATTAATATTAAGTAGCCATCATAATATATGGTGTTGCAAAATAAAAACATTAATATTAAATTTTCAATTTTTTACTATTTCCTTTTCTCTTTACAATATCTTGTTAGAATAATGATATTTGGCTAAAAATATCACGAGCTGAGGCGGTATGACTGTTGGAAGCTTGGTCCCCACTTTTGCATGTGTATTTGATCATCTAACTCTCTAAGTCATCTGCTAGCATTAACATGATAATGCAGTTTATTATTGGATGAGAATTGCGCAGTACTTGTACAGATATATATCTAATATAATTTTAGGCCAATGGTATTGCTAAATATGAACTACTTTTTGCAGGGTTGACCTTTGCCATCAGTCAAACGATGACGATGACTATGAAGGAAGTTTTTCTGAGGAACCTTTGTTGGGAAAAACTTCAAATGAATCAATTTTAAGAAACAGGGATAGACATAGAAAGTGTTTTCCTATTCGTTTTTCCCGTATCGGAAATCGTCAAAAGATTGTGCTTTTGGTATGAGAAAAACAAGTGCTTATTCACATGTAGCTCTGTTTTGTCTTTATCATTTTCTTCTTAACTGACATTCATATATAAACTTCACTATGTACTTCCTTCATATATAATAACTTGGATATGATTCACCAGGTTATGTTACTAATTTTCATCACCATGATGGCGTTTGCTGTAATAATATGGATTGGGCTTGGAAAGAATCCAATTGACTCTGAAGTGGCAGCTCGGGTATGGGCACTGCAACTTATTTTGTTTTAATATAATCTATAATGCATTAAAAAACTAGATCTAAGTGACTCGTTGATGGTCTCGTTGATTGACTCGTGTAGTCGGTCTCATCTAATGGAAATTTTTTCTGGTAGTGGTTGTTATTTATAATCTCTGATGCCATGCAGCACTCCAACTTTCTTAGTAGCAAATACTGGCATAAAAGTTGGGAATGACTTTTTCTCTAAACGACTGTCCGTTTCTTTTCTTCTTCAAATAGGAAGTAAAAGATTACTCGTCTATTATTTTTAATTAGAAAACCTAAGTTTACATTTACTATATAAAGTAGCTTGTATTTGATTTTGATGTCATACAAAATTCTAAACATACGAAGGACCCTTTTCGCTGACTTCAATATTTTTTCTTGGCAAGAGAAAAAGCTGAAAGATATAGGAACTGCTGCTATCTAACTGGAAGAATGTATTTTATTGATAAAAAAAAGGTAAACTACATGAAAAAAAGGCGCAGAATAGAGTTTGAGTTTCTAGCCCGAGGTCTTGATAGACTCTGATATCGTCTTAGAATTTGAGTTTTAGGCAATAACTTAATCCCTCAAAATAGCGTTTAAGGTGAGGACTGTCCAAACTTTATAAGCATTGATGTGGGTGAAATAACAAGAATCTCAAACCCCTCCCTCATGCACAGGATTGGATATCTAGAGCGTGAATAAATGAGAACTTAGTCCACTAACAAAAATAGGACAGTCTCTTATACTTTCTTAGAATTCGGCCTAGGGTCTAACTCAATACTACAAAATCAACTTGTAAGGTGAGAATTGTCCAAGCCGTATAACCATTACTTAGGTCATATCTCTTGTCAATGTGGGACTCGTCGACATGTTTGTATTTGGGTAACCCATCACAAAGCCCGGCCAAACTTGTATTTGTTGTCTATTGATTTGATTGGTTCAAAATATTTCTGTGAACATTTTTTATAAGTGTTAAAATTCAGTGTATGTTTTAATTATTCCTTGATTGTGCAACACCCTAGGCTAATGGTTAGTAGTCCTAGTCAATACAATTTCCTATGCATTGAATGTAATTATTGCAGCATCATTATAAATAAGAAGGTGTGTGATCTCATTAGAGACACAAGAGAAACACAACAAATCACATATTTTACATGGTATCAGAGCAGGTTCTGATTTTGTGACCCGTCTTTGTGCTTCACTACCGCTGCCGGCGGCATATGCCGCCGGCAGCACCACCTTTTTCAGTCTTTCAATTTTTTGGCTTTATACAGTCATCAACCATCAACTCCGACTGTCTTTCTAGCAACCAGCCACGATGCTACAGCTGGCCTCAAAAGCACCGCCTTTACTCTGTACCAACACCAGCTGCCTCTTTTCTAGTGCGCAGCCAAAATCAACAAATACCGCCGCGCAATCCTCCGGCAAACACGACAGTGCTTCTCCTGTCGCCAACCAACATTGCACATGCAGTGACGCGCGTCCGTCTTCTCTATGTATGGGTCCCATGCACCTCCACCAAATCAATGCGTGAGAACGCATGCACCTGTCTTTGGCCCCCTTCTACAGGTCTTTTCATGATGTGATTTTTCAGCAACCTCATTTTTTCAACTCTTCATTCTGCACTGTATCTATTGTTGTGAGAACTTAGTTTCAAGGAAAAGGTATCATTCGCTCAGACAATCATTTTATTCCCACTGACGATCAACCCGGTTGTGGCTCTATTCCCACATATGAATCATATTAGTGGCGCCTTTTATTCCCACCGACGATCAATCCAGTGGTGACTCTATTCCCACATATGAATCATATTAGTGGCGCGTTTTATTCCCACCGATAATCAATTCAGTGGTGACTCTTTCACACATGAATCATTAATGGTGCCTTCTCTTTTCAAACTAGTCCAACAATGGTGCCAACTCTTCATTCCGCGTTTCATTAATGTTTTGATGTAACAAGCTTAAAGCATAGTAAGCTTTAGCTTGAGGGGGAGTGTTAAAATTCAGTGTATGTTTTAATTATTCCTTGATTGTGCAACACCCTAGGCTAATTGTTAGTAGTCCTAGTCAATACAATTTCCTATGCATTGAATGTAATTATTGCAGCATCATTATAAATAAGAAGGTGTGTGATCTCATTAGAGACACAAGAGAAACACAACAAATCACATATTTTACAATAAGGAAGAAGTTCGTTACAACAACTAGAGAGATTATTAAGCGTTAAGAATAGGAGATCCTCCTTAAAAAGAAATAAGAAAAATAGACAATAAACAACAGATATCAAAGAATCAATCATGCATATCTATCCAATCTCCCAAATATCTGTCAGACACCTTTGTACAATGGTTATGTACCCTGTGTAACTGATACTAGTTTATTTCAAAAAGTAAGGCTTGCTTTAAATAGAAATATTTGGAGGGGGTTCTTCTAATTTTCTGATTGAAAAAGAGAGGGAAGAACTGTGGTATATGTTGTTTGGATGAGGATGAATTTGTACTGTAAACCTAGATGCCGTAGTTTTGATGAACCATGGGTGTTTTCTTAGTCTTTCAACAATATTTTCGTGCACGTTTTGGTGACCAAAGTTCGCATGCAGGTGTACTTGGATGTTTCTGCTATTGGAATGCTTTTCTTAGGAGGAGCATTAGCATGTTATGGTGAGCAACTGCTATTTTAGTTGTTTTTTCATTCTAATTTAAGTGGGTTTGGAGTTGATTATCTTCTCTTGCTTGAGGGGATGTTTTAGTTTGTGTTTTTTAAATGCATCGGCATCAATCAATTCATGAACCTATATAATCAGCTGATTAGCTAGAAGGCGGTTACTGTTAAATCAAATAAATTTGAGATTCTACACAATACATGTTTTCTAACATATGTGATACGAGTACTATGCAATTTCAAACTCTGTTGTTATAATTTGATTATCGTTACTGGTTGTTTATCAAAACAAAATTATATATGTCTAAAGTTATAGGGAAAAAGAACTTGCTTTTATGGTGAGATACACTGAACTATTTCTCTGTTCATAACAAAATAAATATTTATTCTTCTCTATAATAATGACCATTTTAGGGTTATGTTGGGTAAGCCACAATTATACCGGGTTCAAACATATTATTAGCCCAAATTGTCTGGAAAGTCAGTCGTATATCAAACCATAGAATACAAACATTACGTTGATCCGAGTGGAACTGGACTCGGATTTCCTAAACAATGTGTTCAGTTGGAGCCTTGTTGATAGGTAATATGTGGTTGGTATGCGAGATCCTACTAAACATAGGTTGTCAGTGGAGATTAGCCATCAGCAAAGACAGTAGATACTTCACACCAATGACATTCAAAAAAGTCAAAATCATAGAAAGAGCTTGTGCTTATGGTTTTCATCTTTTTTCCTACTCTAATATTATAGAAGGAAATTTCCATTTGCAAATAAAAATGAATATTGATTACCTGACAAGCTTTGTGTGAATTAATTAATAATTTAAAAACGTACAAGTCAATAATGTTTATGTATAAGTGTTAATGACTAGTGAGTACTACTACTGAGTAAGAGATGCCTTTTTTGTAGACATAGTTTTTCATTGTAATTTGTGGTATGGTTCCTTTGCAGGAATCCTATTATGCTTGAAGATGAGCAAAGTGAGAGCTGAGAAACCTTCATCTGAAATGGGGAAGGTACTAGATTGCTGTTTCCTCTGGAGCATTAGATAACACACAGCCTTTGTGGCTGAACTTATATAATTTCAAGGGCTTGTGGTCCTCTGGGTGCCCACTCATGGCTGCCTGCACTTTATCTACCTTTGTATCTAATGCATAATTTAGATACTTATTTTAAACCAATGCACATGTATAGAGACAGAGACGCAGGCTTCTGCTGATGTGCATAATTATTTTATAAATTATTGAAAGTGTTTCATTTTATCAGGTTGCAGGTTTAACTGTGGTCTCTGTACTATGCTTCACATCAAGTTCCTGTGTAGAACTTTTAACCGACGTTCCTGTATGTATGAGTTAACTTGCAAGAGTTTTTTTTATCCTTGCTGAAAGGGTTAATTTCCCGAACTAGCAGTCACATTATTTTATTATTGCAGATGATGTATCACTGGCATCCGCAGCGTATGAGTGATGTTTATGTCTCCCTTCTACTGATTTTGTATTATTTTGTGGGTATGTGATGTTAATATAGTTATCGCCTCATAGTTCAGTTGCAGGAATCTTTTTTATTTTTTCCCTTTTGAGTGTAATGACAGTCTCTGAAAAAGTTGTACCTCGCGTGTGGCCTAATAATACTTTTTATTACTGATTGCTTTTAGAAATGGGTTCCCCTCCTTTAATTCTGAAGCTTAAACTTTTTCCAGGCTCATCAATACCCTCAGCAGTGGTACTGTGGGTAATGAGGGAATTACCTCCTGCAGAAGCTGCCGGTGAACTAGAAGAATCAAGTACATTAGCTTTTGTTGCTAACAGTTCAGTTACAGTTCATCATCCTCAGCGCTGGACTACAGTAACAAGCATGCAGAATCAGGTCGCTATATAACCCATCTCTTCCTTTGCTCAAATTATCTTTGTGGTATTCAGTTGTTGATTCTGAAATCTTTTTTCCTTTATCTTGTCCTCCATCAGTAGAAAAAATGTTTTTTACATGGATAGCTCTTGACGGTTGAGGCTTTAAGATTCAAAATCACATTGTTTCTGACAAGTGTCATCACACAAGTCACAAGGTGAAGTTGAATGTTGATCGAGCATATACAGAAATAGTACATCCATGCAGAATATTATCATGTCAACAAATTGCTAATAATAACTTTTAGTGAACTGGCTAGCATGGTTCGTTTATTTTTGTGTATGAGTTTCCTTCATCTGATAGTAGTTATGCTTTTGTCTTACCTCAATGGTTATTATTGTTGCCATTCTTTTATCTTTGTAACACATCTTGTAGCCTTTCATCTACTCTTGGAGCTAGTTCATGCATGTCTTTTCTTTTCTACTTTGTTTTTGTCATGTTTGTGACTTTGCTGCAGATTGACCTACATTAAGAATTGTGCAGTGACATCAGTGCTGTCATTTTTGCAGACATCAAGAGCTAGTCCTATATAATGTGTTGACCTTTGCTGTATATGTTCTTGTCCTGTTGGAGTTTGCACAAAGCTTATTGAAGTTTCTTTAGAATATGTGGAACCTTGGAGCAAGAATGAGAGAATATGATGATGGTGGATGCAAGCACTTAAAAGGCCTTATGGATTCCAATCCCAATGTACTTTGGTTTTAAATCTTAATGTATATAGCAGCGATTTGACATATGAAAATTTATTTTCCTGCTATACAAGTTTTGGGATGCAATGGTGGTTGGGAATCAATAACACTTGCCTCATGTGAATATAAATGTTGCTAAGCGACCATGATTTTAACCTGCTTGCAAGCTGAATCAATATCACAGTTTTGACGAGGATCTTTTTCTAGTTTTAACCTTTATGGTAGTATGTATTGCTTGATTGATATTAACTATATTTAAAAAAAAAATGAAGTTAAAAACTGATCAAACTTCAATCAAATCTTTTATTTCACAAAATTTTGCATAATTGATCTATTCAATAAAAAACTAATATTCAACATTTGGATTAGATAAATTACATTCAGCCAACAGAATAAAACTGAGAAGACATGCTTATTGGGAAGCAATAGTTATGGTGTGTATATCTAAGCAAATAGTTATCTAAATCAAATCTAATGTTAAGCTTTAACTGAGTATGCCTCGTTCTGTTTTCATGCACCTGTGCATAGGATAGAAGAAAGAGGGATAAAAAAAAAAGTGATTCAAATATTTAGCATTCATTCTAGGGCGCCGAAAGGTTATGCAACGAGATGGAACTTGAAACACCGTGGGGCCTAAACTAGCATAAAGCTAGAATGCCACTGAAAAAAAAAGGCTAAGTGGTGCGCCACTAACTGCAGTATTGGGAGCCAGTGGTACGAAAATGCACATTCAATGCATAGACGACAATGATCTTTGATAATTGAAACAACTTTTGTACATTTCAATGAAGGATGACCAGAACAACTATAGAGAAAATCAACACAACAGAGATTTGAGCGAGCCTTGCTTGAATAAAGCATGCCCAAAAAATCTGTTTTCTAAGCATAGCACACAACACAGCAGCAGCATGCAAATACAAATCCAGGGTGCAAGAAGAATTAACAAAACATGTATGAAGCATAAGTGAGAAATTATCAGTCTAGTGAATTTATAATACATTACATTCATGGTATAACATGCATAATAATGAACATTATTGTTAGGAAAGAACCTTCAGTCAATCCCCCACTATTCATAAGAAAAGAAATAAACCAGCAAAAGTGTCAAACATATTTCCAAGTACAATTAATATTAGAGAATTTTCTTACATGACCAGAATAAGTAAAAGGGCACTGTTAATTTATTACTTTGCAAGGAGCATCTTCCCACGAAAGGTAATGACTTAATGAGGAAGGTGAGCGAGGCTGGAAAGTAGTCGATAACAAAGAGTTTGACAGCGGCGGCAACATATGCATTGTCAAACTAACACTTTCATGGTCCGACTCCGAATTGCTCCACTTCAACCTTGAGAGTCTTGAGGTACTTTACAGCTTCGTCCAAAACGGTAACAGTATCCATATGGTTTTCTCCACCAGGCACAATATTTCTCAACATCTTCACCATCCTCTTCATCTCCAGGTGTTGTTTCTTTTCACCGTTGCAGTAACTCCTGGACCCAGAAGAGTTTTGCGCAGAAGATGATAACAGCCTCTTCTTCCTCGATTTCATGCGATAACTGGAGCAAGTATCAGATGTACTTTCGTCTTTTTCACGGGTCCTTGCGGTGCTGACTTCTTCCTCATCATAGTTCGCTAGTTCATCCGTTTCTAGGCTCAACAACGCATCAATGTCCTTAGAATCCTCTTCAAAGGAAGATGACAATTCCCTTTCCATTTGATTAATTTTATCCTTTTCAAAATCTTGAGTGAACGCAGCATGGGTGTTGAAACCGGGACTGTTAAACTTGTAGGTCGCCGCAGGATTAAACAAAATCCTGCTTTGTTGATCGGTTTGATCAAAGACAATGAACTTCTTGGGGCAAACCTCACAAGGCTGCAATTTAAACCTTTCAAATGGTGTCATATGTCTCACACCAGAAGGGAAAACTGCATCAAAGGTAGAAGCGTGTGGAGCATTCATATAAGTACCAACGGCTTCATCTGCCAAAGGATGTACCGTCTTTCCCGGGATAAAATACTCATGAGTCTGCATTATAATAATTATTCACTCTGACTAAGCTACGTGTGCAAGTAATGTGGATTTGGCCAATGTAACTGGAAATTATTTTGTACTAAAGCTGGATGGAAGTTCCTACAGGGATGTAACAACTAAACAGCAGGTACTAAGGTAATTCCAATTCCATCTATAACAAATAATGTCAACTTTTACAAATTAAAACTTCATCTCTTCTGGCAGCCTTCTAATGATGTGGTTCAATACAAGGCAATCCCTCCCCAAATCAATGTTCCTTTAAGCTAGACTACGTAACAGGTTTAAGCAACTGACGAAAATATTCAGCCTGCAAAAGAAAATGGTGGTATAAAAAGTAGCAAACAGGGATAAAACCAAAATAATATTTCACAGCTAATAGAGACAATTAGTAAATGCAGTGATGTTCAGTACTGCAATTCTATAAGAGACGGTTTATAACTAGAGAAAACTACCATCCCATTCTGAAAGTCGGTATGTACAAAAAGTTATCAAACAACCTTCAGAGCATGTGGCTTTATAAAGCCATTAGCAATAACAAGATAATGGAGCTCAGCCTTTAATTTTTTTGGAAACTAAAAAATAGTTAAATCCTCTTTTTGACAATATTATGTCATGTGTTACAGATAGTTCAAATTACAATATCTTGCAGGCCATATCAGAGGAATGATGTGAAATTCCATCTGATGTTCAAATCCAATATCAGTCTCCATGGAAAGTGTCAACACGGAAATAAGGGAAGAAGTATATACCTGACAAACCAACATCAATTGACTGTATGCAATGACTCCAACACTCATCTTAATGTACCCAACTTTGGCAAAGAACATTCTCAACCCTCCAGCAGTTTTGGTAATGAAAGGGAAAAAAACACTAATTAGAGGAGTCCCTCTAAAGCCTAATCACCTGCAGCAGCAGCAGCAGCAAAGGATAAAATTATTGGATCAGAGGAAATAAGAAGCAATGGATAACACATAAAAGAGTAAGCATAAGATTCTATAAAATGTTCATAAAGTATGAAACTATATATTGATGTTGTGTATTGTTAGTGTACTGTTATGCCATACGAGGAAGGAGCTATATATTGATGTTCCCAATCAAATTCAAAACAACAGCATTGACACCACAATTTCTGCTTTCCACAGCAAGCAGTAGAAAAACAGTTACAAATATATTATAATTAAGTTCACATTAGAACTTAGATTATGACATGAACTAATTTTACAAATTATATTCTATAAATAGTAGCAAATTAGGAGGAAAAAATCTCTTACCTCAGCTAATTAAATTACAGAATCACACGAAAAAACACCACCAAGCGAACACAGTTTCTCTTATGATCCACAAACAAGGAAACCCACGGCATCTTGATTTAGCTCAACTCCAGAATTTCATAAAAGGCAAACCCAAAACTCTTACCTGAAATTGTCAAAAATCAGACTTCTATTAAAATGCAAAAGCAAACATACATGTCAGATAACCAAGACAAGTAAAGAGTACTTCACTCAAATCTATCTCTCAGATAAAAATCAAATCCAAAATAAATTTAAAAACAAAAATGAAAAGAAAAAACAGTTATTATCCCAGTTCAGATTTTACAAAGCATTACATATCCAACACATAAGAGAAACAAAACAAAAAAAAAAAAAACGCAGGCTGCATATAAAAACCATAAACCTAATCTCAAGCACAGTCCACTATTCAACTTTCATACCCATCGACTAAAATACGTTTTTGCAGTCAACTACAACCTAAAGTTCAAAACTTTACATCAAAACCACATACAGTACCAAATCAGTGAATCAATTTATAAAAAAAAAAAAATCAAAAATAGAAATCAGCAAATAGAACACTCGACATATGTAAATATCTTTATTGTTCTACTAAATAAAAGTCCGTTTAAACTAAAATCACACCCATAAAACAAAATGATTTTACAAATTTGATAATTTTAAATGGAAAATAAACACAGTGATAGAGCAGGACCTTAGATTTGTGAAGAACAGGAGGAAATTGAAGATGGATCAGAGAAGGTTTTGGTGGTGATGGAAATGTGTAGATTTTTTTTTTTTTAAGAAATGAGATATTGAGATTTGGAGCAATTTCTATTTCAAGATGTGAATGAAAGGCGTGATGGGATGGGTCAAACATGGATGATCTGAGCCGTTGGATTGGATCGACATTGTTCTTGGAAATGCACTTCCGTTTATTGCGGGTGCCACGATGACCGTTGGATTGGAGCACGCGTGAAGAGGGATAGTGCCCGTACCCGTGAGGTTGACAATTGGACAATTACAAATAATAGAAAATTGATATTCTTTAAAAATAAAAATAAAACATTATCTTTTACGTCTTCTTTTTATTTAAAATAATTTATTAAAATTTATATATAAATCTTTTTAATTTCATTTATTTTAAAAGGTTGCAAGACAAAAATGTCATTAATAATTTTTTTCTCTAATAGAATATTACATCACAGATATGCTATCATCTATAACTATTTATTTATTTATTTTTATAATAAATTATTAATTATTAATTTAATAAATAAAATAATTAAAAAATAAAATTTAATTAATAAATTTAATAGAAAAAATAATCATAGTTAATACAGTTGAGAAAATATATTCAAATAAATAACATGTTATACTATATTAAAAGTTATTTTCTCTTTTTATATAAATTAGCAATTGTATTTTATTTTGTTTGTAAATTTCTTCTAATGTTTCTCTGTATTTAATAAATAAAAATT
>JBBPBS010001017.1:5998594-6017817 GCA_037974835.1 Cicer judaicum | reverse complement strand
ATAATTCATTAAATTTATTTACTAATTACAATTAGTAAGACATATTTAAATAAATAAAATTCAATATATCATCAAAATCAACGAAATTAATCACTTTTTAAAAAATATACCATACTCAAATAAAAAAAATTAAAATTAAATAAAATAAATATATAAAATATTAAATAATTTAATTTATATACACTATTAACATTTTTTTTATAATATTAATAAATTATAAACATTATATAAAATATTTGACTTTTACTAAAAATAACTATAAGCAACTATAAGTGTGATGAATGATTATGTGTGTAAAAACTCCCCATAACAATTGAACTCGATATTAAAATTGACGATACATAGGGCATGTAAAAGAAGAAATTCACGTGAAATGTGAAATTGATATAAACAAGGAAAAAAGGTGTTGGTGTTGGTAACTAGTTACACCATTAAATAGCATATGAATTCATAAGCAAATTAGCCACACAAGTTGTTTGTTGCTATTGCAACATTTGAGCTTTGTATTCTCCGCTCCTAACAACAATGCAGTCACTTCAGATTCAACAACTACCCTCCACCCTCCGCCCTTCACCGCTCGACCCACTCCGCAGAAAATCATCCAATGCCGCCGCCACTAAAATTAAACCCACCTCTAAGAGACTCTCCCACATCTCCGCCGCGGTCACCACCACCGCTCCACAAAGAGAGAAGGATCCCAAGAAGCGTGTTGTGATCACTGGGATGGGTCTCGCTTCCGTCTTTGGAAACGACGTTGACGGTTTCTACGACAAGCTTCTCGCCGGCGAGAGTGGAATCACATCCATTGACCGGTTCGATGCTTCCAAGTTTCCAACGAGGTTCGCTGGTCAGATCCGTGACTTCAGTTCTGAAGGTTACATCGATGGGAAAAATGACCGGAGACTTGATGATTGTCTCCGGTATTGCATTGTCGCCGGAAAGAAGGCACTCGAAAATGCTGACCTTGGCGCTGGAAATCTCTCTAAGGTTTCTCGATTTTTCTCTCTCTTAGATCTGCATTTGCTTATTCTTAATTGAAGCAAACGGAACCCTAATTGATTTTTGAATTTTTTTTTGAATGTATTGCAGATTGATAAAGAGCGTGCTGGTGTATTGGTTGGGTCTGGAATGGGTGGTTTAACCGTTTTTTCTGAGGGAGTTAAGAATTTGATAGAGAAAGGACATAGAAAAATAACACCTTTTTTTATTCCTTATGCTATTACCAATATGGGTTCAGCTTTACTTGGAATTGATTTAGGTTTCATGGGTCCAAACTATTCTATTTCAACTGCTTGTGCTACTTCAAATTATTGTTTTTATGCTGCTGCCAATCACATACGTAGGGGTGAGGCTGATTTGATGATTGCGGGTGGGACTGAAGCTGCTATTATTCCTATTGGTTTGGGGGGTTTTGTTGCTTGCAGGGCACTTTCTCAGAGAAATGATGACCCTAAAACTGCTTCTAGGCCTTGGGATAAAGACCGTGACGGTTTTGTTATGGGTGAAGGTTCTGGAGTTTTGGTAAGTTTTTTTGTTGTTGTCTTGTTATTTATTGTTCTTTTGAATGTTGGTCATTTTAGTTGGTGGTATGAGAATTTTGATGGCTGAATAATATGGAATTTTTTGGTGGTATTGCGAATTGAATTGTAATTGCCATGTGTGGTTCTTAATGTATTTGTTAGACCTTCATGAACTTGAACTCGGTACAGGTGGTAAAATGGTTGAACAACAGCACTTCCTTTTCCCATGTAGTCCCCAAAAAATTTTAAACCTTTATTTGTGTGTCTCAAATATAGCTATGTTCGTGCGTTTTTTTTCTCTTCATCCTTTACAAACTAATTTCTAAATCAGAGAGTACTATAACTTGACAGGTGATGGAGAGCCTGGAACATGCCATGAAGCGAGGTGCACCTATCATTGCTGAATACTTGGGAGGTGCTGTTAACTGTGATGCTCATCACATGACTGATCCAAGATCTGATGGACTTGGTGTGTCTACATGCATCCAGAGCAGCCTTGTAGATGCTGGTGTGTCCCCTGAGGAGGTACTGTTTTTTTCCTTTTACCAGTCTTAACTTTTTGTTGGTCTTTCTTCTCCCATTCAATTCATTTGTTTTTTCTCCTTCAGCATTTATTTCCTTTACAGCTGGGTCTACATTTCTGTTTGCTTGCATTCGTAGTTTCATACTGGATGTGTGTTTTCTACTTCTTTTGGTACATGATACAATAGGGAGTGGCATGGCATATATGGAAATTAGTAATCATTCTAAAACTGATTTTATGATTTCAAGTAGATCTACAAGATTTTCTAGCATTGAGAATTCCTGTTATTTTACCAGTTGAAAAATTTATTGATTTGCATCTCAAGGGCAATGTGAAATTGCATACCCATAAAATGGGTATACCATAGGAATTGATCTCTCACTCAAATAATACCAGCAGTGAGTATAAAGCACAATTGCTTGCACATGTGGCAGGGGGTGTGGGAAGGGGGTAGAATTCTTTTGACATAGTTGGATGGTAAATGGGAGGTGAGGAAAGTGATTCAGGGGAATGTTACTGATATTACACTGATGTCAGCAGCACAGTGATAACCTACAGCATACATGTTGTCTTAATGTATGATTAATTTTTTGTGTTGTATTCTGTTACTGATTCATGCATACCTCGTAAAATGTAAATTAGCAAAGTGAAAGCATATCATTTGCTTCTTTTCAGGTCAACTACATAAATGCACACGCAACTTCCACTCTTGCTGGTGACTTGGCAGAGATTAATGCTATCAAAAAGGTTTTCAAGAACACTTCTGACATCAAAATTAATGCCACCAAGGTATTATTCCATCATTGGCTTTTATTTGCTGGTGAAAGCTTTCTGTCTTCTAGATCGTAGCAGATTATATTTGAGTAATTTCCCGGTCATTAACTGATGGATATGTTCTTCTGTTATATCAGTCTATGATAGGACACTGCCTTGGTGCATCTGGGGGTTTGGAAGCTATTGCCACAGTGAAAGCCATAACAACCGGATGGCTGCATCCTTCAATCAATCAATTTGTACGTTTACTTACTCCTTTGTTTCTCAGGATTAAGATTATTTTGTCTTACTAAGAATCAACTGAGAGCACAGGCTCTAAGTAAATTGTTACCCCTTCCGTCTCGTTTTATCTGCCACACTTGGAATACAGGCTTGTCTCAAATTATCTTTCACTTTAGAATATCAATTATTATTTTCTTTCAATGATACCCTCATTTATTGGTATCTTTACTAATTATTTAGTCCTTTTATTTAACTCTTGCTACAGTAAGGACATTTTAGCCTAAATGTTATTTTACCTTCTAAAGAAATACAATTAATGATTTATTTCATATGTGTGCATTATCTTAGACGACAAATAAAATGAGACAGTGGGAGTATTTATTAATGTCAAGCATTTTATCTTTTTACTCACTTGGGTTCTATTTCTTGTGCTGATATATTGACTATTGTGCTATTATTGAGAAGTCAATTTGTGTTGTTTTCATTGCTGAGTGATTGGGGTGGACAAAAGAGGTTTTTGGGGTTTCATTTTCAATCGCATGGTTATCCATTGAAATAGTTGGGAACATATAATCATTCTGTTTGCCTTGGTCTTGAGTGCAGAATCCAGAACCTGCAGTTGATTTTGATACAGTGCCAAATGTTAAGAAGCAGCATGAAATTAACGTTGGTAAGATTCTAAATAATCAACTACCAATGCAGTTTTCATTTTCACATGTTAAAAGACCATAATTTGGACTGCTAACTAACAGACATTCTTTTTTTTTTCTTTCTAATAGGCATTTCAAATTCATTTGGATTTGGTGGTCACAACTCTGTCGTGGCCTTTTCCGCTTTCAGGCCCTGATTGCCACCAACCTGTCTGCACTTCATGTAGAACATTGAATCTAAATTAATTGAAATTTTGTTCTCTACATCATTGAGGCTATTTAGTTTATGAGTCCATAATATATAAAAGCTGTAGTCCTGTAATTGTTCATTTTATGCTAATTGTGATCTGATGGTTAGCACCAAGGCTATTATGCTGTAGAACTTTTTTAATGTAGCACGGAGGTTTCATTGGTTTGGAGTTATACAGCAGATAGAAAGTGTGGAAAGAGCTTATTTAAAAAAATTTCTTACTGTTAAGTAAAGATATTTATTAGCAAACATGTATGATGTTATCATCTATGATACTTCTTGTTATTAAATCTTTGTTGGTTATATTTGAATCAGTTCATAGGCTAAATCTGTCGTTCCTGGAAACCAGTTTTGTGCATGCATAGAATCTCTGTAATAGCCATCTGTGTTTTTTAATAAAAAAAAGGTAATAATTTTGTGTTTTTTTTTAAAGGTAATAATCATGTGTTGTTTAGTTGTTTTTGGCTGATTGTAATTTGGCTGCATGCTGTCCTCCCAAATGCAGTTTTGGGGATTATTATTATCTGAAAAAATTGAAATTTATATAAGGGGAGACTCATCTTCGTACTACTAGGTTAGGCAAAATTACAAAATTTAGCAGTGATGTATTATAAAATTTATAAATAAATTAGTAATTAATAATTTAATTAGATTATCAAATCTTAATTGTTCAGACAAGTAATTAAAATGAATCTAAATTTGTATTTAGTTTTCTTACAATGAAATTCCATATAGTTACAGAAATCATATGATGTTGATTTTACAATATAGTATTATTTTTTCAAATAGTGTAGTGATGCAATTTACACACATTTAGAAGACGGTTTTTTCCATATTCGAACTTCCATAAATTTTTAAAATGAATTTTTATTAATCAAAGTTGCACCTGTAATTGTTTCAAAGATTTTGAACTTAGTATTTTGAGTTACAACCTTAAACTCTTATGACTGAACAAATTTTAAATGTGTGTAAATCTTTTAACATAAAAGATTTTGGTTGTTAATCAAAATTTAGAATTGCTTTCAAAGGAACAATTGAAATCTTTTAACAATGACGTTAAACTTCTATGCAATAATAATGTAGTTTCTTTTTTATTATTATCGGTCAATATAACTGTAACATTACTAAAAATATTTGAGTTTAATTATATATATTTTAAAAATCATATAATTTATCTCAATTAAATATTTGTGATTGATTAATAATGTAATTTTTTCTATACCATAAAATATTCAAATTTATCAAACACCTTTAAAATTTAAAACAGTTATTAAATTAGTAAAAATAAATTACTAAACAACTTTAACTTTATTTTTAAAATAAATATTTTTAACTTTAGCTTAAAAATAAATTTCGAACAATCAATATCTACACTAAACACAAAGTAGAATGTTTAAGATATCATAATTAAAATTTAAAATTATTTAATAAAATATAAATTTTCAAATGCTTAGTACTATTATTCATATTTCGATAAATAATCATAATTTTTAAAATATTTTAAACTTATCTACAAAAAGTTATTAAAATATTTGTATACTATACATACATTTAATAACTTAAACGATAAGGGAAACAAATATATTTGTATACTATACATACATTTTATTACATTATACTTATAGTAAGGGAAAAAAAATGAAACTAAAAAAACTTAAAAGATAGTTTTATAGAAACCGCCAACAAAATTTTGAAATTTAAAAAAAAAAATAAAAAATTAATTTGACCGATAACCGCATAGGAGAAAAAAATAAAAAAAATAAGAAGAAAAATGTACCATATGAACCGGACCGTGCGCACTGAAGCATAGCACATTCCCGCCACAACGCGAACCATTTTCCCGCCAAAACAATGCCCTAACTCTAGAAAATAAACACTAGACATCCAAAACAGTTCATTTTCTTCCTCCGTACTCACACTCTCCTCTCTCGTTCTCTCAGAAGCCTTCGAAAATGGACTTGAGCGAAGAAGTTAGGCAAGCTCACAAGCGAGAATTCGCCGATTTCTTGGATCAAGATGTACTTATACTTATCACTTCTCTCTAACTATCATTTTTTTTTTTTTAATTTCTTCATTTTCAACAATTTTAATTATTTGTCGAATTAGATCGGAAAGGGCATATACATGGACGAAATCAAGGCTCTCATCAACCACAAACGCCGCCGTCTCATCGTCAACATATCCGATCTTCACAACTTCCGCGACTTGGGAAACAGGCTAGTAACCGCTTTTACTTTTTTTTTTATTTGTTTCAATTGAAGAAGAATTCAATTCTGGATACGAAACTATGATGCACGTGCTGCTTAGTGTTTAAATTCTGTGCGATTTTCGTGTTTTTTTCTTCAGGATTCTGAGGAATCCAAGTGAGTACATGCAATCGTTCTGTGACGCGGTTACCGATGCTGCTCGTGCTATTGATCCGAAGTATTTGAAGGAAGGTGAGCAAGTTCTCGTGGGATTTGAAGGTCCTTTTGTTTCTCGTAGGGTTACTCCTAGGGATCTTCTTTCCGAATTTATTGGTTCTATGGTCTGTGTTGAAGGGATTATCACCAAATGTAAGTAATATTATATTTTCCCTTTTACTCTTTTTTCATTTTCCCGTTTTATTTGTCGTCTATAGTTTGTATGATTCAATGCCTGCTAGTTTTTCATGATGTTAAGTTTTAAAATAAATGGTTTTTTATTGTTAGCATTTTACTGGAACTTGTATGTATGATTAAACGTTCTTTTATTCAATTGCTCCTTGATGAGGTTCAATTAGCAGCTTTGGTTACCTTTTTTTACGCCAATCGTTTTTTACTTTGAATTTGCTGGGATTTGTAGGTGCTTCTGTTCAAGGGTTTAAGCTTTACCTTTGTACTTATTGTCATTGGTTAATGATTTGGAACTGAATTTTTAACAATAACTAATGTTCAATTTTACTTGTACTTTAAGATTAGAAAGAGCATCAATTTTAGTTGTAATGTATAACGCAATTGGAAATTAGGCAAAGATTATCCAAATCCTAGTTACGAAACATTAAGGACAAAAGTGTTCAATTTCAGTTTGGTTTAGAAATCTTTCAATCTCTTTAGTTTTTTATTTCTTAAAGAATCTCTCAAATTTTTATTATAACACATAGTAGATGTGTTACGTAGGTATGGATAGGGTTTAGAGTACTGAAGAAGCTATAATCTTAATCACTTGCACTAATGTTGGAGGGTAATTATTGCTTATGTTTGGATCCAGACCCATTTGATGGGTAAAATTTACACGTTATGGATTATTCTTTTGGATATGGTTAGGTTTTGGGTCTGATAAATATTTATATGGGTGGCATGTTATGCATTACGCTAGAGGATAATGGTAGTATGAAGGTCATTTTTGTCATTGGGTAGTTATTTTCTCATTTTCTCTTTCCTTTCTGTTTCATACGAATTGTATTTATGAATACTCAATTCAAAAAGTTCTACTAATGCAAACAAGTACTCTGGTTCAAGGATGCTGGAATCTAACCTGTCACTTTCATTTATAGGTTCTCTTGTAAGGCCAAAGGTTGTTAAAAGTGTTCATTTCTGTCCCACCACTGGATCCTTCACTAGCCGTGATTATCGAGATATTACATCTAATCTGGGTTTGCCCACTGGGTCTGTTTATCCTACAAGGGTAATTCTCAAGATCCTTGATTTCTAGCATCATTTTTATTTCCAGAAGATAAAATTTACTGATGAAATGTTTATTGTAGGATGAAAATGGCAACTTGCTTGTGACCGAGTATGGATTGTGCAAATACAAGGATCATCAAACCTTGTCCATGCAGGAAGTTCCTGAAAATTCTGCACCTGGTCAGCTCCCAAGAACAGTGGATGTCATTGCTGAGGAAGACCTTGTTGATTCTTGCAAGCCTGGAGACCGTGTGGCTATTGTTGGGATATATAAGGCTCTTCCAGGAAAAAGCAAAGGCAGTGTGAATGGTGTATTCAGGTAGCTTCAAAAACTATACTGAATAATTCCGTTGCTCTTACTTTATTGAACAGAAACTTGATTGATTGATGTGAATGCAGGACTGTACTCATAGCCAACAATGTATCTCTTCTCAACAAAGAGGCTAATGCTCCAATATACAGTCCTGAAGACCTAAAAAACATAAAAAAGATAGCCGAAAGAGACGATACATTTGACTTGCTTGGTAATTCACTCGCACCTTCTATACATGGACATTCTTGGATAAAGAAAGCAGTGATTTTATTGATGCTTGGTGGAGTGGAGAAGAACTTGAAGAATGGCACTCATTTGAGAGGGTTAGTGCTTTCTCATTATATATCCCTTTCTTTTGTTGGAAGATGGTGTTGTTGAAGTCCGACACATTCTTAGCATTTATTTCTGTTAATATTGTTTACGAAAGTTTTAAATACTGGCCTGCCCTTCATCTTTTAGTGACATTAACATGATGATGGTTGGTGATCCCTCTGTTGCCAAGTCTCAACTCTTGAGAGCAATTATGAATATTGCCCCCTTGGCCATATCAACTACAGGTCGGGGTTCTTCTGGGGTTGGTTTAACAGCAGCAGTTACTTCAGATCAAGAAACAGGTAAAACAATTTTCGTGGGAAATACATAAATTTCTTTAAGACATTTGTCACCAACTGAAAAATTGTAATTGCTGTCAGGAGAAAGAAGGCTAGAAGCTGGAGCAATGGTTCTTGCTGACAGAGGTGTTGTCTGCATTGATGAATTTGACAAAATGAATGACCAAGATCGTGTAGCTATACATGAAGTTATGGAACAGCAAACTGTAACTATTGCTAAAGCTGGAATCCATGCATCACTTAATGCCCGTTGCAGTGTGGTGGCTGCTGCAAATCCCATTTATGGAACTGTAAGTGGCATTTTGCTTATTTGCTGTTCCGTTTTAAATTTAACAACAAAGGTTACTAATATTGTACTGATTCTTCAACTCTTTTAGACCTTACTTTGTTGCTTTTGTTGTTTGATTCTACAGTATGATCGTTCATTGACTCCAACTAAAAATATTGGACTCCCAGACTCTTTGCTTTCTCGATTTGATCTATTGTTTATTGTGTTGGATCAAATGGATCCTGATATTGATCGCCAAATATCAGAGCATGTCCTGCGTATGCATCGATTCCGTTCTGCCATTGATGGAGGTAGATAAGCAGTTTTAAGAAAATGCTAGGAACATGCCTACACTAAAGAATTCAAATTAACTTACTTGCCGATGCAGGGGAGGTAGCACATGATGGGAGCTCAAGATACGGAAGAGAAGAGGAAGCTGACACAGAATCATCTGTCTTTGTCAAATATAACAGAATGCTACATGGAAAGAAAACTGATAGAGGTCACAAACGTGACACACTAACAATTAAGTTTCTTAAAAAGTATATCCATTATGCTAAGCATAGGATTCAACCTGACCTGACTGATGAGGTGATGTAACTAATAGCAATATCATTTTTTTCTCTTGATTTATTATAAACTCTCACATCTTTTTTATGGATTTGTTCTGATCCCTTTTATCAATTAAATTTTTCCTCAGGCATCTGACCAGATTGCCACAGCATATGCTGAGCTCAGAAATGCAAATTCAAATGCAAAGGTAAGCAAGCATTAGGGCTGCAATTAGGTGGAAGCATATCAGTAGTTGTACATATTGGTTTATTATTGATACCTTGCTGGGTTTATGCAGACTGGAGGAACACTTCCAATAACTGCTAGAACTTTAGAAACCATAATACGTCTCTCAACTGCTCATGCCAAATTGAAGTTGAGCAGGAAGGTACTGTACTTGGCTCCCATGTTTCAGATATTTGTAATTTGTAACAGCATGATTCGTGAGATACATGTCCATTTTGGCAACTATCCCAACACGTCCACAGAACAATTTCAAATTAACCTCGCTGTCTACCTTCTTAGTTACATTTGAATGTTTGGATATCCTGCCAAAGTTAGTTATAGGGATCAACATTTTGCAGCCCAACAAATCACTTATTTGGTTGTTTGAATGGTGGATTAAGGAGTATGTCATTGATATCATTAACATTATTTTCAGCCAAAAGTAATGGTTTTATCTCTGCCAAATGGCCAAAAGTTACTTTTAGGCAAATGTTTGAAAACATTAGACTTACTCTTGCAAAATTAATTCTTCTAAAATACTGAATCTAAAAAGTAAATTTACGTAGTTACTCATGCATTCGGCACCCAAATTGATATATATTTTTTATTCTTGTTGCGATTGATATTCTGCTTATAAGATGAACCTGGTGGCACTTTAACAGCTAGTGATTGTGTTCAGCATTCTTCATGATTGAATCATCACCTGTCTTGACAGGTTTCAAAGTCTGATGTCGATGCTGCTTTAAAGATTCTTAACTTTGCAATATATCATAAAGAACTGACAGAAATGGATGAGCGTGAAGAAGTGAGAGAAAAAGAAAGAGAACTGGAGAAGAAGCGTAGGGCTGATGGTGAAAATGATGGTCCTGATCATGGTCCTAAACGTAGAAGAGAGTAAGTGATGGTGGATATGTATACTGACTCTATTTTGGGAAGCTAATATACTCGTTGCAAGCCTATCTATATCTTAATTATTACCATGTTTGCAGGCATATATTTTCATATTCTATCCAGCAGCTATATTAGCATCCTTTAATATTGAAGTTTTAATTGTCTGGATTTCTTGAACTTAGTTGGCCATTTATCAACTCTCTTCCCATTTTTCTTTTTACTAGATCACCATCAGATCCCATGGATGTAGACGATACCTCAGCAGCCCAATCTGCTGTCGGTCTCACTCCTGAAAGGTCTGTAATTGTCAATCTTCAGCCTCCTATAACTTTGTTTTATTATATTGAAATCAGTTCTCTACCTGTTTTGGATGTAAACTGTGTTCCATGAAATGCAGAACCGAAGCATTCAATTCTCTATTTGGTCAGCATATGCGTGCCAACCGCCTAGATCTCATATCTATTGCAGATGTAGAGGCTGTTATCAATAGAGGGGCAGATTCCCCTTACAGCTCGGCAGATATATTGCTCCTGTTAGAGGTACTTTTTCTGAGGTGTTCCCGAATTGATTCCCTTCGAAACTTACTACAGTATTGTCCTGGATTATTATATAAATAGGCGCATCATACATATTGATTGAATAACTATAATGTCCAGTTATACAGTTTGCCATTTGTTTCTCTCTTTTGCACCGTGTCTTTAAAATTATGAATATGTGGTGTCATAATCCTGCCACAAACTCCATTTACATTGTCTTTTGTCTTTTCTGAAATTTCAGAAGTTGCAAGAAGACAACAGATTGATGTTAGTTGATGGAATGGTGCATATGATATCATAGATGTAAAATCAGTGCACAATTATCTCAAACGAAGATTCTGGGAGGTATGAGATTTCGTTATTTGACTGTAATTTTCTCTGTAGAGATGTATCATGTATGTTTCCATAATACATTTTTTGAAATACTCAGTTACATCTGTAATCACCCAATTCTCATGGTCATAAAACCAATAAAACAACTATGAGAAATGATGAAGGGATAAGATGATTTGATGTGGCTACATTCCAAAGTTTGCTCTTTTAAATTTTTTCACTAAAACAAACTAAACAAATTTCAGGGAGCAGATTCTGCTGCTATGGTAGTAAGCAGTCTACATTGATGCGAGACTTGAGATTTTCAATTTTCAGAGTTTCTGTTTATTTGCTGCCTGAGAGCTACATGCTAATACCTCAACAAGAACAACCAATGCAATGATGTTGGCATTTTTTTAACTGAATTATTTTGGGTTATAACAAACTTAGTAATCCCTTGGAAAGTTCTTAGTTCTGTCTATAATTGACACTCCCTATCTTTATGTATTTCAATGCTGCTAACTGCCAAGTATTTATGTGTAAACAAAGCTTCTACAATTGAGCTCCTTTATTGGTACGTTTTATGAAATGAACCTTAATTGTTTCCCTCATCTACGCCGCTGTACATTTTTCTAGCCACATAGTTCAAGTTGATGGGTCGTTTGTTGCATAGAGCGGTTGCAATCTTTAATCTTAAAATATATAAATTAATGTCAAGCATGTATCAAAATGTGGGTTGATCCACCCTACCCAGTAACACACTCGACAAAAATAGTATCAATGACTGCTCTATTAAAAAGAGTTGCACACAGCAATTACAGCATGTTTCAGATTATTTTATTAAAAAAGTTAATAGAAAGCAATAATCAGAAGTTAGATTTTTGATGTTTATTAATAGGTCTGGAAAATTAACAGAATCTGATAAAAACAAAAGTGAGTTGTAAAAACAAACACAAATTAGCAACCTATAAAAAAAGCACAAATGAACTGAACTGATTTGTACTATGTAATTTAATACATCGACAAGATTGTACTCTTTAAAACAATATGCCTCAAAACAAACAAAGGATATAGACCGAAAAATTGGAATATTATTGAAAGCCTCAACACTAAAATCTATGGTTATTTTGCTTGAGGATGTATGTCATCGGGGGAAGAAAATCTTAACTGATTTGAATTTTCTTTTACCATAATATGTAGAGATTTACTGTTAACCATGTTTCTGTTTCTGAAACATCAAAAGCTAACCTTGTACAGGAGGTGCGCATGTCAAGAGGAGGTAGCCGATAAAAAAATAATCAATTTCGCTGCTCCTATTTATACACTCCTCACCGAAAGTTGTTTGAAATAAAGTTAAAAATACACTACCCCAAATAATAAAAAAGGTTTAATTGCTTGTGAAATAAATAGAAATAGAGATTTAACATGCGAAGATGGTAACTTCAGAACATACACTTCCATATTTTTATATTTTATATAGAATATAAGTATTCCAAGTAGTAGCTCTATGACCATCATGCACATACACATCATTCTATTATACTAATATGCAAATTCTATCATGTAATACTATCTCGATAGATGGTAGATCATGAATTAATTCTAGAAAATAGTCTAATTACACTGTATTTCAAAAGTAGAACGAAGTTCACAATCTTCTTTATCTTTACAATTGAGACAATGATTTTATCGAAATAAATTTGACAAAAATAAAATAAAACAAATACTTTGAGTTTTTAGACACATTTTTTCTTAGTTTTTGTTAAACTTTCACTGATATCAATTATAATTAAAAATTAAAATGATTTTCAAATATTTATACATGGTAGAACAACTAGTCTATAGTAGTATTATATTCAATTACTACATACGAAAGTACATTGTTTTACCATGTACTTGTGCGAAAGAAAGGAGCGTAAAATTCTTTTCATTTATCTTCAAGGGTAAGTTGTGGCACCATCACTAACAAAGTAACTTCTATATTGATCCTCCAAAACAAAGTTAAGTGTTAAAGATAGATATATATAATGTATTGATAAACATAACACAAAGGACTCTGTGGCCCAATGGATAAGGCGCTGGTCTACGGAACCAGAGATTCTGGGTTCGATCCCCAGCAGAGTCGTTTTTATGTTTTCGTAATTCAAATTAATTTTTAAAGCGCTGCCATTCGTTTATTTGTTGTTATTCAAAGGTACATAAAATAATACCAACAGTCAGGATGGCCGAGTGGTCTAAGGCGCCAGACTCAAGTTCTGGTCTTCGAAAGAGGGCGTGGGTTCAAATCCCACTTCTGACAATTCCTTTTGTTTTTTGCTTTTATCTAAAATAACCGTTAGCACCGATTTCATTAATAAATTTTCTCCTTCCCCAATTTAGAAAAAGAAGTTTGCTACAACCTCATGGTTAAATATAGGCTTCATTTGAAAAATAAATAAAAATCTCACCCATTCTATTAATTATTTATTTACCCAAAGGTTCTTAACTATTTTACCTCTTTTTTGTAATAAACAATAAATTTTATAATGAAAAAATAAATTAATTCTCAAGCTTTAAAAGTAACAAATTTAATATTGCTATGCTTTGATCAACCAGTTACTATATCTAAGAACTAATGTAATACAATATTATTTTCTGAACATATATTTCTTTGAGACAGTTATTATCTGGATAATTAAATAATTTGTAACAAGTAAATTAATTTTAAAAAAATTAAATACTGAAATTTTGATATAAAAAACATTTATTTTTTGAAATTTTTATTTTTGAAACAAGAGTAATGTAATGTAAGAATAAAAACTTTATCCCGATTCATTCAAAATTTCATTCATGAGACAACAGGATATCCAAACAAAACCCAAATTTGTTTCTGTATCTTTTCCTCCCCTAAAAATCAGGTCGTAGGAGTGGATTCATATCGGTTGAAGGTCAAAGGAAGACATGCCTATTTCTGGGTTGGCCAACAAAACTACAGCCACTTTTTTCCCAAACCTAAATCAATAATTCTTGTATACACCAATTCTCAAATTATACATCATTTACAACAGAAAAAAGAGGAATGTTTCGTTTGCTTCTATGTCTCTTTCTTGTTTTCACCCTTCATTTTTTGTCTATGGAGGGCTGAGGTGGTTGTTTTGCATCACAGAAAGTTAGATAAACCAATGCTGCAACTCCAGTGAATACTAACACCGTTTTTAGCCTGCTTTCACTTCTTGTGACTTACTTTAAGAAAAATCTCAGTTTCACTCCATCCACCTTTATAAATTACGGAGAACAACGGGCGCGGACATCATGTGTTCTTAACCTCAGATCCAGATCCAACAGAAGTAGCCTTCAGTTGCTCCAATTTCTTCCGAAGATAGGCTTGTTTAAGTTTCTCGCGATGAGCTGCTACCTGCTCCTGTCTGCGTAGCTTAATTTCGGAAGCCTTTTCTCTTGCACGATTAGCTTCTTCATGAACTTCCCTGTAAATCAATATGAAAATAAATGACCAGATTAACCATTTGCCCACAAAATTAACTAAGTAATATTACCCAGATAATCCTGGATAAAAAAGATAAGATTACCCAGAAAAATCCTGGATAAAAAAGTTCAAACATAAGGGGGACTGTTAGAGAACTCGTAATTACTGTGTTCTACATCTACTGCTAGCTGCATTGCTCTTTTATTCCACATAGACTATTTCTGCTGGAAGGTATAGTACCTTTTGCTACTTCTGTTAATTTAGGATTCTTGTAGCTTAACGTTTGTTAGTTAGAGTTAGTTTTATTAACTAACTGATAGTTAGAAGCAGTAACCAAGCTCACTGAACTTCAATAAATACAGAGGTTCAGACTCTGCACCTTGCAATCTTCATTATCATCATCATCATCATCATCAAAAATAGAACTTCCAAATTTTCTTCTCCATCCTCTCAAAAGTCAAAACATTTTATTTCACTTTCGTTTCCCTCACTTTCTCACCAAGTATGAATTGTAATACATAGACTTTGTCACAAACATTCTTCTCACAGTTGCAAACAGATTTAGCCTCTGCGTTGAACCAAAATCCCCACACAGAAAGTTTGACATTTTTAACCTTTGAAATTTGAAAGGAAACCCTCAAATCATTGCTATGACTCCCACCTATTAAGCCTATTTTGGTAAAATCGATTTTAATCTAACCAAAAAACATTAATTCTGTCCAAAGTTAAGTATCCAATCGATCAAACAAAGACCCACACAAAGAACCTTTGCTTGAATCTATCCTAGCTATATACTATATAGTACAAAAACATTGCATTTTCAACAAAAAACAAATTTCAAGGAAACAAATCGTGTACCTAACATTGCGCTTGTGTTCAGCCCCATCAACAAATCCAGCAGTCCGGCCAGGCCCTACAGGTTTCAAGTTAAACAGCAAAAAAGCATCACCATCGGCACCAGCATGTTCATTTTCTGGCAACACATTGGGAGTAGTAGAGACATCATCACAATCATCGACCTTGCGAACAAAGTCTACACAATACTTCTCTTTATCCTCTTCATCAGACAATTCTCCCTTAACCAACTTATCATACAACTCAGCCTTCTTCTCCAAAGCAGCATAGCTCACCGATCCATCATTAATAGCTTTCAACTCAAGTTTATCCCTAAACATAATAACAAACACAAAACCCCAAATAATCAACACACCCTGTTTGAATAAACAACTTAATTATACAATAAAAGTGCTTATTGTATAAACAACTTTTATAACAAAAGATAAAACAAAATCAATTTATTTCAAATTAACTATAAGTTGTCTCCATAAGCTATACCGTAGAACTTACAAAAGAAAACAAATTAAATACACCTCATAACTATGTTCATAAACTCTCCTAAACAGCCTCATACTCACAAATGCTTCCTTTAACAAATAAACTCAAATAAGTCAATCCCAACATACACTAATTCAATTAGCTATTATCTAAAGATGTGAGATAATAATCCAACTAATTCCTAAATAAATAATTAAATAAAATTGAATCAGTATAATTAAGTTAAATAAATATATGGTGGTTTTACTTGTGAGCACGGGCATCGACACCGGAGTTCTTATTGGAGAAGGGATCTTTGGTAGAGATTCTGCTTTTGGCGCGTTGATATTCGGCGTCGGTGGTTGATAATTCTCTGGACTTTTTGGAATCTTCTTGAGACTTGTAGAGTTGGGCTTTCAATTCGAGGATGGAGGATGCACCTACACCTTCTATGGCTCTGTGTTTCTTCGGCATAATCGACGATTCCGTTAGCCATCCAAGCGATTCAGTCACCACTCTCCCCTTCCCCGTCGCCTCCTCCGCCCCTTTCATCTTTCAATCGAATTCGATTGTTTGTTAGGGTTTAGGTTTCCTTCTTCTTCCTCTCCTTCTCCTCTTTTCTATTTTTTCAATTTCCTATAATTTGTAAATTTTAGTATTTTTCGCAGTTTAAATGTTAGTTTTATTTTATTTTTTAAAGATTTATTATGTTCTTCCATTATTATTTTTAAGATGGATAATGTTGGTCCTTTTTCTTCAATAGGTTAAATATAAAATTAAAAAGCGTTGACTTAAAAGAGGAGTGTTTCGAATTCAATTGAGACAATAATTATGTAACTGTTATCGTAAACAACAATCGGTAAGTCAATATTTTTTTATTTTATATTTAATTTTGTGAAAAATATATTAAAATGAAGCAATACTAACAGAAAAATATGATTTACCTATTGAGAACCACAAATCCAAAACTGTTGCAATTCTATTTATTTGAATTTTCTTTTAATTTAAGTGATTTTAAAAAATTAAACTAAAACTTAGACGTTTTATTATTTCGATATGTAATATGATAAAAAGAAAGAAAAAAAAAGGTGATCATAAAATAAAATTTCTCATACAACAATTAATTATTTATATGATAATTAAATAAATAATAATTATTAAACGAATTCCTTAATATTAAAAAAAATACTTTATTATGGCTCTGAGGCATTTCAATATTTTTATTATTTTGGTGCTACTTTTAAACCTCTTGTTTCCAAAATAGGGTTTTTGAAAATGTAATTTTGAGGGACATAAATTATTTAAAAACAAAGTAAATGATATGAGAATTTGATAGGGAGATTAACATCTTACATTTCAAATCGTAATTTTAAAATAATGTTGAGAAACAAGTTGAACAATCTTATCATAACAACTAAATTAAATTGATTTTATGCTTGCAAGCACTTCAATTATTTGCTATGAACAATTAAAGTCTAGTAATAAACTCCATTTTTATGAGTCATACCTCACAATAGTTATCACCACCTTTGGCACGTGTCTCTATGCTAATCAAGACACTTTTATAATGGCTAGAATCGACTATGTTCTCTTTTATCTTTCAATTGCTGAGGGAAATGGATCAGATATCCTTCGAGCTATACACTTGGTGCAAGATCATAGCTATTAGAAGATGACATTGGAGTTGTACTTAAAGTTGGTGATTGACCGGTTACAATATTCCACATGCAACTATATTTTTTAAGTTACGTTCATTTCTAGGATTTTTTTACTTCTATATCATCTTTTTCAAAATTTTCAATTAAAATATTCTACTTTATAATTTATATATCAAAATACTTTATTTTTTTGCTACTTGAAGATCGTAGTTTGGAGATGCGACCAGTTAAATGACATTTTTTTTTTCTAGTAGAAGGTCGCCGACTGGGGATGCAACCTCTCAAAAGTTTTCTTTTAACAAAAAATTAATTCGTCTTCAGTTTTATGTAATTGTTAATATTTTTATATATAATTAAATTAATAAATAATTATATTAAATAATATATTTATAATTATTTATTTATTATTATTATTATTAAAAATTGTTATAATTAAAAATAATTAAAATTAAAATAGGAAATTAATATTATAATTTTCAAATCAAATACATTTAAAAAAAATGATACATCAAATTTGAGTAGATGTGTCCGTTGTGTTTGGACAATGTTTAATAGTATGACCACGTATCCGACATAATTTATATTTTTTTGGTACTCTTTATGTATATTGCGTTTGTTTTTTGGACGACCTTTCTTAATTCTCTGCATTAATGGATTGTGACACAACTTAATACCTGTTGAAAATGATGGAAACTAAATGGTATTGATGATGGCATTTAATGCTGTGAATTGGAAAAAATGAGAAGTCTCACATAAGAGGAAATAAACTCATTAATAGCATTTATAAGGTGTAGGTATTGCACTTGGGTTGGGCCCCAAGGGGCACTGCAATTTTGTGAAGGAGGGAGAACGCAAGCAAATGGACCACCACACGCGCGCGCCGTCTGGCTTGGCTTGGCCACAACTTGGTGCATTAATTACTAACTGCCCTTCATCGAGTCAACATCAATATTCTGATCCAGTCAAAACCCTAATTTGACTGAGCTTCTGTTTTGCCCGGTCAAAACCCTAATGCTTAGTCTTCCCCACGTGTCACTTGTTGCCCGGTCAAGAAATCATGGTCAAACACGTTTTCCTATTTCTGAGCGCACTTCTAGTGGTCAGATAATGGATTTCGTGACTGATGGATCCCCTATTTTTCTCAGATCCAGTTGTGAAAATCCTCTATAAATAGAGGGATCACCTCAGTTGGAAAATCACACCAAAAGCTCTTCGTATCTGAGGCTTCTTCTTCTTCTTCTTCTTCTTCTTCTTCTTCTTCTTCTTCTTCTTCTTCTTCTTCTTCTTCTTCTTCTTCTTCTTCTTCTTCTTCTTCTTCTTCTTCTTCTTCTTCTTCTTCTTCTTCTTCTTCTTCTTCTTCTTCTTCTTCTTCTTCTTCTTCTTCTTCTTCTTCTTCTTCTTCTTCTTCTTCTTCTTCTTCTTCTTCTTCTTCTTCTTCTTCTTCTTCTTCTTCTTCTTCTTCTTCTTCTTCTTCTTCTTCTTCTTCTTTTTTTTTTT
>JBBPBS010001017.1:5965276-5998584 GCA_037974835.1 Cicer judaicum | reverse complement strand
TTCTTCTTCTTCTTCTTCTTCTTCTTCTTCTTCTTCTTCTTCTTCTTCTTCTTCTTCTTCTTCTTCCCTTAGTGCTATAATACGAGTGTCAGTCATACGACTGCCATACAGAGGTGTAATTCTAGAACGATTTTCTACAGTGCAGTAGAAATCCGATACAGAGTATCTGGGCTGTTTTATCCTAGGGACTTCGTGGTTGATAGTTTGCCTTACACAATTTGGGCAGTGCCTCGAAACGTCTTAAAGAGAGCGACCTAGTCCGCGACTCAACCCAGTAATTTTAATCGGTGGCATTGTTATTTTTCAAAAGTAACTTTTTGAAACAACAATACCTTTATATTGTGGCCAATATACTTTGTCTGGTATGGGTGGGAAGGCTTCGTCGTAGACTTTTAGTATCGTTTCCTCTTTGTACAAATTAGGTATAAGGCTCCAACAATCATATTTTATGCTAGAACATGTTGTTATGACATGTGAACAAGGCATATGTTTAGCGTGATATTTTTCACAATAGCACCACTTGTTATGAATGTTTACACTGAAGTGACCAATTGGTCACCCTTCCTTTGGAACTACTGTCCAATGGACCATGAAAGTAAGGTTGCTCTGATCAAAACTATCTACTCTATGACTATTGGATTTACTTATTTCTAATTTCATAAAATTTATGCAAGTTTCTGTGTATACCTGACCATAAGCTAAAATTGACGCGTGTCGATTTCCCATGGTTGGAAATAGTGTCATTGTTTTAAAATAAGTTGATTGGACCAAAGCAGTGATGAGAAGGTTACGCCTGCCTTTTAATACTCTATTAATCGACTCCACAAGGTTGGTTGCCATCTGACACCAACGGCTACCTCCATCGAATGCTTGCATTCCAATATTGTCGAGGTATGTTGTCTAACCATTTTAAAGCCTCTAGGCTTACTATGCGATTTATCTACAGTAATATCGATATATAGACTCATTGATCGAGTAGCCTGTATTGAAATAGTAGGCAAAATATTATTACACTAATTATATAATTTAGGAATGGAATTATTAAAAATTAAAAATGAAATTACTACTCATAGAAACAACTTTTTTCTTCAAAGCATTGTCCTTAAATTCCCTTGCAAAATTTTGTGAAATATGTCGAACACAAAACATATGCTTCGACGGAGGATCTTGCCACCCATTATTCGTATTATTATACGCACTCTTAATTGATTCGTGTCTATCTGAAATCATACAAATATTGGGTTGTGGAGTGACGTATTTTATCAAATTTCTCAAAAAAAAACTCTAACCTTCTTTTGTCTCACCTTCCACAAGAGCATAAGCAATATGAATGTACTATCAATAGAGTTCCTTTGTACTTTCTGTACAACCAAGTCTCGTCAACATGTACTATCGGTTTGCAGTATTTAAATGCAGATATGCACGGAACAAAAGCCCAAAATAGTCTATGAAAGATCCTTATCCTATTTATCAAACTATTATCATGATAAGCTGGGATTGTTTCCATTTCAATTTTGGTTTCTATAGCAAATGTTTGCATAACCAACAACTATTGTGGGAGTTGATTGTAAGACTTTTCCCAACTGCCATAAATTTGTTTGAGTGCTTTAATTTTTTCCCCCTTTCAGGCCTTTCTATAAGTAACTGCGTAGTTGTGCAAAGTCTGAATCTCAGCAATAATGACATTCACTTTCATTGAAGGATCTAGTTTCACAACTTGCATTATGCTTGTACATATCATGTTAGAATCGAGTTTCGTATGATCCTGTGACAATGCATAATTTGTGCATGTATGAGACACATTCAATTTATCAATCACCCACTGTTCACTCTTTTTGCGTTGCTACAAAAGTTCCATATCCACCAACGACTCAATACTACATTCCGGTTTCAGAAATACCAACCCCATCATCCAACAGAAAGTGGGCTTTTCTATAATTTGTTTGGAACACAGTGCACAACTCTTGAGTCGACTTATGTTGTGTTTGACTCAATGTATAATAATTTGTCTCAAACTTTTGTGGAAGCAGCTGATAGTGGTTCTAATCCACCTACAACTAACGTTCAGGATAATGATCAAGATGAACTAGAAGAACCTCAACTCGTTCAAAGGGCTAGACGAATTCGACAAAATCCTAGACGTGAAACTGGAGGTCATTTAGGTGAACATTAATAAGATGTATTTTTTTAATTAATTTAATGTATTTTGTTTCATGTTATTAATGTAATTTTTCTTATTAATGTATTTTCTTTTAAATTTATAATATAATTTACTATTTTTAATTTTAATTACTTTTAATAGTTATAATATTAATTTCCTATTTTAATTTTAATTATTTTTAGTTATTTTTAATTTAATTTTAATTATTTTTAATTATAATACATTTATAATTAATAATAATAATTATTATTATTATTTATTAATGTATTATTATTATTATTAATTATAAATGTATTATTTAATATAGTTATTTATTAAAATATTAACAATTACATAAAACTGAAAACGAATTAATTTTTTTTAAAATCCTTTGGGAAGTCGCATCTCCAGCGAGCAACCTCCTACTAGGAAAAAAAAACGTTCCTTTAGCTGGTCGCACCCCCAGGCCACGACCTCCAAGTAGCCCAAAAAAATAGGACTATTTGGTATATAAATTACAAAGTAGGGTATTTTGGTTCAAAATTTTAAAAAAAGGGATATATTGATAAAAAATCCTCATTTTTAAATCTTGTCATGGTATATTGAATTTTTTTCAAACTTTTGTGTAAATTTTATTACGACTCTTTTAACTTGTAAACACATTAACTTTTGTGTAAGTTTTATTATGACTCTTTTAACTTGTAAATACATTGTTAGACTTTATATGATTCAATATACAGTATTATGTCTAAGAGTGATTATTTAGAATATAATTCGAGTAGTTTAATTTCAGCGAATTAATAATAGGTGATCTAATAAATTTTGAATAAACTCTTATTCTATTAATGCTAAAAGTTTGAGGATTTGTGGACAGTGTACTATGATCAATCCTTCATGCGTTAAGCGTGTATTTATTGAATGAATGTCCACCTTAGCTTTGAAGATCAAAATATTTAATATTATAAATATCAATTTGTAAACATCTTCCCAATATTTTCTCCACATCAACTCTTAGCCAATATAGCTTATCTCTCTCTCTATAGTTACCTATGCTATAATTATCGAAATTAATTAATTAATAGACATTACCTCAACTTCATGGGAAAAGGTTGTAGTAAATATAATATTGGGTCGGGTACTAGGAGAGTGGACTGAGTACGAGGATTGTAAGTCGAATATTGCCTAGTATGAGGAATACGAGAACTACAAGCTAAGTACGAAGATTAAAAGTTGAGTAACAGGACTTGAGTACGAGAACTACAAATGAAGCATAAGGATTATAAGCCAAGTATGAGGAGGACTATAAGTTTGAGATCACGAATACAAATCCATTAATCATTTTTCTACCGAACTCGCCTATTTTTATTTTGTCTGAACCAAATTTACCAACTTTTGTTTTGTCTCTCAAATTAAATAGTTCCTTGATATCAGTGTTTATCCGTGAGCAACGATATGACTTTCACCAATGAGACAAATTCCGATTCACATTTCAACCATATTTCAATCACATGGTTACAGATCCTGTCGGCCTTGTCACATTGTTAATCTGGTCCACACCTCGTACTTTTACTTACTCAATTCAATAAACTAAAATTTAGTAAGAAAATTATCTAAAATTAACACGATTTTAATTTTTAGTTTAATATATAATTACAAGATTCCAAATTCACTAATACAACTACCCTGAGATCAAATTCATCCAAAAAACAAATTGTTCTCTAATACAACTAAATTTGAATTTGAAACAAAATATTATCTACATTAATAATTTTGTTGATGTCAATAGTAAATCTAATTTTGATAGCTCTCAAATTAACTTACATTTTTGTTTGTTTGCTGGTGTAAGATCAATTTTTTCTTTCTAAAATCATTTTTCTAATTAAATTTTTCTCCAATTTATTTAAATAAATACATTTTACATAAATTGTTTTTATTTTATTTGAGTATATATTTTTTGGTTTTTCTATTTTGATGCGGTGTTTTTTTCATCTTAATACAATCTTAATTTTTATTAAAATTGACATAATAATTTTAATTTTTTTATAAATTTTAATCAACATGATCAACACTTATTTATAATTATACTACTGTTTTGAGTTAATCATCGGGAGATGTGAATACGTTCTCGTATTCGTCCTTTTTTTATTTTTAGCAAATTGGATTTGTTTTACATCAAAATACTTTTATACTAATGAATGAATATAGGTTTTTTAGTAAAAAAATAATATATAAATGAATTCTTAAAACAAGTAGTAGTAGTAGTAGTAATAGGTTAAGACTTAAGAGAGCTTAAAAGTAAGTAGTATCATCCAAGAGAAATCTATCTAGTTTACTAACAACAGCACAATGGCTTCTGGAGGCGAGCACACTCACGAACATGGACATGAAGAACATCATGATCATCATCATGGAGATGGAGATGCAAGTAGCATGTCATGGGTAGGTGGTGATGGGAAGGTGTACCACAGCCACGACGGTCTAGCACCGCATTCACACGAACCAATTTACTCTCCAGGTTTCTTCAGCAGAAGAGCTCAACCACTTATCAACAGAGATTTCAATGAAAGAGCTTTCACTGTTGGAATTGGTGGTCCTGTTGGTACTGGCAAAACCGCTTTGATGTTAGCCCTTTGTCAAAATTTAAGAGATCATTACAGTCTCGCTGCAGTAAGTACTAGCTACAAATTGATCCTATTTTCTATCTTCAAAATCTATATCATTTGACAATTTTATATTCAAGGTGACAAATGATATATTTACTAAAGAAGATGGTGAGTTTTTGGTGAAACACAAAGCACTTCCAGAGGAAAGGATACGTGCTGTTGAAACTGGTGGTTGTCCACATGCTGCAATTCGTGAAGATATTAGTATTAATCTTGGACCTCTTGAGGAGCTTTCCAATCTTTACAAAGCTGATTTACTTCTTTGTGAATCTGGGGGAGGTATTATTTATTAGTTAGTTACTCATTGTCTTTCTAATTGACTTACAAACACTGATTTTCATATGTCATTATTGAGTTAATCGCCAATTTTGTTTATGAAATTTTAGTTATAAGCATAGGAGAAATTCAAATACTTTTATTACATTACTACTTTTAATACATTACACTAATTTTGTGTCCTCTTACCCTTGGCCATCTCGTTCTTATGGATGCTATTGGGCGTGTAATGCTTAGGATAGCCTTGCTTTCCTTGTTTTTACTTTTTTTGTACTCAAAAAAAATATTTTGAAATTTTATTGATGTCAAGGTCCAAATTGTCTGGCATCTACAATTTCAAGGACTGAATTGAAGATGCACTCACTCTAGGTTATTGTTACACTTATATATGATTATCAGTTTGATCCCAGAAAGTTTGGAAATTGACTGGAGTTTTTGTGCAGATAACCTGGCTGCCAATTTCAGCAGGGAACTGGCTGATTATATTATTTACATAATAGATGTATCTGGTGGTGATAAAATTCCTAGGAAAGGTGGTCCTGGAATCACACAAGCTGATCTCCTTGTAAGTGCTATATATATGCATAGCTGTGGCACTTACAAAGATATCTAAACAATTCTTTTTTTTTTTTTTTTTTTTATATATTATTTTTGAATATGATGATAATGGGACTATTTGGTCTTAATTCCAGGTGATAAACAAGACTGACCTTGCACAAGCAATTGGGGCTGACTTGGCTGTCATGGAGCGAGATGCTCTTAGGATGAGAGATGGAGGGCCATTTGTATTTGCTCAGGTTAGTTAAGGATGTTGTCTAGTGTTTCTTACACCTTTTGTGGCTTTAAATATATCTAGTTAGACCTGGATTCTCTACATTCAGGAAATCGATGCAGTTAGCACATCAGGTGTTGTTCAATCAATGATCAGATGGTTTGGGTTGCTTGATGAAAGATCCCTGACCGCAAGGAATCCAATTCCCAAGTTAACACCCTGTTAACACTGTTAGGTCATATAAACTTTAACCCTTAATTGTTTTAAAAAAAACTTTAACCCTTAATCACCTGTTTTCATTAAATTTAAAATACTTTGAATGTTTTTGAGGTATTGTAGGGTTAGTCTGTAGTCTTCACTGACTTCTTTGCTAATTGATGATTGCTGGAAAAGTAAATGCAGAAGTTCATATATTTTTATAGAAATATACTTATTCATAGGCACTAATGTCCAACAAAAATACTAAAATGGGGTTGTTTGATGGTTCACCAAACAGCCAAGTAACTTTCCTAAGCATGTTGGATTTAGTTTGGTTGGTATATATACATTAACAACTTTGTCTTGGAATTAACTTCACTCTTCTTTTCCTCAGTACTGTTGAGTAAAAAAGAACTGGTACAAGTAATAAATTTGAAAGAGAAGTAAATCCTCCCAAGAATAATGAATGCCTTCTTTCCATGTTGTTTTTTAAGTTACTGGTGTTGCTTGTAAGTTATGGACATTTATCAACTGCATTATGCTTGTAAGTTATGCTTTTGTCTGTAGTTACTAGTTAGAAAGAAATTAGTAAGGAACCATTAAGAAGGAAAAAAAAGTAAGCGAAGAACCTTCAAAGTTAGTTTTAGCTGTTAGCCTTTATATTTTTCAGTCATGGGACTCATTAGATTTCTGTTAGTTAGTTTCATTTCCTTTCTGCTTTTCTGTTGAGCTCACTTTGCTCTCTCCTATAGTTTAAACAACTGAATTGTTCACAGACAACTGTCATGGATCTACAATCGAAATTTGTATCAATAAATTTTCAAGAAAATTGATTGATAGACTGATTTATGGATATGTTGTATAGATTTGTTTCCTGAATAGGAAATAAGCAGGCAAGGACTTTTATTTATACTTGAAACTTAGGTATATAGCATTGAATGTGTGTGTTTATCTCATTTGATTAATATAAGTGCAGCAAGGTTTACATGAAACATTTTTTTCTTACTCAAATTTGACTTCTGCCTCTAACTATAATTTAGCAGAACAGGTTCAGAGTATGTAAAGAAACAAAATATGAATTGGACGCTTACTTGTTACTAAATGAATAAATTTGTGTGCATTTGCACTCTTTGTAACATCTTTAAGGCAATAATAACACAGCTTGTTTTGAGCTATCACCTTATAACACGGGGATATATTTTTTCTTCAGATTTTCAATTTCTAGCATCCTAACCACATTCTATGTATGACATGTCTTGTATTACATATGACGATAACTCGTCAATTTTTTACTACTCCCATCCCACTTAACTTCATTTCTGTATAAATGTGCAGGTGAAGCACAACATTGGGGTAGAAGAAATTGTGAATCATGTCTTACAGGCATGGGAAGCAGCTACAGGGAAGAAACGGCGTTGACATTTCTTTGAAAAATGGTGTTGTTGTCTTTTCATTCATGTTAAGTAACTATTTTTTGAAGCACGTAACTTTGGAACTAATCAATATGTATGATTCACATGTCTATCTGCTACAGCTACTGGTTGTTCTGTATTAATAGCAAATTCACACATCCATCAATATGTATGAGTCACATGTTTATCTACTATGGCTATGGCTACTATGTGAATAACTCTTTTCATTAGCAAATGAGATTATTTTTATTACATAATATTGCTTGAATTTAATTGAGTAGTCTCCTTAAGGACTTGAAGTATGTGCATGCATGATTGTTGTGTTTGATGTGCAATGCTAATCTAGTATAGTTAATTTTGGGCTTCAATATGTTTTAGTTCCCAAAAATAGGGTAATTATTGATTTTGGTCACTAAAAATGTAAGTCAATTTGGTCTTTCTTTCTGAAAATGATCACAATTGGTTAATTTTGGTCGCTAAGAGAGTTAAAAACTGACCAAAAGAGTATGAAGAGGGACTAACTGTGATCATTCTTCAAAAAAGAGGGACTAAAAGCATATTTAATTTTAAATGTGTTCTTACATATTTACTAGTAGTATTTAACAAGCAAATCATCATGCCAAGGAGAGAATTGACTAGAGACCAAGTTCTTATAACAAACTCTTGAACTTAATTGGTTACTTAATGTCTGTTATGAGTGATATGAGCAACCTAGACCATTCGACTTCTACAAATGCACCCTATATGCCCAATATAGTAGTACCATACTCTGTAAGAATGTTTCTTATGTGTTGTAAACTTGTAATGTTTCATGTTATAAGTTTGTATGTATTTTGCTCGAATGAGATAGTTGTTCAGTTGCCGTTGATGTTCGAATGCGTATATGCTTAATGTAATAGTTATTTTTGTATCCCAAATTGGAAGTTAGTTGATTGTTTGGTTTTCTTGGACACACACTTAGACATTCACAAGAATACACAAATAGAGAAATGGTGGGCAAAAACTTCAAATCTTGAGCAGATCATTTGAGGACCTTCATTTTCTTCTCTATAAGGTGTGCTGAAGAACCAAAAACAAAGGCTGCTGCAAGGGACGAGGGATGAGGATGATAGGTAGATGTCAGTCCCAATCTTGATAAGATTTAAGGCAGCTAGGGAATTCGACTCCAAGATAAAATCTCTGAACCCAACACTTCAAGCTATTTAAATAACCAATAATTCAGCAACAATATTACTTGCAGAACCACATGATCCTATGAAACCAGAGATTCATTTACACCATTATTATCCCTAAGAAGTCCTTCAAAGTTTGCTTTTCATGAATTGCCAAAGGCACATTAACATTGATTTTAATCACTCCACGGGAATAAATTGTATAGAAAGAGATTATAAAGGAGAGAAAACAGTGTGCATAATCAACTAAAAGATAAACTCAAATAAGAAGAGTATATTTTTTACAAGAAATAATGTTTTTTTTTTTACTGAAGAAATAATAATTTATTAATATTTTGTAGAATCAATTAAAAAATCTGCATAACTTTTTCGTTGAACCAATGTCTTAATGCGCTGACGGCAACGCCGTTTAATTTGCTTTGCTGGTAGATAGCAAAGAACAAAAAAGAAAAAAATATGCGGTGAGCGTGGATCGAACACGCGACCTTCAGATCTTCAGTCTGACGCTCTCCCAACTGAGCTATCCCCGCTAATTGATATTTTTCTCTTTTCTAAGTTGTTATTGCAAAATGGAAGTACTGTTTTCATTTTTGTCATATAGCATCTCACGCTCCCACCATTTTTTTAAAAATGTATTTATTACTTTTATAATATATATATTTTATTGCTATTAGGATTCATGATTTATGATTATTTACTCGTGAATAATCAAAGTAAGTAAATGAACAAGACTATATTTTTAAGTATTGCAATTTATATAAATATATCAAATTATATTTATTTATTTTTTCAAATTAAACTTACAGTGACACAATTGTTTACCCACTCTATGGTCAGCAACACACTTATTATGTTCATAATACATGTAAAAAATATACATTGTAAAATCTAAGAAAATAATAACATACAGCAATCAAACTTCACTTTTTGATGAATGCACTCTATCAACTTACCTTTGATAAAATCATAGCCCACTTACACATATATAAAGTGCATACACCAAAAACTAAAGTGAAAATTAACAAGCAAATAGCCTAATCAAAATGTAAACAAAAGATATTCATCCATATATTATTAGTCAAACAAATTACCAAGTGCATTTATCTTTCCACATGCAACTGGCAACATCTCTTTTTGATTTTGCCTTTCAGGAATATCTTGGTAAGATGACATAGTTGACTCATCACTTCCTTCAATCACTCTTTGCTTTTTCATATATTCCAATTTGTCTTGAAAAAGATATATCAATCCAATGAAAATGACTTCCACTGTGAAAAGGATACTCCAAAACTTTGTGCTTTTTAAGGTTCTCTTATGGTAGGCTTTTAATCCTGTGTAAATGTTGATTATCCCCACAACTGAAACTATTGTCCCTAGTATCCAATGTGCTAAGTACCAATAACTCCTCTCTTTCTTTCCCCTGCATATTCAATTAGAATCTGTCAAACATCTAGATTAAATTATCGATTTAATTCATGCATACCATAATGATAAAGATTTTTTATATTGTCACCCAATTATTACTGTAATATCACTAAAATGTTTTACTATAGTTAGATTTATGATTATTTGTGATTTGTTGACATATTACATTTGGTTTTAGAAAACCTTTTTATTCTTATTTTTATTTTCATTTCATATTTTTACTTTAAATTACAAAACTATAACTTTGATTTAATCCTTTTATGGTTTTCAAAGATTTGTAATACGTATATAGTAAAAATAAGGTAACAATTTTGTAATTAATAGTGAAAACAGGAAATAAGAATAAAAACTTTTTTTCAAATCAAATAGTCCTAAATATTTCCGCTGCTAATTAGCATGCATTAAGAAATATAGAAAATTAAAATAGTTATCGCTACTATAAGTTTATGTAGTTTGGATTACTAGCTTTGTATGAGGTGTAAATTAATATTAATGAATTAACCTGTGAGGTCTGAAAAATCCAATGAAAGCTTGCAACAGTATAGCACCATAAAGTGCTAGGCCTAATCTTTGATGGTTGTTATCAAATGAATTCTCAAATTTTTTTAAGGACATAGCAGCTCCAACTGTGGCAAGAAGCACTGCAAGCATCTGTTAGATGAAATGTTAGATTGTATGTACAATGAGTATAGAAAAATAATAATTATAATTACTATATTTTTATGAGTAGATATGAAACTCATTGCTCTAAGTTTACAATACTCACACACACACTTTACACTAATTACTTGCGCTACACTCTAGACCAAGTGGTTACAACTTGAAATGTATGCAACATCAAATTCTAATTAGGTTAGTTTAAATTATTTAATCATAATATTGTTGTTGTCAATTAAAACAGATAATAGATATATAATCATCATATGTGTGGTCTAAAAGAAAAGAAAATAATTAAAAAAAAGAACATTGGACACACCACTATAAAAGTTAAAGTAAGTTATGATTATGTTGTTAAACAAAGATCAAAACTTCAATACTTCAATCATTACACAATGTAACTTTCAAGAAACATCTTATATACTCCACTCAAATAATTCAACACTACTCCACTTGTCCACTTTTCAGAAAGAACTAATGGAAGAGATATATACATGACCTGAAAAGTAACATGGAAATAGAAGAGGACTCTACTCTTTCTTGATCCAGGTTCAGATTTATTGGATCCTCTTATGGTAAGTATCCCAAGAGGCATTAAGAATCCCATTGAACCCCACAGAAGAAATCCATGTAATGCAATGTCAGATGATTTCTGATGATTTACCTGTTACATTATGTCAATAATATGAAGAAAACAAAAAAGAGAAACTAACTCACTATAGATATGTTGTTAGCTCTTAAACACCGACAAAAACACCGGATATAAGTCTCATTGACAATTTTTACATGGATAAAAATTTGAAAAATAGAAATTGTTGGACATTGACATGTGTGTCAGTATTGGACACCAAGTCATCGACGCGTGTCGAATACTGACACATATCAGTCAGGACATATCTTCATTCTGAAGTGTCGATAATGCGGACACTTGTTTAAGTATTTAGCATGATTGAGAAGAACAATAAGAAGAAGAAAATGAACATGAAGATAGAACACATAGGAAAATTTCAAAGAAATTGGTATACCTTGTGAACTTTGCTATTTGTGTTTGTGTGGCTATTAAAATGATTCACTTCCTCCAAGGTTGTGCATTGAGTGAAGGGAAGAACAGAAGCATAAAATGAAACAATAACAAAGCACACTGACATGTAAGAAATGTGCATTCTCCTAACACAACTATACAAAGTACTAATTACTACACTAATGTTTCTCCCACTGTCTTTCTCTCTCTCTCTGAGTTTTGAAGTTAGAGATGGTTTAGGATATGATTGTTTTTTGGGATGGCAGAGAGAGGTTTTAAAGTGTAGTAGTGAAGGGACTTCATATATATGCTTTTTGTATAAAGAAGCCTTCAATTTTTAAGAGGATGATAATTGATATATACACGCAATATGAAAATTACAATTGTTAAAAGACACTAAGCTATAATTGTAGTAACATGTGTGTTTTTTAATGTAAATTTTAGCTTAGAGTATTAAAAAGAAAGTTTATTAAAATGAAAAAGTTGAGACATGTGTATACTACTTAACTTTTAACGTGGGGTTGGTTGACATTTGATACAATATTGTGTGGACGCGTTTAATTGAGAAACAAATTAATAAGTCAAAATCCAATTAAACACTCTTATAGTCATTTCAATCTCTTTTTTTCTTTACATGGAACGATAAGAAGTATCGCAAACTCTCACACAGCGAGTTTCCAAATTTCAAATTTAGTTACACATGTTGAACCTAATGATTTTAGCATTTACCTAATTGAACTTTATCTATTTCAATCTCTTTAATCTTGTAATTATTATATTGTTATATTAAAAAAAACATTTGCATCTTATTAATAGATCTTAAAGCAAGGCTATGATTAATTTTTTTTTTAGTTTAATTGTGATATTCAACTTCTCTTTTTTATTTATTGTATCGTGCTCGTATAATCTAATGTGAGTATAAATTTTTTTACACGGTTAATCATATGTACACAATACAATAAATAAAAAAGAGAAGTCACACATATATTTTATGAATTGATATATTATTATTGGTTGTTAGTGTATTACTTTTAATTTCTAATTAAATTTTTTAAATGTCTTTGTTTTTGTTTTTTGATTTAAAGAAGACCCACACTCTTTGATTTAAAAATAGTTAATATCATATAACATTAAATAATTGTAATTAGATGACAATGTAAACCAAACTTATATTATTTGTGCACTATCAACTCTTTGTTTTTAATTTTTTGCTTTTTGTATTTTGTTTTCTCACAACAACTGATACTTGGACAATTAAGTAGCTTTTTCAATGTTGTTACTTACACAAATAAATGAGGATGTAGTGATAGAAATTTTTCATTCAGTGAGTGATATATAGTATAACCCTTATTTATATATTTCTTTTATTTTTTGTTACAATATTTCAATTAATACATTTCATTTTTTTATTCAACATTAATAAATATATATTGAAGACGTTCAAAGAAAATGAGTCATTGTGACCAGTTTATTATTAGTTCGTACTAATCTCACACACATGTGTTTCTATAGATCAGTAGCATATTCATTTAAAGTTCGACTCAATTTCAAATTGGTCTATGCTCTGATGTTTGATTTAGGGTCGTCGTGTTTATTATTGGATTGCATTATTTTCAAAGATTTGACATCATACCCGTATCAACGCTAATTAATCCTCCTTTTTTTTAATATAAACAAAATAAATTAGTTTAGTTTCGAAAAATTCAAGTAAAACTCACTTATTAGTGATATTTTTTTTTTTAAGAGACGATAAATATCAATGTAATTAATTTATATTATATTTAACTAGCCTACGTACGGATAATAACATGATTGTTTATTTCCACTCATCGATTAAATAAAATCATTTAAATAAATAGTAAAAAAAAACTTCACCAAAACTTAGTATCTATTTAAACAAAGGTATAGATATTTGAAAAATTAAATTATTTAATTAAATAAAGAGTGATAAAATTATAAATAAAATAGTTGAAGGGTAAACTTGGAAGAAAAAAATTATAAAGAAATTTGATGTTCCTTTCTTGTGTTGTAATCCAATATAGTATAATTGTTTCTATAAGATTGTTCGTAAGCAACTACGTCTTTCGTCGTGAGTAACTCGTAATCTTGAACTATATCTCTAACATTAAACCCACACAAAACCTTTTTATATAGTGTATTATAAAAAAACTCGTGTATTTATGGCCCTACACATATATCCTAGTATAATGAACACTATAACAATTATGCTTCAAAATTCCATAGGTAGCGGTCTCACTTCCACATTCACATATGTGAGTCTATCAAAAGTACTCATGTAGCTAGGTACTCCAATCCACACAGAGTACATATCTCATTAATAGTTTCTATTATCACATCATTTCATCGCTTCAGGAATAATGCTTCTTTTAGACATAATAACATGTTCATCTCATATCAGTGTGACTTATTATTATCCATTGAACCTAATTCTTAGGATCTCTAGTCTTTTAGGTCAGTTTATCATCATGAACGACATACTGATTTATAGACAATAGTCTCATCCTTTTGGATGTAATTAAGACTTTCTCTCTAGCTAATCCTTTCGTCAAATGATCTGTTAAATCATCATCAATGTATACATGTGTATTCATAGTATCATGTTGTTGATTGATTCAACAAGCGAATAAAAAAATACATGGTAGATTAGCACATTTTGAATAAAAATGTTTCAATTCTAGTGAAGACAGCCCGTTAACGTTGTTTTTGTATGTCTTATATTCCCTATCATGATTACATACCCCCTAAATAAAAAAGAATTGTACAATGGGTGATTTGTGTATTTCTATTTAATCAAGCTGTTTTTAAAAAAATTCTTAATTTTCTTAAATAAAGGATAATTATAATTTAGGGTCTATTAGATAACAAGAATAGAGGAGACATGATACGATAAATCTACACTATCACACTCAAATAATTTGTTTTATGCACTCAATGAATTTAATACACAAACCAGTTTTTTAATCTTAAACTTTGTATTTTTTTAAATAAAACATGAACATTTTATTTCTTACGTGAATAAATATATCACAAAAACACTTTAATACTTTTAAAAAAATAATAACTTTAATCTTAACTATCTTGAAGGTTACCCGTAAAATAAATTATAATAATTTTATAATATAAAATATGTTTACCAAAATATCACATATTAATTATATATACTTTTTACACACGAATTAAAACCTTAAAATATGTAAAATCTAAATTTCTAAAAAAAATATATAATTAAATATTTATTTATTTTATATAAATAAAAACTTAATTATATTTTGTAAAAACTTAGATTTGATATGTTTTAAGGTTTTAATGGGCGTTTTTAACCTATTTTCGGATCAGAAAGTTAAAGGCCCATATTTTGGGTTGACGGGTCTAGTTCGTTTCAAAGGCCTGGGCCCAACAATGAATTTAACAAAACCCTAATCGACACTTCTCCCATATAAACACGAAAAACAGAATCATTGTGCTCGCTGAAGAAGAAGCTCCACGCCGTTGAACCGAAGCAGGCATCGTCCTAGAACCCTAGAGCTTCAACAATGGTATGTCTACACCTAATATTTCCGTTTTTCTTTGCGAACATTGATCTATAACAATTTTTATATCAACACTTCACTACTTCGATCTCAATTTTCTGAGGTGATTCAGATTCATAATTGATTCTCCTTTGTAATTGAAATGTTTTCTCTATTTGTTATTTTAATATTTGATTATTTGGATGGTTTCAGTGGTTCAAAGATCTAATCGTTTTCTTATATTTTTGTTTATGTAATTGTAGTCGAGGAGAAAGGTTAGAGAGCCAAAGGAAGAAACTGTGACTCTTGGTCCTGCTGTTAAAGACGGTGAACATGTTTTTGGTGTTGCTCGTATCTTTGCTTCATTCAACGACACTTTCATTGTGAGTGTATTTAGTTTGTTTGTTGTTTCAATTTGTGTTTTGTATTTTTGATTTCTTGTTGTAATTGTATGATTTTATTGTTTGCAGCATGTCACTGATTTGTCTGGAAGGGAAACACTTGTCCGCATTACTGGTAAGTGTGTTTCTTTAAGATTGACATATATAATTGACTTTGACTATTCCCTTAGTTTTTATATTATGTTCTAATTAATCTATATGCAATGGCAGTCGATCTTTTTACGAAACTGTATGTTTTAATTTTCCTTTGCATTGTATCTGGATTTATCTCTTTGTTGTGAGATTTTTATGTTAGGAATGTAAAACTATTGCATTATTGAACGGGTTTTGACTTTCAATTAGTTCTTAGTTATAAGGAATTTGTCTGAAACCGATGACTTACTTCTGTTTATGACTCTGCTTTACTTTGTCTTAGTAACCCCAATAATGATCATAAAGTTTTGCCTGAAAATGAAGACTTACTATCATTTACAGTTTTGCTTTACTTTATCAAGACCTTGATCATCAAAACCTATGAAAAATGGTTATGATGCTTATACACTGACGCCTGACAAAATATATGAACTCACATTTCAACACAATTAATGCAGAAAACATAGTACACCAAAACGTTTTCCATCTTCATTGATGTATCTACTACCAAAATACTGAACTTGTTGTAGTTAAATTTCATGTTTTCAACCCCATCATATTAATCATCATTGAACTTGACACATCTATAACCCATGTAGTTTTGTCCAAGGGGTCTAAGGTGTGTTGAACCTTTTAAAAACAATTTTTATTTTTGGTAAACATTTGAGTTGTTCGGTGTTGGATGGACACTGACATCAGTCGACACGGATGTCTTATCACATTGTTGTTAATAGTCCTGTGAAATTGGCTTACAGTTTGTTTGCTAATGTTCAGGTGGAATGAAGGTTAAAGCTGACAGAGATGAGTCATCTCCATATGCTGCTATGCTTGCAGCACAAGATGTTGCTACCAGATGCAAGGTGATTGAATTTATTTATACCTTTATTTATTTATTTATTTATATAAGCCTTACGAAAAATAAGTTTCTCTTTTTTAATTTGATAGAATTCCAGTCTTTGCAGTTTCAATTGTCTTTTCTCAGACATTATTGTTGAAGTGTTCTAAATTTGTTCATTTGATTCTATGTATTATGAAATAGGAACTGGGCATTACTGCTCTTCATATCAAGCTCCGTGCAACTGGTGGGAACAAGACCAAAACACCAGGACCTGGTGCTCAGGCTGCTCTCCGTGCCTTGGCTCGTTCAGGAATGAAAATTGGGCGCATAGGTATTATTCTGATCCTTATATATTCATGATATTGCAGTTAACTTGTTTCCATCCTTTTTAAGCTGCTGTTGTTCTGGTCTGTATGTTTCTTTTATGATTTTTTAATTGTGTTGTGTTTGTGAATCATGTCTAATCAATTGGTGTTAAGTAATTGTTCTCCTAGTTGCTTTATAATGTTTTGTTTTTCAGCAATTTATCATTTAATTTCACAGCGTTATTGATAATGTCTGATGATTATTTTATTAATTTGCAGAGGATGTGACCCCAATTCCATCAGACAGCACTCGTAGAAAGAGTGGTAGAAGGGGTAGAAGGCTCTGAGATTGCTATTTGCATTATGGATGGAGCTGCTTTTGCTTTTATTTTGGTTTCCTTGTTTTGTTTCTTTTCAGACTGTATCGTGGCTTATTCATATTTATCTTAAGATGTGTTTTGCAACTTTATTGTATTTCTTGAGTCAGCTGTGGCCCAAAATTTTACCTGAGTTTATTAATATGTAGTTAGAGTTTCGGTTAAAGTTTTCCTGCCTTTTGTGATTTATTACAATTCTTCCGTAGCTGATTCATTGAATTAATGTGCTGATCGTTTCTGTATGCTAATTGTTACACGCACACCCTATGCTAAATCAAATTTAACCCAACGTATGTGTGATTCCTATTTTATTTGAAGTTAAAATGTTACTCTATTTCCAGTACTCCTAGCTAGTGTCCATTTTGCAATTTTGAAGCACCTAACAGTATTTGGCAATTTTGCATAGGTGAGTTATCCTTCAGTTGCATGAATGAGTGGTTAAAGTTTAAATTAACTTAAACAACGGAATTGATAAAGCTTAAATAAAATCTGATAAAACTTCTATAATTTTTGATGTTTTAGCTTAACAATAATGACACAACCTGAAAATTAAATATCGGGACTGACATAAAAATTATACTTAGTCTATTTAATTAGTTTTAAATAACTAATTTAAAAAATATAATTTTTTTAAAATTTGTCAAATTTTTATGAACTTTCTCAATTTTCAAATAACATAATTTAAATATTTCAATACAAAAAAAGGTATTAGTGAGAGCAGAATAATCACCACCAACTACAAGTGAAACACAAAGTCACAACTAATTATTTTACACTCTTATAGAAAATACGATAAATAATACTACCTGAAATATGAATATTTTTAAATAAAATTTTATATTATATTTTTATTGATAGTTTTTTTTTTTCTTTTTAAAAGTGATTTTTCTCTTAGAGGTGACTTCATATAACGGATAACCATCTTTTTTGAATCCTACAATGCATCATCTCACATCAAAATGATGTAACTAGATATATCTACCACCATTAACGATTTCATAACTATAAAAATTATTTATAAAACTATTATTTAAAAATCATTTCTCATTTCATTCTGTCTCATAGAAAATATATTCAAATTATATAACAATTCAATTTCATTCTATCGCATAGAAAATATATTCAAATTATATAACAATTCAATATCTAAATATGCGGATTTTTATAATACGCTTCCATCGTTTTCTCAAGAATTTTGTTTGAATTATATTTTCATTTATTGGTTTTATGAGGCGTTGTATTGTATTATTTGATCTACGACAGAAAAAACAAACCTTAAGGTGTATCATTATAAGGGTAGAAAGGTAAATTAGTACTAAAAGCTCTCGTGAACCAAACTCTCTCCTCTCCGTTGCACCAAACGAACCTGTTAACCCAAATTGAAGTTAACCCCTTAATGGAAATCTAAGCAAAATTTACAGTCTCCATCGGTGCCATCTCGTTGTTCGTTCTGCATCTGCAGCATAGCAAGCTTCCGTCTCCATTCATCTGTCCCATATTGTTGGTTAGATTTTGGTTACTGATTTTGTGTGTGTGTTTAGCTAATTAGGTTAGGGTTTGTGTGATTTTTCATTCAAGCAAGAAATTAAGCATCCCCAATTGGTACCGTGATCTCACATTACACATTTAAACACTTAAACTTGAATTTTGGCTCCTTCCCCTATGTCTGTTTAGTATAACATGGCTTTAGGAATTCAATTTTAGTTTTGGTGTTTGTTTTACTTTCCAAGTGGCCCCTTTTTATTTGTTTCAGTATTCCGCAGCATTGATTGATTGCACGTTAATGTTAAACAAGCTTAATCTACTGTTGAATTTCAATTTCCACCCTTAATACGTATATCTGCAAATTTATATCGTTCATTTGTTAGCTATGAGTACTTTTCTAGCATATTTTTTCTATTTATCAGTGTTGTTAACTGTGGGTCGTTCCCAGAAAATAGCGGTTTGTTCTAATAGGGGGTTGCTTCTGCTGCAAACTAATTTTTATTTTTGGCTTAAATGTGATTTTGATCTTTTATCTTTTACCTAATATTCGTTTTGGTCATTTATCTTTATTTTGACTCGTTTTGGTCATTTATCTTTTATAAGTTATGTATTTTAGTTCTTCTCACAATCACAACAAAAGTTATAACAACATCCAGTAATTGGAATCCCTTCTAACAATTGCCAATATGTATCTAGTATAATATGTTTTCAAAAAAACATCCATTGAACCTAATAATAGACATGCACTTGAAAAAGTTCTTCTTGCATTTTTTGAAACATATGTAAGCTCTTTGAAACGAATGACATTTATACTGATCCAATATTTGATCTTAATAGTTCACGACAAAAATTAAACAATTGTTTGAAAGAGTTATGAATAAAAAATAAAGTACCAGAATTCTATTTAAGCCTTTATTTTTTCATTTGCAAGTTTTTACTTCTGAATAAATTTCCATTCTAATGTATGGATTTGAGTGTTTTTTCATGGTATTCTTTGAATTTACTCTTATTGTTTGTTTTTTGACCAGGAGTAACTATCCAGGTTGAGTGAAAAGAGAGAAATAAGAAAATGTTTTTCCACATAGTGTTGGAACGAAACATGCAACTGCACCCACGCTACTTTGGTCGTAATCTTCGTGATAATCTTGTTTCCAAGCTAATGAAAGACGTGGAAGGCACTTGCAGGTGATTCACCCTAACATTATTTATATCTTTTCTCTTCTAACTTCCTAGAAGATGTGTGGCGATGAAATCAAAAAGAAAATTAATTAAGAATTTTTATCTATGCTATAATTACAGATCTTGCATTAAACAATTAAAGTGGTTTTTTATTACAAAACTGTAGTTCTAGTATTTAACTTGCTGTTACTCTTTTACATGTCCTTGACTTGATGCTTTTTCATTTATTTATATTCTTGATGCTAATGATTTGCTTTTCAGGATACTTAAAAGATGAGAATGTTAAAAGAGAGCAAATTGAATAAAAATTGCTGTTTGTCTTTGATTTCTTTCTCAATTTTGTTTTTGGTTATCAATTAAAGAAGAAACAAAATGAAACAGAAGTACTTTTCAAAGGCTACCTCCTGAAGATGGAAACTATTTCAATTGAAATAAATGGCCACCAAAATATTAACAAAAGGCTGAAGCCCCAAACTAACAAAGGCTTGAGTCCCTGAGTTGAGAACGCAAAGCCCTCCTGCAGGGGCTTTTCTTGATAAATATACTACTTTTGCTCTATGTTGCTTTGAACTATTTTTAACAAATATCTCAAAGTTCGGCACATAATTTTTTTCCTATGCTGAAATATCAATTGACAATTTAATATGCTCTTTCAAGTTAAATATGTAAATGGTAATGTTGTCTATGCATTTGATTGGAACAGTCTGTAATAGTTTAGATCAAAATGTATGTGTTTTTGGACTTTGGAGTGATGGAACAATTAGATTTTCAACTATTACACAGTGGTCGACATGGATTTGTGGTGGCGGTCACAGGGATTGAAAACATAGGGAAAGGGTTAATTCGGGATGGAACGGGGTTTGTAACATTTCCAGTTAAGTACCAATGTGTTGTCTTCAGACCATTTAAAGGAGAGATCTTAGAAGCTGTTGTTACCATGGTGAACAAGGTTTTACAACTCCTTTGTCTTTACATTTTACTCTATAGCATTATCTAGCTGTTTAACTCTTCTGTGTGGATAAAGTGATTTATATTGTCTAGTTATGTTTGTACAGATGGGATTTTTTGCTGAAGCTGGACCAGTTCAAATCTTTGTTTCAAACCATGTAAGGTGTTTTATAACCTTTGAAAAAAGGCCTAATCATCTTCATGTTATACACTTATACCATTACCTTAGATATTATTATTGTTCTTCATTTTAAGCACTAAAATTATGCTTCTCATTTATTATTTTTGACATTAAAGCAGTAATTTGACCTGTCCTAAGTCATTTTTTCAAATTGAAATATGGAATGTTGTCCACACTTCTTGCTCACTTTGCTATTTTTGTTTTGCTTTTATTACTATTTGCTGATAGGAACTTCTGATTCTAAATCAATGGGCTCTCTTTATTTTACCATACATCTTGGACCATTTAAAATTTCAGAGATGATAATATGATATATGTAATGAAGTTCAGATTTACCAAGGATTATTTCCATTTTTATTTATAAATAGTTCAAGATATTTTACGTAATTACTTTGGATTTGGAAATGCTTCAACATGTACATTATCATATATTTATCTGATGAGTTCCTTTTTTTCTCCTTTCAGTTGATTCCGGATGATATGGAGTTCCAGTCGGGAGATATGCCAAACTACACTACTTCAGATGGATCAGTATGTATCATTTCATTGGAGTTTGGAGAAGAAAAAATTGTTTTTTTTGTGTTCATTATCATGTTTTTTGTTATATGTTTTTGGCTCTGATCATTTGATTTTTTGCAGGTTAAAATTCAGAAAGATAGTGAAGTGAGACTTAAGATAATTGGGACTCGTGTGGATGCTACTGAAATTGTATGCCCCTATATATTTCATCTTTTACTTTGCTTTTATCATAATTTCCATCAGCTTTATACTTAATTATGCTTTGAGATATTCAAATTAATATGATTTGAAAGCCGTTTAAAAATTCCTATAAAAATTCCTCGGAGAAAAGCCTTGTTTATGCTAGTTTTAACTTTGTACTCATGTAAATCGGGGCTTGGCAGTTGTGATTTGTACACAATGTATAAGTGGTTATAGATTTATCTGGAATTAATCTTTTGTCACCATTCGAACAATCCATTTCAACAGTCATGGACATGGAATGTTAAAGTGTCATGGACATGGAATGTTAAAGTGACATGGACATGGAATGTTAAAGTGACTACCAAGTATATGTTACTGACTACCTTGACGGATTAGTAAAACTTAAAACACTTTTGTGGTATGCAAGAAACATTACTGCTCCATGCTGCAATTTTACTTTATTAGTAAGATGCAGAACACACCCTAGAACTTTTGAGACAACTGTAATTACAAATTGTCCAGTTACTTTATGCACTGATGATGATTTATATTCTACCACTTCGTTGATGTTACATGTCTGATTATTGTTCCTAACATGATTATCTTGTATCCGGTGTGTGTAAGATGTCTTAAAGAACTGGTGATGCCGATGGCCTTTCAGCTTAGTGGCAATTTTTGCAAGCATGCGATAATGTTTTTATTTTCCACTATTTCTTGATGAGTATCAAGGTTTAATACTCATAATCTATACTTCCTCTGGTCACTATTATAAGCAAAAAGAAATACTTTCACAATTATTAAAGAAGTTAGTTAAGTGTGATTAATTTTCTAGATTTCATGTAAAATACAAATCAAATTTACTAAATTATCCCAATTTAATGTCAAATGTTCAACTACATTTATTAAATGTTTTTGCAATTAAGGAATAATGTCAAATGTTTTTGTATAATAATAACTAAGATTCAATGTTTTTTTTTTGTCTATAATAGTGACCATTCTCCTCACTCAGTCCTAGGGCTATAAAATTAATTTGCCTCTGTTATTTGGATATGACTATTTATAATGTTTTAGGGTTTCAATATCTTCTATAACTCATTTATTTAATGTCACGTATTACCCCTTTTTGCAGTTCTGCATAGGTACCATAAAAGATGATTTCTTGGGTGTGATCAACGACCCTGCAACAGGTTAAACGCAACTTTGTATACCCTTTTATGTAGCATAGTTTGGGCGACACGGATTGTTACTCCTGAAACGTCAGATATCATGTTGGTGTGACCCTGCTGCTTAAATTACCCACTCTTCATGAGTTGCTTAATTGATGCATCAATTTCTCTTTTTAATTACAACTGGTGTATAAATATTTTGTATTAGATTCATTGTTGCATCTGTCAACTAACTCTGTATTGCACCCAAAATTAATATACCGTCAATATATTGCTGAATGTAATTTTCGAGTTTGGCACCCAAAATTATGTTGCATCTCTTTTTTAGTAAAAAAACAGCGACATTTGTTTGGTTTTGGGGTCGAGACTTGATTTTTGTGACGCGAGGTAAGATGTACGGGTACGATTTTACACTTAATATAGTATATCTATTTATCTTAACATATGTTTAATGCATATTTTATGGGTAGTGATCTATCCATTTCTCAAAACAAATTGAAAGTTTCATTATTAATATTTATACAACATAAATGTCACAATTTTTATGTGTTAAAAATACTGAGTATCATAATCACATACAATTCTTTCATACCAGATGATGACCGGTTCCATTTTACTATATATTAATTAATGTATATGAATCTTTTGACAGCGTCATCTAAGACTACATGGGTTGGGCCAACCTGGTGGACTCAATTTGAATCGATTTAAAAAGCAATTTAAGTGGGATAAATGAGAGTGAACGAGTAATTCTGGTTTTACAAAATAACTGCTCAAAATTTTGAGTACTTGGTTAAAAACAGACTCAAACCAACTTAGTTCCTAAAAATTATTTTATTGTTTTAGGATGTTGCACTTTAGTTATTATCTTAAAAACCTTGCAACTTTGGTTATATTGATATTTACAACGAAAATATTTTATGATTTTAATATTCTCGTTAATCGTGTAATTATATATATTAGTTGCTAAAAAAAATAATGAAACTAGATTACGTTATATTTTTTAAGATAATTAAAGTTGTCATTTTTATAGAAATGATGTGATAGTCTATCATTAACGATTAAATTATATAAAAAAAAAAATTTTAAAAAAATGTGATAACCCAATGACTTATTTAGAAATGAACTATTTGACTTAATTTAGTCAATACCATAAGTATATAACACAACACAAACAGTTTTTATATCAGACTCAATCAAATGCTCCCTACACAGTTTGAATTTCGATTTGGACCAAATCCAACCAAAATCAACTAACATACGGATGTAGGGTAGTGATATCTAGTAAAGAACGAAAGTTTCCCCTTTTCTTTTATAACTTTTACTTTTAAAAAATTAATTTTGAGGGATTTTATCATCATTGATATTATAATTTTGAGTTAAAGTAAACTTAATATTTAGTCCTCTAAATATTATATTTTAGTGTCTGGGGTGTGAATATAAGTTTTAGTGTTTGTAAATAGTCACCTAGTATTTATTTAAGGCTTAAAGCAAACTATCATTTTTAAAGCTAATAACTATTTTAATCTTCGGGCCACTAAATTTAACACAATTACTTTTGACGAAAAGAAAAACGCTGAAGAGGACATAACTAATTTGCATTTGAAAAGTTTGCTTTACTGTGAGGCGGATAGCGTTCAGACAAAGGGGAACACGAAGGTGTTAAATAAAGAAATGACACTATCATTATACCCTGAAATCCTATAAAATAGATAGGCACACAAGTACACTGCATTACATGGAAGGAAACAAAAAAGATGCATTAATGGGTTGTCAAAAGCGTCTACAAAATTTGAGTGCACTAAGCTTGACTTGGGCAATAGTGCGAAGATCCTCTGATGTAGTATATAAGCCTTTGGGCTTTGCCCTTTTTGAATGAATTTCCACTGACAAAAAATGGTGGATGCTTAGAAGTTAAAACAAGGGCTTTAGGAGACTCCTCTCTTCTTCTCTAATGAGAAGTTATAATAAATGAAACGACAAAAAAAATATCCACCTAGTTTGCAACATAAAAAATTAATAAGCATTATGTGGTTGTGAATGTTGAAAAAATATTAAACTAGCTGAGCTTCAGTCCATCCAATACCAACCATATGCCTGGCTTTTCCCCCACAGTTTTGCCTGTATAGCTTCAATTGAGCAGATTGGACCAACAAAGTTGAGATCTAGTGCCTCCTTTTCTCCCTACCTTTAAATTGTGATTTTCCATCTTTCCTTATATTGTCATTAGAAGATAATAACTGGACTTGCTTGGATTTCATCTTAATCGATTTAACCAAGGATGATAACTCATGTTTATCTTTATTCGATTTCACAGCATCTAACCCTTCTTCCTCACCCTTCGCCAGATTGCCAGAACCATCAGAAGACAACTGTTTTCCTTTCGGAAACTCTGTGCACTCCTTTTCAGCTGATAATTCCATATGACCCTTCTTCTGCTTCTGTGCCATTTGCCTGGCATATACTGCACTCCTGCAATCATTCACAATTATATTTTAGAAAAATTTGAGTTCACTGCATGAAAAAAAAGCTTATACTAGCTTCTTGAATTGCAGAGAGTAAAATTTAAGAGATCAAGACTATTCAATCTTAGAAATCATATGAAATTTCACCTTTGAGTTAGACAAGAGAGTATTACCAGGCCATAAAAACAGTATAACTTGGAAGTTTTTATTTAGTTCACAAAAGTTTTGTTGCAAGCTGCATGTTAACTTAAATAGTTGCAAGCTGCAACATATCTATCATGCAAAGAAATACCAATATTTGACAATAAAATACCTTTTAAATTGTGGATTGGTGGGATCAATAGCAAAGTCAGCTGAGAAAAGAGATGCAAAACGCGGATCATCATATGCACTGTTTGGTATTTTCCCCTCGTCAATAACACTCTCCATCTTTTTCCCCTTTCCTTTTTTAAACTTGAGATTATATCCCTTGAGACCAGTCTCTGTCCCCTTGTCATCAGCAAGCAATAGTTCGAGCTCTGCTTTGCTTGCTTCAACTACTTCATCCGTATCTTGAGGCTTATGATCATTTTCATTTTTACCCTTCTTACTCGTCTTAGCATGTTCCTCAATGAAAAAGTCATCTGCATCTTCAGTGGCTCCTTGATTATCATCATCGCTATCATCACTATCTGATGAATGCTTTGATTTGTTTTTTCTGGCTTTTCTTTTCTCACTTCTTTTCCTCAGATATTCTTCCCAAACTGTTTCTGATTTTTTATCCTTCTTTTCCATAATATGTTTGCTTAAATCTTGTAAATCTGTATTGAAGGTGATCTCCATATCTTGAGCATCATCATCTTCTGCGTCTTCATCTGAACCATTGCCGGAAGAGAGCAAAGCACGAAGCTTTTCTCTTTTTCTAGCCTTCTTATGAGGCTGTTCATCATTGTCATCGTCACTGTCATCACTTTCACTCACATCAGAAGCCAAGAATTCCTTCATTTCCAACTGAGCCAGCTATTACAGTGGAAGGGAAAAGGAAAACTAACAGCTTAGTACACAGCAAATTGCACAAAATAAATATTATAAAATCATTACATAAAAAAACAATATGCAAGAATATCAATGGTTCTCAATCTCTTCTACCACGCAGATACATAACAATCAACAAAAATGACACATGGTTATTCAGGCACAAAAGAATGCCAGTATATAAAGATGCAGTTTGTCAGCATATATGTATGTGTGTGGCCTGGATATTTACAGTCAGTCGTTACTAAATTGAGTATATTTCCTTCGCAGCATAGGACTCAATAATTTTATAAATACAGACACCATTTGGAAATGAATAAATAAAAAAAAGATGTAACTACTCAAAAGTTCCAAACTAACACCTCACAAGATTTTCCAAGAGAGAAATTTATCCACAAAGTATCCAATAGGTACAAGGTATCCAATAGGTTAAGACAAAGCATGCTGACCTGCTCATCGTTCAATTTACGCTTCAAGGTATTTTCTCTAAGAGGTTCATCCTCATCCCAAGTAAGTTCAACTTTACTGTGCTGAAGTGCTCGCGAATAGAAACTTTTGTTCTCATAGTTTGCAGGTATCTAAGAAGAGAAAGGAGTCAATATCTTCCTATAATTATGTTAATAATGCATAAATACAACATATATAGTGTTAAATACCTCCGTTGCAACATCCTTAGGTGGCTGGTTGAATTCCATATCGTCTGGAATAAACCTTAAATCAAGTGGATTAGATGAGTGTTCAAACTCAACACCATCATTTTCTTTGTAAATGTGATCTGCTGTGGCACTTGAATCACATTCCACCAGAGCAAAATAGTACCTGGAGAGCCAGATAAAGAATCAAGTTACCTGATGTTAAAAGAGGAAAAAGGGAGGTGGACACATCGCGTAGAAAACACTTATTATGCATTAGAAATTTACAATAACGAAATTGGAATGCAGGAAAAAGTTATATTTACTACTGTGTATTACAGATATGTGTGTGTATCACCAGAACAGTCAACACTAATATGAGTGGCATGTGAGACTCGGGTCTTAGCGCAGTGACATATGAATGAATAACAATGCTTGGTTCAGAGAGTGTAAACGTAATCTCCATTAAAATATAAAACAAAATCAGCCTGTAAAATATTTTGAAACATCATAGCACAAGACTTGCACCTTGATATAATTAAGGATTGCAGAAAAAATAACAAAATTAAACATTGAATGACGAGAAGCAATAGCAGTAGCACAATAGTCATATTTTATTCAAGATGAAAGTAAATTTGACACTTTATCTACATGCCATAAGCAAATATATCATCACAAAAGGACTCGGGTACTATTGTTATTTACCGCATCCTGCTCTTCTCATATGCACGCAGCTTCTCATTTTCAGAATCACTGTCACCACCATCTCCATCACTTGTTTCATTTTCTTCATCAAATAACCCAACAGGCCCGTGAACTTCCTCCTCTTGCATACGTTGAAGGCCAAACTCAGTTGGATATATAGTTACCGATTTGATCAGTCCATTAGGTGGGGCTAATGAACTAAATAATACATACAAGTCAACAGCCTACAACCAGAAAACACAAACAACATTTTAATCAAGCAAAATATTCCAACTCCAAATAAACAAAACAATTAAATTAAATATTTCCCATTTTAAAAATTAATCACATCAACAACACAGTAGGCTTGAATACTCACCTTCACATACCTCCAGTCCATATTAACAACAGCAAGCCTATGAGTTTCCTTCTCAATCTCTACTATCTCTTCCTGTCCATATAATAATAATCACAATATTAACTACAACAACAATAATAATAACACTAAGGGTTAAATATATTAGTCCCTATAAAATTCAAAAAAAAAATGTTTAGTCCTACATAACTTTTGTTCAAATTTAGTGCTTATTTTGCTATTAAAGAGACTAAATGCATGGACTAAAGCACTCAATTTTTGTAAAAATTAATAAATAAATAAAATAAAAGACTAAGATTGAATAAAATTGGTGTACAGCCTAAAACTATAAATCGCAATTTTATAGAACCTAAAAATATATCTAACCCAGACAACAACAATAATTCAATAAAGGGCAAGTTGATTTTTAAAATGGCATCAAATGAATCATAAACAAATCTGAGAATATTCCAAATAAAATGCAAAATTGTACCTGAATATCAGATGCTTCCTCCTCATAAACTTGCTCATCTTCACCTTCATCTGTATCTGTATCTATATCAGTACCAGTCTCTGTGTCTATAGCATCAGAATCAGAGTCACTGGATTCTTCAGACTCAGTTCCTTCATCCTTCTCCGGTTTTGTAGCATTTACTTTCACCAATCTCTCTTCTTCTTCCTCTTCATCATCATCATCACTACTATGGTCTACCTTCTTCTTGTCCTTTACATCGATTTTGTAGTAATGGCGGAGAGAATCGAGTTGTGATGTACGATTTTCCTTACGTTTACCTCTCTTATCAATGGGTGCAGAAGAAGACAAAAAACCTTTCTCAAACATACGATCGAATCGAGAATCAATGGAAACCTTTGTTTCATGTTTTGGTGCCTCGCGAAAACGAGGATCAGTGTGCACTATTGAAAATCGAGGATCACTGATAACAGTGGCATTATTGGATGATGACGAATGATTAGGGTTCGAATTACCCTTAACCTTACCCTTACCGTTACCCTTGTTGTTGTTGTTCATCTTTTTCTTCTTCCCGTTGTTGTCGTTATTGTTGTTCTTCTTCGTGTTCTCATTTTTTGATCCCATTGTGTTATCAGTCAATCACGTTGCGAAATTGAGCTTTGCTTGTCAATGGTGCCGCAATTATCCGAAGCTTTGCTGTTTTAGGTTTTTGTATAAGAAATCTTTTAGGGTTTTAGTGTTTTTTTTTCTTCAATATTTTACTGATGGAGTTGTGTGAAGGGTTAAACAGAAAATTTAAAGGTTGGTATTGTCATAATCGGTTATAATAATGTATCTATTTACTTTTGAATAGTTAATAATTGATTTGAGATTATCTATCTTATTTTTAAAGTTAATTGAATTTTTCGAATCATTTTAATTTACAATAACTTAAATTATAATGAATATGCAAATTTATTTATTAATTTTTAAATTTTATAAATTAATATATATTTTTAAATTGTAAAATATTGATATAAATAGTATTTCCAAAAAAATTTATTGTTAGAGATTGTAATCTAACATGTTAATTGAATTTGTGACTCTTTTACGTTTATCTCATGTTAATGTTATCATAAGAGATGAACTAATTTTTATGTGAAATTAAATATTTTATGAATTAATTTATTAATAATTAAATTACGAACAATTGCAATTACACGCAAATTTATTTTAGAGATAACAAAATTTATTTGACAATTTTGTATTCGTGAGTGTGGCGTTTACTTGGTATCAACGTTATTAAACTACATAATTTATTACAATGTTACATCAAAATATTTAATTATAAAAAAATTAAAATATTACTTAATTAATATTTCATAATTTTAAATATTTATTTAAAAATTAATCTCATATACGTTTACAATTTCAATAATCAATTCATATATTCATATTCAAACTTTAAACTAACAAACTATATCCTTTTATTTGCACAAAACCATGTAGATTCATAAATGGTTTTATTTTTGTTGAAATTATAGGTTTATAATAATATTATTATTATTTTAGGAATTTATGCAAAAAATATGTCATTGTATTTATGCAAAAAATGCAACAAGTTTCACATTAGGCTCCTAAAATTGTCAAGCATTGGAATTTATTCACATAAATTTATAAAATAACAACCTCTTGTTTTATATACCATTGTATTCATGCAACAAGTTTCAATTGCATCTCCAACTTCCCTCTTCCACGCTTTAATATCATTTTGATAAACTAGTACTCACGTTGGGCCCTTAAAATTGTCAAGTATTGGAATTTATTCTCATAAATTTATAAAATGACAAAATATTATTTTATATACCATTGTATTCAATTGCATCTTCAATTTCCCTCTTCTATACTTTCAAATCGTTTTGGTAAACTAGTACTCACATTGGACTCTTAAAATTGTCAAGCATTGGAATTTATTCTCATAAATTTATAAAATGACAAACTCTTGTTTTATATACCATTGTATTTATGCAAAAACATACAACAAGTTTCAATTACGTCTCCAACTTCCCACTTTCCGATTTGTGCTTTAGTTCACCATCATTATAAAACTTTTGAGTCATTCACTCCGATTTCATATTTGTGTTCAACCAACCACTCACTCTCCACAAGCACTTTATTCTTTTATTTGTCTAAATATTTTTACATGTTGATGTAAATATTTTTAATCTATCTTGAAATATAAATAAATGTTTTTAAATAATTATTTTGTACACATATTTACAACAATATAAAAAGTCTCTTCCATAAAAGTAATTTAAAATTTGATTTTAAAGTTTATATGTTTGTTATTTTTATTTTAAACATATAAAATTTAAAAAAATTATATTTAATTAATTTCTTATGTTTTTATTTTTATTTTTTGAGTAATTGGTGGTGATAACATTTTTTTTTTTTCTTCAGGAAATATGCATAAAAATGATACAAAACTTACCATTTCATCTAAGCATTTTGTATTAGTTATGATTACTATAGTAATTATGATATTTGTTTATAATAATAATCAAAGTCAATACATTTTCTCGGATTAAATCCTTTCACAACAAATCTTACTTTGTATATTGGTTGAGAATTAATCTCTTCTGCCTTTATCTTGTACACCTATTTGTTCTTGAGTGATTGTATGTCCTTAGGCAGCTTTACCAAATCAAATATGTGATTATCATGCAAGGAATTCATCTCTTGTTGCATGGTCTTAAACCACTTTTCTTTTTTAACATTTGTAATGACTTATTGATAGTACTCTAGCTCTCCACTATCAGTACTCATCACATACTCATGTGGATGATATCTTTGAGAATGTTGACGCACTATAGTAAATGAACTCAAACTCAACTGGTGGCTTAGTTGGCACCTATTCATTATGATGGTGTACATTATCATCAATTACATTTTCTTCATCTACACGTATATTTCCCCCATTACCAAAGGTTTATGCAGGGGAATTAGGCGTAACATCAATGTAAGTTATGGAATTTGATATATGTTTCATAGGGAGATTAGGCGCAAGTATGTTGAGTAGTTTCTCACTCAAGTGACCGATGCACATATGTCATAAATCACAAGAGACGTCTTTAATTGCATTTACTTCTTCTTGCATAGCTTCTTAAGCATCCCATAGAGATAAATGAAACTTTGCTCATTTATAACCATTGAGGATCCTTTGGTGATTTTACTTACACCACCACCAAATTAAATGTGATAATCTTTAATATCCAAAGTTTTCACTGAAATCAAATTGAGACAAATATCATGAACATGTCTAACATTATTTAATTAAAGCTTGCAACCAATCCCAATTTCAACCCAAACATCTCCTATGCTGATAATTTTACATACTTCTTCATCTTCCATTTTCCATTTGTATTGTGCTAAAATCACCAACAATGTAAGATGAGAATTAATCACGTCTAGGAGCAACATGATGTGAGACACCCGAATCAATAATCCAAGTTGAATTATGACATGCAAGGTTTATGGAATTATCATCACAAACAATATAGACATTTTTAATAGATGCAATTGTTCTTGTATTTTTATTATTTTTCTTCTTTTTGTCTTCATCTATTTTCCTTGATTGATCTCTCTTAAAGAACCTGCAATTTATTTTTATGTGACCTACTTTGTCAGAACGATAGCATATCACTTCTTTTCTAGTATTTGACTTGCTTATTGACTTGCTACGACTTTCAAAGGTTTTGCATATAGGGAAGTTTCTTAATTGACTTCTCCCCCGTGACTCTGTAACTAGTGCTTGTGACTTTGATGAAGAACCAATCAAACTATGTTTATTTCTTTGAGCTTCTTGTTTCAACATGATCTTTTTAACTATTGATACTTTCAACTTTCCGCAAGGAGTTGAATTGGTCAACATCACAACAAAGACTTTTTAATTATTAGGCAAAAAACTCAACAATAACAACGTTTGGAACTTATCGTCTAATTTAATATTTGTCGTCATCAATTGAATCAGTATATTATGAAAAATACTCATATGCTATACCATTGAATCTCTATATTTGTATTTCATATTCACCAGTTTTCGAATCAATAATGTTTTATTTTGCATATTCTTTCGTTCATAATCTCTTTTAATTTCTCCCACATTTTGTTATCATATATTTCAATTTCAACATATAGATATACATTCAAATCCAACCACTGTGTGATCAACGCCACTGCCTTTTTATTCATCTTCTTATAGTTAACGTCAAATTTATTTGTTGGTTTAACAAAGTCACCCTCAATAAGATCGTACAAATATTTATCGTATAACATATCTTTCATGAAAGTGTTCCAAAATGTGTAATTAGAATAATTGAGTTTAATCATATTAAAACCTTTATTTTCCTCTTTCATTTAAATGCACCAACCAAACCGACCGAGTTATGATACCACTTTGTTGGAAAAAAAATTAGATAAAACTATCTCAATGATGCAGAAAATACATAACCAAACATAAAATTAAATATGAGACAAAACATAATTTTTAATGTGTAAAACTTTATTTAAATTGAGATAATAAAAACCACGAAACTTAAGTCTAATAAAAAATTCTACTATAATAATTAACAGGTACACCATAGCCTTTCCAATATCACTATGAAATATTAATCAATAATAACAACAACATTCCACTAAAGTAGATACTGTAAAGTAACTCTAAAAAA
>JBBPBS010001017.1:5948803-5965135 GCA_037974835.1 Cicer judaicum | reverse complement strand
AAAAAAAAAAAAAAAACTAACAAGACTGTATATTAGCATAACAAATTTAGTGGTAGAGATAAGATCTTAAAATTGTAGATTACACAAAGCAAGTTTGATACCCATGTGTTATCACTGAAACTCAATTTTTTTCTCCTCTCCTTGTTTTGTTACTTTTATTGCAGTAGTTTTTTTTATTCGTTAATAATTGATTTGAGATTATCTATTTTATTTTTAAAGTGGATTGAATTTTTCAACAGTCGAATCATTTTAATTTACACTAACTTAATTATAGTGAATATGCAAATTTATCTATTAATTTTTAAATTTTATAATTTGATAAATAAATTTTTTAAATTACAAAATATTAATACAAATAGTATTTTCAAAAAAATTTATTGTTGTAGACTATAATCTAACATGTTAATTGAATTTGTAACTCTTTTATATTTATCTCATGTCAATATTATCACAAAATGAACCAATTTTTATATAAAATCAAATATTTTATGAATTAATTTATCAATAATTAGTTTATGAACAATTACAGCGACTTTTATGTGGAATCAATGTTGTTAAACTATATAACTTATTACAATGTCACATCAAAATATTTAACAATAAAAAAAATTAAAATATTATTAAATTGATATTTCATAATTTCAAATATTTATTTATTAATTTACAAAATTTAAAAATTAATTTCATCTACGTTTACAATGTCAATAATCAATTTATATATTCATATTCACTCTTTAAACTAATAAACTATATCCTTGTATTTGCGCAAAATAATGTAGATTGATAAAGAGTTTTATTTTTGCTGAAATTAAAGGTTTATAATAATATTATTATTATTTTAGGAATTTATTTTCATAAATTTATAAAATGATAAACTCTTATTTTATATACCATTGTATTTATGCAAAAAAAAATGCAACAAATTTCAATTGTATCTTCAGCTTCTCCCATCCACACTTTCAAATTATTTTGGTAAATTAGTAATCACATTGCCCTCTTAAAATTGTAAAGCATTGGAATTTATTCTCATAAATTTATAAAATGACAAACTCTTGTTTTTTGTATACAATTGTATTTATGAAAAAAATGCAACAATTTCAATTGCATCTCCAACTTCTCTCTTCCACACTTTGAAACCATTTTAGTAAATTAGTACTCACATTGGACTCTTAAAATTGTGAAGCATTGGAATTTATTATCATAAATTTATAAAATGACAAACTCTTGTTTTATATACTATTGTATACATGCAAAAAATGCAACAAGTTTCAATTACATCTCCAACTTCCCCCTTCCACACTTTCAAACCATTTTAATAAATTAGTACTCGCATTGGGCTCTTAAAATTGCCAAACATTGGAATTTATTCTCATAAATTTATAAAATGACAAACTTTCGTTTTATATAACAAGTTTCAATTGCATTTCCAACTTCTCCCTTCCACACTTTGAAACCATTCTGGTAAATTAGTACTCACATTGGACTCTTAAAATTGTCAAGCATTGTAATTTATTCTCATAAATTTATAAAATAACAAACTCTTGTTTTATATACTATTGTATTTATGCAACAAATACAATAAGTTTCAATTACATCTCCAACTTCCCCCTTCCACGCTTTCAAACCATTTTGGTAAACTACTACTCACATTAGACTCTTAAAATTGCCAAACATTGGAATTTATTCTCATAAATTTATAAAATGGCAAACCCTTGTTTTATATATCATTGTATTTATGCAAAAAATGAAACAAGTTTAAATTGCATCTCCAAGTTCTCCCTTTCATACTTTCAAACCATTTTGATAAACTAGTACTCACATTGGGCTCTTAAAATTGTCAACCATTAAAATTTATTCTCATAAATTTATAAAATGACAAACTCTTGTTTTATATACCATTGTATTTATGCAAAAAATGCAACAAGTTTCAATTGCATATCCAAGTTCCCCCTTTCACACTTTCAAACCATTTTTGCAAACTAGTACTCACATTGAGCTCTTAAAATTGTCAAGCATTGAAATTTATTCTCATAAATTTATAAAATGACAAACTATTGTTTTTATACCATTGTATTTATGCAAAAAATACAACTAGTTTAAATTGCATCTCCAACTTTCCCCTTCCACACTGTCAAACCATTTTGATAAACTAGTACCCACGTTGAACTCTTAAAATTGCCAAGCATTGGAATTTATTCTTATAAATTTATAAAATGTCAAACTTTTGTTTTATATACCATTGTATTTATGCAAAAAAATATAACAAATTTCAATTGCATCTCCAACTTCCCATTTTCAAATTTGTGTGTGAGTTCATCGTTATAAAACCTTTGAGCCATTCACTTCCATTTCACATTTGGTCTCAACCAACACGTCACTCAAATGTTTTTAAAGAATTATTTTGTACACATATTTACAACAATATAAAAAAAGTCTCTTCCATAAAAGTAATTTAAAATTTGATTTTAAAGTTTATATGTTTGTTATTTTTATTTTAAACATATAACATTTAAAAAATTATATTTAATTAATTTCTTATGTTTTTATTTTTTGAGTAATTGGTGGTGATAACATTTTTTATGTTTTTTTTTCCTTAAGGAAATATGCATAAAAATGATATAAAGCTTATCATTTCATCTAAGCATTTTGTATTACTTATTATTACTATCATAATTATGATCTTTGTTTATAATAATAATAATCAAAGTCAATACATTTTCTTGGATTAAAACCTTTCACAACCAATATTGCTTTGTATATTGGATGATAACTAATATCTTCTGCCTTTATTTTGTATACCTATTTGTTCTTGAGTGATTTTATGTCCTTAGGCAGCTTTACCAAATCAAATATGCGATTCCTATGCAAGGAATTCATCTCTTGTTGCATGGTCTTCAACCACTTTTCTTTTTTACATTTGTAATGACTTATTGATAGTACTTTGGCTATCCACTATCAGTAATCATCACATACTCATGTAGAGGATATCTTTGAGAATGTTGATGCACTCTAGTAAATGAACTCAAACTCGACTGGTGGATTAGTTGGCACCTGCTCATCATGATGATGTACATTATCATCAATTACATTTTCTTCATCTATACGTATATCTCCCCCATTACCAAAGGTTTATGTAGGGGGATTAGACGCAACATCAATGTAACTTATGGAATTTGATATATGTTTCTCAGAGGGATTAAACGCAAGTATGTTGAGTCATTTCTCACTCAAGTGACCCAGGCACATATGTCATAAATCACAAGAGGCGTCTTTAATTGCATTTACTTCTTCCTTGCATAGTTTTGTAAGCATCCCATAGAGAGAAATGAAACTTTGCTCATTTGTAACCACTATGGATCATATGGTGATTTTACATATACCATCACCAAAATAAGTGTGATAATCCTTAATATCATAGGCTTTCAATGAAATCACCCGATAAAGAAACCCAATCCTGAGTGAAATAAATACTACAAATTGAGACAAATATCGTGAACATGTCTAACATTCTTTAATTGAAGCTTGCAACTAATCTCAATTTCAACCCAAACATCTTCCATACTGATAATTTTACATACTTCTTCATCTTCTATTTTTACTATGCCAAAATCACCAACAATGTAATATGAGAAAAAATCACGTATAGGAGCAACATGATACATGGCACCCGAATCAATAATCCAAGTTGAATTCTGACATACAAGGTTTATAGAATTATCATCATAAACAATATAGATATTTTTAATAGATGCAATTATTCTTGTATTTTTATTATTTTTCTTCTTGTTGTCTTCATATCTTTCCCTTGATTGATCTCTCTTAAGGAACCTGCAATTTATTTTTATGTGACCTACTGTGCCAGAATGATAGCATATCACTTATTTTTCTAGTATTTAACTTGATTATTGACTTGCTAAGACTTTTAAAGTTGTTGGGTATATAGAAGTTTCTTAATTGACTTCTTCGTGACTCTGTAACTAGTGCTTGTGACTTTGATGAAGAACCAATCAAACTACGTTCCTTTCTTCGAGCTTCTTCTTTCAACATGATCTTTTTAACTGTTGACATTTTCAGCTTTCCGCGTGGAGCTGAATTGGTCAACATCACAATAAGGATTTCATAATTATTAGACAAGAAACTCAACAATAACAACGCTTGGGAACTTATCGTCTAATTTAATATTTGTCGTCGTCAACTGAATCATTATATTATGAAAAATACTCATATGCTCTGCCATTGAAGCTTTATATTTGTACTTCATATTCACCAGCTTTCGAATCAATAATGTTTTATTTTGCACATTCTTTTGTTCATACAACCCTTTTAATTTTTCCCACATTTTGTATCATATATTTCAATTTCAACATGTGGATATAGACTCAAATCCAACCACTGTCTAATCAACGCTGCTGCCTTTTTATTCATCTTCTTCCACTTAGTGTCAAATTTATTTGTTGGTTTAACAATGTCACCCTCAATAAGATTGCACAAATATTTATTGTATAACATGTCTTTCATGAAAGTGTTCCAAAATGTGTAATTAGAATAATTGAGTTTAATCATATTAAAACATTTATTTTCCTCTTTTATTTAAATGCACCAACCAAACCGACCGAGTTATGATACCACTTTGTTGGAAAAAATTAGATAAAACTATCTCAATGATGCATAAAATATATAACCAAACAAAAAATACAATTCTACATACCAATAATAATTGACATAAAATTAAATATGAGACAAAACATAATTTTTAATGTATAAAACTTCCTTCAAATTGAGATGATAAAAACCACGAGATTAAGTCTAATAAAAAATTACACTATAATAATTAACGGGTACACCAAAGTATTCCCAGTATCACTATAAAATATTAATATATTAGAATACAAAACTTAATGATAGAAATAAGATGTTAAAATTGTAAATTAAACAAAGCAAATTTAATACACACGTGTTGTAAGTTGAAACTCAATTTTTTTTTCCTCTCCTTATTTTGTTACTATCTTTGCGGTAGTTTTTTTTTATTCCTTTTTGTTTGTGCTGCACTATTGCTTGGGTTTTTTAGGAATTTATAAATTCCTTTTATTTTTTCTTTACATGGGTCAAGAGTAATAAATCGCATATTTCATCGTTTTTTCATTTCTTTTTCTTTCTTTAATAAAAATAACAATATTAATAATATTATTAAAATTAATGAATTTCACTTTAGGAGCGAATCTACTCAAAAATATGCATCAAAAATAATTTAAGATTGTAACAAAAATATGAAGGTAATTTTACATCCTTCCCCTCCCCTCCGATCATTATTTTTTATTTACGACGATATAATCATCATCACAAATTTATATAATTACATTTAAAATATGAAATTTAATTCAACAATACCAACATTTAGTAATTGATCTATAATTTAAATATTATTCAAAATCCTTTCAAAATGGAAAAACAAAAATTGAATTTTAGAGGGATTTGACTACTCTACCTCTTATTTCTTTTTTATTATCCTTTTAAATTGCCACAAAGAAGAATCACTATTTAGATTAGTAATTCAATCAAAAGAAAACCAAAACACAAATGTATGTAATATAAATAACATCAAGCATTTTGAATTATGATTGAAGTATTGGAAAATAGGTAAAAAGATATCTTGTTTTAAGATTTTTTTTATATCGTGGTAATCACCAATTAAACGGTTCAGAGTGGAGTAGTATAACTAATAATCATTGAATTTTGTTATATGAGATCTTATGGTGTACTCATCACACCAAATAATTTTTTTCCTTTTTTCCAATATCATTGTTGCTATAACCACGAAATTCACCATTGGAGTGTGATTTTTCCCTTCCAATGGATCTCCACCCCTTTCTTCCTATTTTTCCCTTTTTATTTCTCATTCCCTTCCTGTTTAGTAAACATTCCCGCTCATTATTTTTGTAAATTGATATGATAGAATTTTGTTTTATATTTTATTTATGTGTTAATGTATTAATACTTTTATGTATTGATATTTTTTTAAGTTAATAAAATACAGAAAAAATTAACATGATTACAAAATAAAAATACATGAATAATTATTTATTTATTGATAATATAATATTCATAAATGTCCATTACTAGTTGCAAATGTTTCAATATTCATTAAACAAACATTTGTACATATAAATTTATAGGATATATATTATTTTTATTTAACAGATAGAGTAGTAGGACATGACGAAAGGGTTTAGTCGGATCGGTATTATATGAGTCAGTGTTAAAATCATCTCAATATATTTAATCATGTTTCATTTATACAGAAAAAAAGTAAAATGCATTTCGTGGTATTATAAATTCTCTGAAAGTACTAATTTAATTTAAGTTTTTTTTTTAACATCTAAGTACTTTGAGTTCTAAAACGTGTGCCTTGTTACATTTTTAACACATTTCGTTAAAAAAAAAGCACATATTATTGTTATAAGTCTGATGTGATAATTTAAAATAGTTTAATAAAAAGATAATAATATTTTTGAATTTATTATTATTAAAAAATTAAAATCTTAAAATATCTTAAAATGCTAATCTCGGTCATCATCTTCGCCTCTTCATCATAAATGTAAAAATTTAAGCAAAAATTCAAAACAAAACTTAAAAAATCAGACCCATCAAAGCCCAAAACAAAAACCAAAAAGTAAAAACCTCAAAATTTAATAAAAACAAAAAAGTGTTTAACTTTTGCATATCATTTTATATCTCCATCAATCAAAATCAATCTTTTTTCTCCATTCAAACATTAGGATTCCAAAATCAACAATAAAAGACATAAGAAAAAACAATGCAAGGTTGTAATTGCTTACAATAGTAAGGTTGTATTGATGATAATGATTATTATAGCTAAACTAATCTCACTTCATTTTGACGTGAAATATGAGTTATATTTTTTTGTTGTCTTGGAATACATGGATTATAACTTTTTAATTTTGCTATAATTTTTAGATTTGAAATTTTTCGATGATGATGAAGATGAACGAGAAGAATATGAATATTTTAGGATTCTTTAGTATTTTTATTTTTTCAATAACAAATTAATTTTTAAAAAACTATTTTTTCATTAAAAAGTCATTACAAAGAGTATATTTGAATATTAAAATTTTATTGTTTTTGAAATTAAAGGAAAATTGTTTTAACTAAAAAATATTGAGTAAAAAAACATCATAATTGAACTCAGTTAATTCCAAAATATTTTTTTAAATTCAAATTAAATGTTTTATTTCAACTTTTTGTATATATATTTTTTACTATCACTGAGAAATGCTTTTATTTTTTATTTTTTATTTTTTTTTATATCTCTTTAACATCATACCTTGATTTATATATTAATATTAATAGGAATCTATCAATTTTGTACCACATCATATATATACCAAATGAATTGTGTTCCTTCAGTGTGAGCCAAAAAAGAACTGGCAACAACGTCCCCTGCATATCCACGTGTACCCACAGTCACACGTACATAAGATTTCTATATGTAGATGTTTGCGCATATATAAATTGATTATTTTTATAGGTTAATAGGAAATCATATATGACAAATGTGAATACTTTTCTGTTTAGGTTTAATTTGGAGATAACATCTTTTGGAAGTTTAACCATTTCGTTATAAATTAATTTTATTTAAAAGTTAGTCGAAATATCTTTATTTATATATGTTTAAGTAAATGTAAATTAACAATAAACATATTTATATAATCATGTTTAATCTCAAAAACAACTAATCTTATATCTGAATTTCAAATTATAATCTATTCTATAAACAAAATCAATTTTATTCAAAAATAATTAAATGTGTCAAAAATAATTTTACTCATTAAAAATCAATTTAAAGTGTTGCAAACTTGAAGAAAAAAATATACACTGAAACAAAACACATGCTAAATAGATTTTACCACGAGTTGAGATATTTTCCTGGTGGGGAAATTAATGAAAAGGACTTATTTTCCCAGCATATGGTTGAAAAGTCGAATTCAAAAGTAATTGAAAAGGATGTTTGTTTTTTCACGTGCAATGCAATGCAACCCTGAGAAAGAAACAAGAGGTCGGGGATCCATATCTCACAAAATATATGTCACTAAAAAATTATTTTAAAATAAATATAAATTTACAATTTTTAATATAATATTTAATTATTATATATATAATTTAAACCACATTTATTGTGATTCGAATTGAGTAGTATATAATCATTTATGTCTCATAATATGTAATGTAGTATAGGACTAGGAGGCCAGTACCTTTCTGTTGATCCTGCCATTCCTAAACAACAAGGGCCATTAATTGCAAAGCCATGGACCATTGGCTTAGTTGTCGAATTGTGATTGATTTTGTAGGTCTAATAAAAATGACACATCATAATTCATACATTATAGGTAACTCCGAAACTGAATATTGCTCAAGATTCTCTTTCTTAATTTTATGATTTCCTTTAGTTTGACTAGGCTTTTAAGTTGGAAAGGCATCTCTCGGTACTAGTCTATATAAGTAGAATTTTATTATATTATTTTTGTTAAGTATAAAGGAATAATAAAGTCGAGTTTTGTTTGATTCATATTCAATTTTAAAATTGGGTTGAATTAGTTTTTATATTTAAATTTCACTTTTAATTAGATTAAATTTAATAAGATACGAGTTATATAAAGATAAAGTCATAATAGAAATAATTTAATAGTAATGTATAGATATTTTTAAAAGAAAAATTCAATCAATAAATAATTCATAATTTATATAATATAGTATAACTTTTTTAAAAAAATTTAAATCTAATTTATTTACTAAACGAATAAGACTAAACTAAATCATATATACTTTTATCAGATAATTTAATTTATTCTTACTCTTAGTATATATGCATGATATATTTGAGAAACCAAAATAATTATTTAATTATGCATAAATATTGGGTCATAATCCCTTGAATATGAATTCCTCCCTCTGGCTGCTACTGACGACATCGATCTTTGTCAAATGTTTGAGACCATAATAGTAGACTAGATGCATGTGATTCTTTTTCATCCTAACAATTGACTAATTATATGATAGCTAAGTCGCAAAAAGTAAGCACCATAAGCTAAGAATTGATTCATGTGAACACCTCAGACATTATTTAACCGCTGGCATAAGATGCGAGTCACGCAAAATATCAAACGTGTAACTCGGTTATATATACAAGTTATAATTCGTGAAGTGAGATAAAAAAAAAAGGAATGAAGAGTTTGAGAATAGTGTTTTGAAGGATATGCTTATATTCATTTCTCTATTTTAATGGAAATTAAAAATTGTATTGAGGTTGGATTTTTGAGGATTTAAACAAATCTTTAAGTTATTTTCATGTTGTTATAATACAATATAAATTAAAAATATTTTTTTTTATTATTTTTATAAAATTACTCTCTTAAAAAATATTAAAAACTTCTCTCTACTTCTCTATTTTTTCTTCCCTTCAAAGTCCTTCATCCTCTTCTCGTCTCCTTCAAACTCCCAAACAAAATCTTAATGTTTGTTAAAAAATCAAAAACCAAAATAGATAAATCAAAGAATGATTCTTAGCACATATAGTGTCAAAAACTAATATAGTTGTGAATTTAATTGTCATATAACGAATAGCATATAAATTAATTGATAGCAATTGATAGTAGAAGATTTATTACATGTTGATGAGTATGGGAAGTAATGTGAGCAACAACGAATTAATACTTCAAAATTACAAGAGATTTTGAATTTAATATTAATTCAAAATCATAAAATATTAGTGAAGTAAATTAATTATATTATATATCTAACATTTATTATAAACATTTATTTATAATGAATACGACACTAACACATTTTAAACCTACAATTTGGGAATAATTTATTGAGGCAGAATAAATCTTGTTAGTTTATTTTTTATTTATAGTCAAATAGGTTAATAATTAGTGATTTGAAATCTCTTTAATGATATTCTTTCACGATCTCAATTGATACTATTGAATACATTAGGGGTGAGCAATCTCCTCATAATAAAGGCGGTATTTAGATGTGTTAATAATTAGTGATTTGAAAAAAATATTGTTGAATTGGTTGTAATTTCCTTTAAAAACTAGTACTCATAAATTGAATCTCACAATCTCCTGATAATAAAGGCGGTATTTAGATGTAATATTTAGAAGGGTCTAAATTTTTTAATCCAAATTTTAGTTAGATAAAAAAATTATGAAAAATATTTTTTGATTTAGCAAATAATCTATTTTAAATAATTTTTGTTCAAAAATAATATGTTTTTGGAAAAAAAAAGTTCCCAGCTTTTTTTTTTAAATGTCAAAACAAAATATTCCAAAAAATCAACTTTTTTTCAAAAAAAAATAAAATAATAATAACATAAAGAGTCGAAGCCTAAAACCAATTATCTTCGTATGGGACCAAATTAAAGGACTTATCAAATGAGACTTAATAATTTAAAACTTATTTGAAAGCTTTTTAGAAAATGATAAGAATAGATTTGTATATATTGCAAGAGTATAGCTTTAACACATCACATCAAACTCGATTTTTAAAAATATAAATTTTAGGACCATTTCTCATTTAAATTAGGATCTCTAGCGATCACGCATTGCTTCTTCCACCATCCTCTTCTACAACACCACAATAATTGGGTGGAACAAGAATTAACACATATTGCAATTGTTATTTTATTTGAAAGAGAATTTAATTATGCAATTTAGTGAATTTGATGATTTGAATTAATAATTACTTTACATAATTTTGCCAGTGTCTCTTTGTTTTAAATAGTACTGATGATCTATTTTATTATTGGTTGCACCTTTGTTACTGTGCACTCCAGGCATATATGATTTCCTCGTTGAAAAATGAATGCTATCCATCCCTTACTTCGTCAGTGGAATTAACTGAAGTGAGCCAGGAATTAGGACAAATTGTCTAAGTTCATTGAAGTTGCTTTTTCAACAGTTTTTTATATTTTTATTTTTATTTTTATTTTTATTTTCAAGATTAAAAAACAACATAAAACAAATTAAATTAAATTAAATAGTTAATAAAAATAAAGCCTTTCAAATAAAAATGAAGGATTAGACCGTGAGAGGCGGCCGCTAGCGGACACACTCGCTTAAAAAGATAAATATAAACTTAATACAAAGAGAATTATTAATCAACACAAATGGTTGATGAATGAATCTCTTAACTATTTGATTAATAGTTGATTTTTCATCATTATATATATGGAAAAAAAAATTAAAACAGGGCAATTATCATTTATTAAAAATGCTAACGAACACTCTATTAAAAATTGAAATTTAGTATTTAAAATTATGCATTTTATGTTTTTAATATACAAATACTATTTATTGCTCTTATAGCACCCATTAGTACAACCTTATTATTACCCTTTTTGTCCTTGAACTTAACCTTCGACAAACCTATTAAAAAACTAATAAATTTAAATTTAGTTTTTTTTTTTAACTTTCATTTATAAAGTAAAACTAAAATTCATTTAAATTATATTTTAAATTTTTAAATAAAAATAAAATATTTAAAAGAACAAATATACGAAATAGAGAGAGTATAAATGCCACGAGCCCACTAAGACAAGGAGAGCCAAATGTTGTTTTAGTTCTTAACGTCTCTTCCTTCATAGGTTCATGCATTAGCAATATCATTCTCACCCTCCTCATTTTGATCACAATTCACAACACCTTGTGATAAAAACAAATAACAACGTTATTACGATGGTTGTTCTTTCCCAACAAGCTACATTAAGCGAATTATTTAACAGAAACACATGCAAAGCAACAAGTTTGTTGTTCAAAGGTGTTCCTGAGGTTGACCTTTCAGACCCTGAAGCCAAGACACAAATAGTCAACGCCTGCCAAGAGTTTGGATTCTTTAAGGTTGTCAACCACCATGTTCCATTAGAGTTAATGGCCAATTTGGAAAATGAAACAGTAAAGTTTTTCGGGCAGCCTCGGTCAGAGAAAGAAAAGGCGGGTCCACCTGATCCATATGGGTATGGAAATAAGAGTATTGGCAAAAACGGTGATGTTGGTTGGGTTGAATATCTTCTTCTAACCACTAACCCTGATGTCATTTCTCCTAACTCTCTTCTTCTTTTGCAGCATAATCCAAATCATTACTTCAGGTAAAAACAGAGCTCAACCCTGTTTCACGAGGACAGTCTCATATAGTATAAGACTTGTATCATATTTTAAAATTACTTAATGATGCTATTATAACTATATTAATTTTTTCCTCCTTTTTGTCCAATTAAATTGACCACGTTACTTTCTCGATCCTAAAGAGGCAAAACACTTAATTTCTATTTAAATGATGATTTCTATTGTCGTGATTTTTAAACATTTAGCTACCATAGAGAATATGACACACTTCCTCACCTCAGCTGAATTTCATTAGAACAAAAATATTTCCTACTTTAAATTAAGGCATTGATCTTTCACCCTAAATTTCCATCATAAATAAATTATTTGAATATTTTTAGATTATTTTGAAAGTTTTGATAAGAATGCATGCAAAATATTAATTTACACATACCTTCAGAAGAGTTATGACATTGCATATCCTCAAAATAAATGAATTGTTTAATGGATATACAATGCATACAAGTTTTATATGATAGTTCAATTTCCTATTTTGATATGTATGGATGATTTGATTGATATATATATTAAACTTAAAAGTGTATACATTTATTTTTGGTTTGACTAATAGTATACAAAACTTACTTTGAGTTAGGTGTGCTGTTGAAGAATATATATTGGCAGTGAAGGAGGTGTGCTTGGAAGTGTTGGAATTAATAGCAGATGGATTGGGGATTGAAGAAAGGAATGTGTTTAGCAAAATGGTGAGAGATGAGAGAAGTGATTCATGTCTGAGACTAAATCATTACGCAGCATGTGGAGAGATTGAATCATTGAGTGGAGGAGGAAATTTGATTGGATTTGGAGAGCACACAGATCCACACTTAATTTCTGTCCTAAGGTCTAACAACACACCAGGACTGCAAATATGCCTCAAAGATGGGACTTGGGTTTCAATCCCACCTGATCACACTTCCTTTTTCATCATTGTTGGTGACTCCTTACAGGTACTATCATGACATATCAACAAATATTTTAAATATGAAAATTGGTCTCATATATTATAAGTTATAAATTAATAATTATATTATTGAAATTATAAAATATTAATTAAAATATTTTATATGTAAATTTTTATCGTTAGATATTTTAATGTGATATTGTAAATGAATATATGATTTATTTACGTCGATATGACATCAATGTTATCTTTTTGAAAATAAATTTGTTAATATTTTTTTTTATTTTAAAGATAAAATTGTGAGTAATTATAATTATTAGATTATTTAATTAATATTATAAATTTATATATTTTTCAACTTATGAAATAAACTGTAAAGATATAGTATTAGATATTACTGTGTAAAATACATTTATAAATGATAATGTATTATTCGATGGATAATTGTGAAAAATATTTTTATACCATAATACAATAGAATATCAGAGTAAATTAGTATTTTGAATCTCAAAATGGTACTGCAATTTAATTTTTTATCTTTATAAAAAATAATTTAATTTCTTAAATTGAAGAATTTTAATCGATTTAATATCTACAAAATGTTTCTTTATAAATATCAATCAAAAACAACATATTACAATAAATAGTCTCTTGTTGCACTAAAACAAATATGAAATATTTAAAATTATAGTGCAAATTTTAGAAAATGTTAAATTTACCGACATTGTATAATTCGAGATACTAAAATATTTTTTTTCATAATTTTAAAGATTAAATTATCCTATCCTTATAATTTTAAAAACCAAATTGGTGATGTACATTAATATTAGTATTCTTGTTAAATGAACAAAAAAAATGCCACTATCTTATAAAAGTCAACGGTGTTCAAATAATTTTGTTGTTTTTCTTCTCCCTATCTCTCTCTCAAATAGTCAAATCCGAGGTAAAGAGAAAGACATGTCAATATTTTTGATGTGGGGATTTTCTACTTATTATTATTGTCGTTGACAAAATATTAATGATATTTATTAGTATCCTTAAAAGAAAGGACATTTACTATTTTGAGTCTGGGAGGTTTTATATGTTTTTTCTATTATTAAATTTCAGGTGATGACAAATGGGGGATTAAAGAGTGTAAAACACAGGGTTTTGACTGACACAAGTATGTCAAGGGTGTCAATGATTTACTTTGGAGGACCACCCTTTCATGAAAAGTTAGCACCTTTGCCTTCAATATTGATATCAAGAGAAGAGCAGAGTTTGTACAAAGAGTTCACATGGAGGGAGTACAAGAATGCTGCTTACAAGTCAAAGCTCACTTATAATCGACTTAGTATGTTTGAGAAATCTCCTAGTCAATGAGATCAATGGAATTAGAGGGTAACAAATCTCCTCTAATTTTGTTTCTAGATGTGTCAAACACTCTTGTAGTTATTGAATTTATCAAAATTATATGTGTTTTTCTTTAATGAGTTAATACATTAATATATATCTTTTGGTTAGTTAGTTTGATATTTCACCGTGTCTTTTATTAATTAAATTTAAATTATAAATTAATAATTAAAAAAACATTTAAATATATTTTTATAATTTTAATATATTTACATTATATAATGATATCGCTTCATATATTTAAATACTAAAATGAATTTTGATAATATATTTTAATTATATATAAACTCAATAATTTTTATTTAGTCATAGATTTAAATAGTTTACTATCTTTGACTAATATTATAAAAATAAAAATAAAAACTATTATTATCGATTTTTATGAGAAGATTATATTGACACAGTCTCACTACTTCATTTTATTAAGATCTATAATTTAAACAATATATAGATAAATCCAATAAATTTGAATTATAAGATCACTAACATGATTTTCTTAAGTTAAATTTTTTCACAACGAGAGAATTCAATTCCTTTTATGTTGTTCATATTTAATAAAGTTTCCCTCCCACCCAATTTTGTTTAAATTTTTGAAGTCAACTACATCTATAATAAACAAGACAAGATAAATTAACAAAACAATTGGCTTTTATATAATTAATGTTGTCCTGAATTTAATATAGAGTGTCAACTTATGGACCCAATATTAATAATTCGATGTTGTTAAGATAAAAATTATTAATATCATGTCAATTTAGTCTATCAATATACAATTATATCATTTCTGTTCTTGCAATTAAGTTAAAAACTTAACCGCCACACTGTTCTTTCTACTTTATTTTTCTGTATTTTGATAAAGCAAAATGAAAAATTTTGGATCACCGTTTTTTGTCGAAATCATCCATTTTCCTTTTATTGTTTTATGCAAAAATAAATTATTTTCACACAAATATATTATTTTTGTATTTTTTTCTTCATCAATTAACTGTGATATTGTTTTGTTTTTTTTTTCTTTTTGTTTCAGTACAATGTTCATGCTATTTTAATTCCTTTAATTTTATTAATTTCGTAGTAATATTTTGTTATTTTATGCAATTAACTTTGATGTTGTGAGTTTGTTTATACATGTCATTTTTAATTTTAGCGAATTTGTATTGTTTTCGATCAATGTATAATTTTAACACGAATAAATTAATATTATTTTGGAAGTAAAAACAAATTATATACAACATTTTTAAATATATATTATAACAATAATAATAATAATAATAATAATAATAATAAAAAGTCATATTTATTATAAATAAAAATGATCAGATAAATGATTATAGCATGATAACTATGTGGGTGAGTGTAGAATGAATATCAATTTTATAAAATTCGGTGAGTGGTTAGAGTTTTAATTTAACAGAAAAAAAAATGCACATACGTAATCAATTAAAGTTCATTTTCTTTAATGTTGCAATATTTTATCCAAACTAGTTGAGTATATTTTGAATTAGATAAATTAGTTTGACCAAAATTTAAATTAATTATTGTTAGTATATGTTGTCATTTTTAATTCATTTGACACCCATACAAAATATTTAGATTTTTTTTTTATACTCTTGTATTAAAACGTTACGAGATATATGAAGAATGTGTATATTAAAGGTTATGATGAGTTTTGAAATAACTTTATGTGTTATAATTATTTTTACATGTTATTATTATTATTATTTGTTTTTTTGTTGTAATCTTTTATCTGAATATGAAATTTCAACATTATTTTCTTATATTATAACTGTGTTATTTAAATTTACCTATTTGTTAATTTTCTCAATACTATCTCCTTCAGTAAACAGCAATGATAAAAAA
>JBBPBS010001017.1:5933850-5946359 GCA_037974835.1 Cicer judaicum | reverse complement strand
ATTATATATATGTGTGTTAAAATTAATTAACATCTGTGGAAAAAAAATAAAGAAATCAAAATTGTTTATTTCGTAAAATGATGGACAATAACTATATTTTAGCTAAAAACCAATGTTTTATAAATTACTTTTTATGTTTAAAAAAAAATATCAGTGATTTTAAAAATTACTTTCTTTTTGTTTAGTTATTATTATTTTTTAAAGTCACAAAAAGTTATTTACTTTAAAAATAAAAAAGAATTTTTGTCTTTTTTAATTTTATTTGTCTAAATAATTTAAAAAGAATTTTATTTTTTGATTTTTTTATAAGTTAAAAAGAGTAATTCCAAAAACACTTTATTTATTTTTTTAAATTATTAAAGTGATATTATTTAATTTAAAATTAAATTTAAATTCTACATTACTATGATTTTTCATATTATTATGTATACATTAATAAAATTATCATTAAATTCAAATTGAAATTAAGAAAATAGATTAAACATAAAAAAAAATAAAAAATGAGATATCATATTGCAGAAAGAAAAAAATAATAAAACTAAAATTATAGATTTAATGAAACAAGGAGATCAGTATTGCTTATTCATTTTAAAGTATTATTAGAAAGATTTAGATATATATTTAATAATTATAATTGTATCATTTTTTGTTTAATTTTAGTTCTCGTAAATTATTTGTTTGATTCATATAATTGTAAATATAATTTATTTTAAAATATTACTGCAGTCTAACTTCTGATATAAAATTTATGACACTATTAAAGTGACATAAATTTTTTATATAATTTAAAAAATAAATAAATTATGAATTATAAATCAAAAACATTTTTTAAAGAGAGTCCAAAATAAAAAAAAAAACTCTAATTAAAATATTATTCCTCTTCTCTTAGCCATCTCTCCCACTTCTCACTGGAGTCTCTTATCTCTCCATATTCTCGCATAAATGCATTATATATATATATAATCTCTAGACTTTTTATGCTATAACCATAGCGGTTGATATTGACACTGCCTCTGTTGGAGACACATGCTTTTAGCGTCGGTGTTTGATCATTGTGACTTGTGACTTTGTGCCAAAATTGCTTAATATTAAGATTTCAAAATATGAGCTGACCTCTTTGTCTATATAAAATGTTAATTCACTGTCTTAGTTTTTTATATAGATTTTTTAGGTTAGCAAGCCAAGTGTTGTTGGTGGATTTAAGAATGCAGAATTAGTTGCACAATGGGTGAATCAATTGGGGAAGACCGTTGTTCTTAATGTCGTATTTGAATGCATTTTGTATTAGAAAATAAGGGTGAAAGAGTTACATCATCCTCACGCAAGTTTACTTTAGTATTTGTCCAACCGGATGATGATGCAACTAAAAGATGCCAAGACAATCATTTTTAGATGATGACGCAACTAAATGATGCCAAGACAATCATCTTTAGATGATGATGCTAAGAAAATCATATGCGTACTAACTCTCATGTTATCTTGTCATACAACGATATGATAGTATTGAAATGAAGTACATTCAAACTTTTCGAAGTTAAGGCTAAGTTTTATGTAGTTCACGGTATAGGAACTTATTGTTGGCTTAAATAAGATATAACACATAATTTTATGTACACATTTTCAATGTTTATAAGTAAAATAGTTAGACATATTATGTATCATCAATTCCATCAACTTGAAAATTAATCGGTAAACAAAATTAACAAAATGAATTAATTTAACTAAGATAGATAATTGTCATTCATAACCAAAATACATAGAAGCATCTTGTCTTAACCAAGACACATAAAATTATATTGTCTTAACCAAAATAGACAATTGTCATTCATAATTAAATTACATTATCACTTAACCTAAGTTTCCTACAATAACCAAAAACAAAATAACAACTTCAAAATGGTCACTAAGTCATCCAAAATACAAAATAACAACTTCAAATGGTCAATGAGTCATTCTCCTACATATCTCATACCAATTTCTTAATTCACCCAAACAACCTTCAAGTTTTGGATAATGCAAAATAGGTTGTGAACTTCATTCATCATCAACTATTAATGGACTTGCTCGATGATAATAATCATCTATTAGTAATGGACTTCGCAAATCACTTATAAGACCAACCACTATAGACACTTTTAAAAGTAGTTTTCAACCTGTCATTTCTTATCACATTCGCGAATCACTTATAAGACCAACCACTGTATACACTTTTAAAAGTAGTTTCCAACCTGTCATTTCTTATCACATTCTTAACATCTACTTTCCTTGCAACTTTTGTTTTTCACTTTCTACAAAATCAACAAAAAAACAAAAATTTAAAACCATATAAACAACATGGGTAGCTAGCTAAAGTGACTAATAATTGGAGAATTATTTAACATTGTAAAATTACACATACAAATTACACATTTTCGTAATGATTATGTATATTGCAGGATTTAACTTAACTAGTTTAGTAGTAGCATTAGAGGTAGTAATAGACACAAACACAGAAGAAACAACAGAAACAATAGTTGACACAACCACATTAACAAATGCAGAAGCAACAACAAACGAAGACATATAAGCTTTAAAAGAAGAGCTTGGTTGAGAAGCCTTAAATGCAACAACAAGCTCTATAGCAAGAGCCTCAAATTTAGGATCGACATCAACTTAAAGTTGTAGAGGTTGTTATCCACCAACGGCCTCAACACACACAACATGAACTTGTGTTGCATCAAGACCCACACCAACAACTGCCCCCATCATCTTGAACTCCAGTTGTCGTGGAGACACATAGAAAAAAACTAAACCCAAGCGTTTTCGTTCGCATACATGAGTTCATGACCGTCGCCAATGAGACATGGCTTGGTCGCCGTCAATGAGAAACGATGAAGATGAAGGCTTTCACGATTTAATTTTTTTTTAGGGAAACTTGTAATATTTAGGATTAATGAGGATAATTGTTTAATTAATTTTCAACGGAATAATGTTAGAGTTTTGTAAAAAAAGTTGGTCAAAAGAACTATTTTAAAATAAAAATATATTTATGTATATATATATAAATGAATAAAATTACGATAATTAATAAAAAAAATTATAATGTATAAAAAGTAACAACATATTTAATTCTATTAAAAAAATATAATTGAAAATATAATAAGTTTAAAGCAGTGTTGCAACGAGTTAGAAAAACGCACGTGGCGTAACACGTGATTCAGTGTTTCCTTCTCCCTTACATCAACTATTGAATACTTTATTTCTGCTCGTTCATTTCTTCGCTGGCCTCACTCTTCACAGTCGCGGTGCCCACTTACTTGCTTGCTAGCACGTTCTTCATCCATTCTAGAGAGAGAAGCACCTATTCAACTCTCACTCTCTCTCTCTCTAAAATGGCCGACGAACCAATGCCTACTCGCTGGTCCTTCCAGGTTTTAATTCATTTTTTTTTCCGCTTTGTTTCCCGATGAAATTTCCCTAACTACTAAAATCCTAGATTCCATTTTTTTTTTCCAATTTTTTTAGTCGTTTTTATGAATCGGTTCTATTATTACATATAATCTGTTCTAGTAGAACTTCATGTTAATTGTTAATCTATCTTGAATCATGATGCAGTAGTAGACGGATGATTCTTCAATTTTCTCTTCAGACAATTCGAGCTGTTCTTGTTGCTAGAATCGATTTTTCTCTCGTTTACTACTAGCTTGCTGAATTTATTCGAAAATTTACTAATTGCTCTTTTATTTTTTACGATGCAATGTTTTTTGGTTTGTTGATTTGGTTAGATTCCATTTTTGTGGTTTGTTTACTAGTCGCTTGTTAGATGTGATTTTGAATATTTTGTTTATTCGTATCTCCAGGAGTTCAAAACGTATTATGATGCTAGGCTTGGTAGGAAGAAACTGGTGGAGAATGGTGAGACTGTTGATAAAGCAGTCGGTAATGGCAGTTCGCCCGGTATTGCAGCCAATGGCAATTTACAGACCAAAATAACATCGGATAGGGCTATTTACGAGCAGTTCCAAAGCCAGGTACCATGTCTGATACATCAAGTTTCATGTGAAGTGGTTGTTGCTTCTTCAAATATCACTGATTTGTGATTTGCCATGCTGCAATTCTCTGTGTTTCAGGGGCATAATCCGATGCTTACAAATGGTTTTGCACCAAACAATATTGATGAAAAGCCGTATGATTCTTTGATCCATTACTTTGTATTGTTGGGCATTGTAGTTGGCACATACGTTTCTGTTCTGCTTTGAGGATTAGTCGAACATAATCAGAGAGGGAATAGTATTAAAATACTTGAGTTGTGTTAATAAAGTTTAAGATTGGATAATTAAATATCTAGTCAACCAAATATGTGAAAAAACATTATTTCATTGTCCAAATATCTGTTTTAAGTTGATTAATTAGCTAGGAATGAAAACAGTTCGTCCATGGGTGAATACTACATTAGCCTAGCATGGCCTATCCATGTGCTAATCTTTGTGGCACTAATACTGATGTGTCTGAAACCCATAACCAATAATTTTTGAGAAAAAACCGATTCCTTACTCTGCCAACTGAATTTTTTTTATATTAAATATTTAAATATGATACTTTTAAAAAAGCTGCAGATATTGCCAAGTTAACTTGTTGAATTTGTGCCTTGTGTCATTTATTTAATAAATGAAATCACAATTTTATTTAACTAAAATGGTTCTGGTGTAATTTTTTGGAATTTTAAATGTCATTGATATCACAGACATATAGGTTATCATCTACAATTTATTAAGCAACAAATTGGTTCAACTATGACTAAAGTTCTTGATGCTCAAAATAAGACAAGCGGGATCAGACACTGATAATATCTAGGAATTTTCTATTTTCTTTCGTTACCTTTTGAATTTGCCAAGTTTCATGCTTACTCTGTTTCTTTCAGGCTTTTGCCCCAGCTAATGGAAAGAAAAAGACAATATGATATAGTTGTGCCTAGTTTAACAGCCACTACTGAAATTGATCATTTGATCTTTACCCACAATTGTAACTGTTACTAGTATCATCATCTCACGGGTTCTCTGACTCTTGGGTTCTGTATTGATGATTAAGAATTTATTTCCAACAAAAACAACAACCATACGATACTGTACAATTATGCATCTTTAAGAACAATTGAAATTGATCCTTTGATCTTAATTGTAATCATTTGTAATATCACTGTATGAATTTTCTGACTATTAAAGAACTATACGGAAGATAGAGTATTTCTTCATTCTCTGAAGTACTGATAATTATAATTATCCTTAACATTTACAGGCAAAAGTCTTTGCTACCACCTTTTGAATCTGCAGAAATGCGTACTTTAGCGGAGAGCTTAAGCAGGTAAAATTTATTTTCTTTCAGTCTTTTACACACCCTTGAGACAACTGGCGGTGACTGCAAGGACATTGTGTATTGGTCAAGGGTTTCTCGTGTCTTTCTATTCTGTTTAAGGTCTATTTTCATGCATGTATTTATCATTTCACATAATATTATTGGCAGGGATATCATTCGTGGGAGTCCAGATGTGAAATGGGAAAGCATCAAGGGGTTAGAGAATGCCAAACGTTTACTGAAAGAAGCTGTTGTGATGCCGATTAAGTATCCCAAGTATGTGTCACTAATGAAAACTTTTTATGCCTAATATTCCTTAGAGCTATTGGTGTCCTTTTTGCTTCACTATTTGTCAAGATTCTTGTATATGCTAGAAATGGGATCAGTAAATTGACTTGTCTTTTTAAAGTTTTAAGATGAAAACAGTGATAATAAGAGCATTAAGATCAACTTCCTCACATTTTAGTTGAACTGTATGATAGCTAACACATTGCTTTAGTTTTGAAAGTAAGTATTGTATGTTTATTTTCTTTTACATGAGCCAATATTTTATGTAGAACTCGCCAAGTAATAAATTTACACTATATACTCCATGATGTTATAGTATTCACTGAACTGTATGGAATATACAAATCGGTGGAGGATTTATTGTAATATCCATGAAGTGTTTTTGTTTCTTGGTAACTCTGGAGGATTTCTTATTCTCCTTCTTTAAACTTTTTTCTTTGTTTCATTTTAAATTACTTGATTCAAAGGGACTAAGTCCGGCCAACTCATGCGTTGAATACTGCTCATGGCCTCAAGATTTGTTATTTTGCAATTTTGACCACATCAGTCAATTAGTTTATTGTTTTATAAATTTGTTGCAATCTTGATTCGAAGCACCTACTAATGCTACAAAGGTTGTGTTAAGATTTAAGATATTGTTCTGAAATGGTTAACTAGTTGATTTTCTCCACTTGCATGTGTGCAAATAAAAATTTATTTGAGATATAGGATGATTTTTTCCCCTCTTATTGAAACCGATCTTTTTCATTTGTCTAGGTACTTTAAAGGTCTGTTATCACCATGGAAGGGCATTCTCCTTTTTGGCCCCCCAGGGACAGGAAAGGTTTGTATTGATTTTTCCTCATAAATATTTGTAATGTTGTTTTCTCAGTTTCATACTAAGTTTGTAAGAGAATGTTATTTTTTTGTGAATAAAACTACATATTTTAAAAAATGTTACGTTTGAAGAAATGTATTGCTTTTTCTATTTTCATATTCTGATGATTGTGAAATATGTATATGACAGTGTTATTTTAGTTTTTTATTTCAAATAAACGAATAAATGGAATTTACCTTCCAAATGTTGCAGACAATGCTCGCAAAGGCAGTTGCTACAGAGTGCAAGACTACATTTTTTAATATTTCAGCATCGTCTGTTGTCAGCAAATGGCGAGGTATGTGACTAACAGCCTCTCGTCCTCTTTTCCTTAGTATTTTTGTTTACATAAATCTTAATCTTGGTATGAAACTTGATAGTGTTCAATGTTTCAAGAGTGACTTAAATCTCTTGTGTAGTATATAATATATATTTTTAAAAGAAGGTATAATATTTTTTTGACGATATGGCTAACTATTATTCTTCAAATACTATGATGCATACAACTACCATAAATTTTGCAAAGTGGTCGTATACTCTATCTGGTTTGTAATAGTAATTTGTTAAACATTCTCTTCCTCTTTTTTATTTTGCCAAATAGATAGAATTAGGCTAATACATCATATATCATATCAGAACACAATGGTTATTTTCAGTCAGAAGAGCTTGTAGCATCAATGGCCTGGATAAAAACAATTGGTTGCACAAGTCTCTAGATGTTGTTTTGCTGGAGCTTTTGCAGTGTTCTGCTTCTCTCTCTCTCGTCTCATTTTAAACCAATGATATGAAACAAAATGTAGAGTGTACTTTATTTTTGTAGTCTTTTTGAATGAAGTAAATTATGGTTTTTATTTTCCATATCCATTAAATTTGGTGCATACAATGTAGATGATGAGAGCTCCTAATTCAATGCTAAACTTTCAAAAACTTCGAGGTGAAATCATTTATGGTTGAAGTTGCACTGTCTAATTCTCCTTCACCCCAAAAAACGTTTCAATCAAGTGATGAAAACTCATTGTAAAAGCTGTGGTTTATTGGCTGCCACATTTTAAATGTTGGCTTCTCTTCCTCCATTTGTTTGTCTTGATAAAAGAGGAGTTTTAATTTGATTCTCATTTCTCTTTGTTGTGGTTTACAATTTCTCAAGCATGTGTATTTACAAATCTTTTTTAAGATTGCAGGTGATTCAGAGAAGTTAGTGAAAGTGTTATTTGAGCTTGCAAGGCATCATGCGCCTGCAACAATATTTCTTGACGAAATTGATGCAATCATTAGTCAACGTGGTGAGGCACGCAGTGAACATGAAGCAAGTAGACGGTTAAAAACTGAACTACTCGTTCAGGTGATGCTTGTTTGTGATAGATCATTGGGTTACTTGTTAGATTATAATAGTATTGTTAATCAGTTTAGAGTTTTTATTATATTTAACTTCTATTGATAGCTCTACCAGGGACACATAGTAATTGATTTTTTCCCCAGGTCCCTGGGTTATCATATATGGAAACTCTGTTGATTTAACTTTAGATGCTTTTTCTCAGTCTAAATTGCTTTCATTGAGCTTATATCGAACCTATCGTCTCATGCTAACTTTGAAAGTCTACACCTATATAAGACTTCTTTTTTATCATCTCTCCCTCTCTCCCCTGTGTCATATTCATGTTATATGTGATGGGGACAAAAGCCCTCACTGAGTATGAGAAAATGTTATTTTACATACATGCTAATGATCATAAATTACCCCCATTAACCAGTAACTATGACTGAGACGTAACCAATAATGTCATATTCATGTTACAATTGAAGAATCCCACTACTAGTCTACTAAATATAATATCACATTCGCATCTTAAATAGGCAGTAATGATAATCATTGGAATTGTAAGAATTTCAGAACTCTATTTTTTACGTTCTTCCCATTTTACTTTACACATAATCCTGCATTTCTTCTAGTTCCCTTGCAGTATGGTGGAAGGTCCTTAAGCTTCTCATAAATAATTTGAACATAAACAAAGATTAAAGAGCGATTATGTCTTACCAAATAAATTGTTAAATTGTTGCTTTTGCAGTATTTTAACGTGATCCATTAGTTATTTAGGTTTTCATAGTGATTGACATTTGAAACAGCAAAAGACTTTTTTCTTTTTACTTCAGTTTGTGCCTTCTGAAAATTCAGTCTGAGAGTAAATATGAATTATCAATATACAATGCAGCTGCATATATATTCTGCCGTGCTTTCTCCAAAATTAATCATTTAGATTAGATTGCAGATGGATGGTTTAACCCGGACAGATGAACTTGTTTTTGTTTTGGCGGCAACAAATCTTCCCTGGGAGTTGGATGCGGCCATGCTGAGACGTCTTGAGAAACGAGTATCCTTCCAATATAAGCTTATGCTTTGTGTTCATGATAATTGAAATGGTCAATTTTTCTTGTCTTCTAAATGACATTTTACTTCATAGTTTATGAAACTGATCTTGGGGGAAGAAACATGTATTATCGGTTAGATTTTATTTTTTTGGGAGCATGGAGTAAATTATTAGTTATTTCCTATCACCTCATTACTTATGTTTTCTAGACTACTGTAATTAGAACATTTTATTCTTTACAAATGAACTTGGCATTCTTTCTAGTTTGTTTGGTTTTGAAGTTATCAAAATATCAGGAATTGTTGCTTTGGGGTTAAACATTTGCATTTGAAGTAGGTAGGCTTGCCGTACAAGTATAGTTGTTTGTAAACATGGTATGCATGTAACTCATTGCACCCCCTGCTTTTTATTTAAGATATTTGGGACATTCTGCGATTTATTATCTCTTAGAGCAGTTTTGTGAGATAAAAATGTTGTCACTTTATATTTTCCCCCTTTGATTAGTAAATTTATGTTCATCGTCTTTTACTGTAATATAGAGGAAAAATCATATGGTTCAGTGCTTATTTAGATGATTTTCAATAAGCAATCTGATCTTGAAATTGAATGTTGCTTTAATTCTTTCTAATGTTTGTCCTTTGACCATAAATGAAAGATCCTTGTACCACTTCCAGAACCAGAAGCAAGAAGATCAATGTTTGAGGAACTCCTTCCCCCACAACTTGACGAGGAGCCGATCCCCTATGATTTACTGGTGGGTCGGACAGAAGGATATTCAGGTTCAGATATCCGCCTACTTTGTAAAGAGACGGCAATGCAGCCATTGAGACGCTTGATGTCACAACTTGAACAGGAAGAAGATGTGGTGCCTGAAGAAGGTACTGTGTCATTTACAAAATCTAGTTTCAATATTTATCCATGATGTGTGCCTGTACAAGAATACTTAATAGCTGTTCCTTTTAAGTTGACTTTTAAAAAAATTAGTATTTCTTCTTAAATTTGAACAACGTTTGCTCTTTTCGTCATGTTAATATTACTCCCTCTGAATTATAATATTGTGTTGCAGAGTTGCCACAAGTTGGGCCAGTCAGGCCTGAAGATGTAGAGACAGCTTTAAGGAACACGCGGCCATCTGCTCATCTCCATGCTTACAAATACGACAAGTTTAATGCTGATTATGGTAGTCAAATACTTCAATGAAATGATGTAGTTTGTCACATATGGGGTATACAAAATCTCACTCGGTCCACATTTTGGGTAGAGTGATGTTTACAGATTTTATGGACATTTTATCACAATAAATATTCTATGTTAGCGATCATATTCATATCACTAGAACGATTTTCAAATAGTTGTGATTGATATTTTAGGTTCCTCAGTTCCTGCTTCTGCAACAGTATTATTGTAATCTGTATGCAACTTTATAGTTTATTTTGACCATCAGCAGTACCAACTCCCCAAGTATATTTTTACAAACTTTAAGTAGCAAATTCGACTGGTTTTTTTTCTTCAATTTCCCATATTATTTTGTTTTACTTCGAAATAATATTTATTGCCGCATTCTCACTTCTTCCCACAAGTTAACTTTCGCACTATCTTTAATTAGTTAGTGACAAAGACTAATATTTTTGACAACATTAGAACATTAAGTTTCAGCGTTAGTTGTTCAAGTTTACTTCACACTGATTTTTTTTTTTAAGTAGCTTCTTCTTCTACTCTATATTTTTTAAAGTCTTCAAAATACACTTTTCGATTAGTCAATCTGGAGAGTATTGGGAGTGGAAGAAGAATATCTCAAATCCTTAAATAGGAGGCTTGCTGGGTTACAAGAAGAGTTTAAGAGGCTTGCATGAGTTTTCATTTTATTTTGTTGGACCTTAACCCATCGAACATGGAGCAAACTAAAAAATAATAATGGGAAAGGCTTTTGGAGATTTGTAGATATTTTAAAATCTAATACTTTTCTTTATAATACTTTCAAAACAACAAATATTTTACTCAATATTTATATCGCATATCTTTCAAAAATATTCCAATAAAAACGAATGATTACTCTACTTTTCTATTCCAATCATTGCCTCTAAACTCCTCTCCTCTAATAGAGTGTATGTACTTAAATGTTAATTAAGTTACATCTTGATATAGTGTTTGTTAGAGTAGGTAACAAAAGCAACACTGAAAGAGACAACTTCTATGTATAATAAAAACTAGTGTATATTGGTATTATAAATTTTTTGATCAATAATTCTTTTTAATTTGTCTACGTATATATTAATATAGTATATATTAAAATTAATTAAATTAAGAGTTTTATATATAGACGAGATGTCATTCAACTAATGGTTGATTTAATTTTGATTATATCAGAATATATTAATTTGTTAATGTATATTTCCTATACATATTTACCGCAACAAAATTCATCAATCAAAATTAGTTTGTCTTTTCTTCATTGTGTAAAATTCCAACTAAGTTATCAAGTACACTCGTATGGATTTATGTTTTTAGGGGCATGAAACATATTAATTCCGTAGAGCATTCATAATTTAGTAAAATTGTATTGGAGATCGAATTCCAACTAAGTTATCAAGTACACTCGTATGGATTTATGTTTTTAGGGGCATGAAACATATTAATTCCGTAGAGCATTCATAATTTAGTAAAATTGTATTGGAGATCGAATTAATATGAGCAAATTTGTGAATTTTAAGACAAATTTAGAACGTATAACATTTTTACCTTAATTTTAAAACTAGGTCCAATTTATAAAAACCCACTTTGTTATGATTTTACTCATTTAAGATAATTCGTGTGAATTTGAATTTTACCATGTTTATGGATATATTTATAGTATTATACAAATGTATATATTTGTTGCACAAATTTTAATTTTTAATATTATTTTAATGAATTCGGTGAATTTATGTGTCAATTCCACTTAGATAAAATAAATTTACTTAAAAACTATAATTTGACGACCTTGATTTCGATTATCTATTTCTATACTATACTTCTTTTCCCTCCTAATATACAAATAAAGTTTTAATAGGTTATATATCTCATCTTTGTTTAAAATATTAAAGTTCTATATAAGTTTTATATTATGTTTTAAGTTGAATTCTTTCCATCAATTTATGTATCTCAGATACCAACAAGTATATGAGTCATTCTTTTTAAATACTTTAGAAATTTGCACGTTACATCTTATACAATAGAGAGAAGAATAATAATTTAAAAATATTTTTAATAAAAATTTGATTTATAAAAATATAAAATTCGTGTTTCTAAAATATTTTTGTTTAAGAATAATGTTATATAATATATATTATAGGTTGAAGTAAAACCATTATAATTTTTTTGAGGTATATATATATAATTTTAGACCCATTCTTTTAAGTTCTAAATGATGACTATCCTATTTTTTTATATAATTTGATCGTTTGTATATGTTGTGTTAATTTAGTGTAAAAATTTGACTTTATAGTTTAAAAGAAAGGATCTCAAATTCTTTTGAAAAAATTAATATAAAATAGTTATTGCTATCATTTTAATTAACTTTAATGTTTTCGTCAATTTAAAAAAAATTATCTTAAAGATTTTTGCATCCACATATGCTTTTTATACAACTTTCTGCATTTTTTTTATTACAATTTTCTTTTTATTTTGAA
>JBBPBS010001017.1:5919550-5933467 GCA_037974835.1 Cicer judaicum | reverse complement strand
TTAAATTACATAAATTAAAAATGTGTAATGTGATTTATGATTTACATTTCTAATGTATTTTTATTTATACAAAATTCATTTGATTATTGAGAAATTTCTATAATATATTTAAATATTAAATATATTTTAATATTATTAAATTAAATCACCAATAATTTAATATGATGATTTTTATTAATGATTTGATTAATTAAATATATTTTAATGTTATTAAATTAAATTACCACTAACGAGATTGTTTAGGTCTCAAGTAAACAACCATTATTTTACTAAAATTTTCTAACACTTAGAGACTTTAAAATTTATTACTATTAATTTATTACTTATTATTTCATTTGCATCAAATAACATAACATTTAATGTGAGTGAACTGTGAGTGAAATCATGAAACACAAACAAATTTTTAATTAATCTAATAAACTACATATTAATTCATTTGTGTTATAAACACATACTTTAACTCAAATGAATGTTTCAAAATTAGTTTGAGTGAACATAAATTTGTTTTTGCCGAATACGTAGAGGAAATTCATACATAAAATATATGAGTTTTGCGTCATGCATAATACCTTATGATCAATAGCAATCACACATAAAACATAAGTCATGTATACACATAAGTTTTGTATAATTGACATTTGTATTTAGAACTGATTCAATAAGTTAAACAAACCAACTTTCAACGCATAACAAATAAATTAACTAAACAAACTTTTAACCCAAACAAATAAATTAAAAAGCTTATTCCTTATAACAAATTTAGTTTAACCAAACAAACTTTTGAATTATTTCAATAGATAATAAATTAATTTATTGGTGTTATCAAACACATAATTAACCAACTAATTTAAATTCAAAATCATCGTCAACCTACTTAAACAATTACATTAATAATTATTACATTTACAATCTATGGAGTGAATCTACCGATCCATAATGCAATTAATAACATCGTCAAAAACACATGACAACAAGATAATTTTGTTGCTTTTGTTCTAACATTGTTGCATCAATTTTGTTTATAATATTCAACATAAGTTCATTGTCTTATTCCATAACCTTTGATTTTTGTCTTTGCGATATTATCAATGAATCAATATTGGCTATAAGCTCACTTTCATTTTTCTAATACTTCACTTTTTTGTTTCAACAACATCAACACCTTTAGGAATCAATATGTCAGGAGCTTCATCACATCATAAAAGATAGGTACATCAACCTTCTTTCTAAAACATAAGAACTCAAATCATCAATAAAAGAAGAAACTATAATAGATGATAGAAATCATAACAATAGAAGAATTAAACCAAAATAATTGAAGTTTTTTTGAATAAAACCCCCTCAACAGAACAATACAAAGAAATTAAAAGGTTCACATTTGAACATTACCTTCTAAATCATATAAATAATATATTAGATTTTTGTATTGAATCCGGAGTATACGAAATATCTTTATGAAAATGACTATACAAAAAAAAACAAGAAAAGTAGAGAAACTAACCTTGACAGAAAAAAGAGGAAATCAAATAAAAGAAAGAGAAAAAATAAATAAATAAATAAATAAATAAGTTAGCCTTAAGAGAGAAAATGAAAATTAAAGAAAAAAAAGATGAAATGGAACAAAATTCAAGAGACAGAGCATGCATGATATTGAGTCTAACTATTTGCCTAACTTATGTTCAAAAACTTGAAGATAGGTCTCCAAAAGAGGAATGTTCACAATCTATTGAAGTTAAAAGGTGATTGACCAAAAGTTTCTCAAAAGGATGCTTGCAAGGAAAATCTTAGTTTGAATCATAGCAACTTTAATTTTTCTACTACTTTAATTCATGTTTCTCTTAAATTGTTTGAGAAGTTTCTTTCTCCTATGCTTGATAGGTTTGCAAATATTCATGTTGAAATGTGTAACTTTTGTTATTTCCATAAGCCTCATTTGAAAGTTGAATCCATGATGCATCAAGTGTTTAATACATCTTATTCTTCTAAACTTGATTTGAGAATTATGAACCAAGATTTGAATGATTTTTTTTTATAAATGTGTTGTTGTGTTTTCTAAAGTAAATTTTTTTCATGACAATTTTTTTAAAGAATGTGTTGGGATTTTTAAGAAACATTTGTTTGCTAACTTGAATATTTATTCTTATGTTAAAAATAGAGTTAGTATCTTGAGATTTTCTATGAAAGGTAAATATTTTCACGTGAAATTAGCTGATAGTTGTACTACTATACATCTCCTTACTCTTTATGTTTTTGGCAAATCTTTTAAACTTCCATATAATACTCCTAATTTGTTTGACAGACTTATCTTGTTTCAAAAAGAACATTCATTTATTTATGATGAAGTGAATGTACAAGAAGTTCAACTTGCTTTGAAACATTTGGAAATACAAAGTAACTTCTTTTTTGTCACTATTTCCAATTCGAGGAACGTAACATTGATACTTAATGTCAATTTCAAGAGATATAATCTTATCTCTATATTGAAATTTCCTTATATTGAACATGAATATGTTGGATTCTTGAATGCAAAAAGTGAAGTTGTGTTTCACTTACTTGCCACATTTGGTGGTTTTTCACAATTTCCATTTGATCTCGGTGGTTGCGTTAACATAGTTATTCATGTATTTGACTTGTGTTTTTCTTCTTGTAGATTATGATTGAGCCAAATTCGAGGTTGAATTTCTTCTAAGAATGAGAGAATGATGAGAACGTAAAATGAGTTAATTAAAAGAAAAAACAAAAAATATTTCAAGTCAATACTTTATAATATTTTTTAGTTTTATTTGTGTTTAATTTGAATTATAATAATTTTAGTTAAGTGGTGTAAGCCTAATATGGGTCTAGACAATTGTCTTTTGGCGTATTTTAAGAATATGATAAATCCTTATTTAAATGTCTTGTAATAGTCTCATTTTTGAAAGTTTGAAATGTATTATAATTCCTCTGACGAGAATGAGAGAATGTTGAGTGAGATGTGTCTTCTCTTTAAGTTCTTGAATTAGAACTTGTTTTAATCTTATAAATGATTTTCTTACTATTGTGGCGATTCCACAATGGCTTATCAATGTTCCTTGATTTTGGCGCCTTCTCCATCTAATTCATGTTTGTTTGTTTGTTTTCTCTTTTATTTTACCACTTTATCTCAAGAAATCACTTAGTAGATCATTCGTCACATTTGGAAGTACTCAAATCCGCATCACATCCTCCCTCTTTTTTGTTCAACCAAGAGTCAAAATATTATTGGTATTTTATAAGGGTGAAACATCCACAATCGTTATGAAAGAAAAAAAAAACATACAAACATACATGGATATATTTATCTACCATGCCAATTAAAATTTCTCTTCAAAATCAAAACTCTTGACACTGCTCCCGATACAAATTAAGCTAAAATTGCAAACAAATTCTCATACGCTGGCAGAGTTTTTACTATTCGAATTCTGAACTTCATGCATAAAACGCATAAAACTTCTTCAGTGTACCTTATTGAAGTCACATGGAGAGTAATTAGTAAGTTGAAAACAATCTTATTACTGTGGATATCAAAATGTAAAATTAGTAACATGCTGTCAAGAACATGCCCTAAAAATCGTTTTACCATCTCCTCGAACTACTCTTTCCAATTGCAAGACCTATTATAAGATTAGAAAGTATAAAGAAAAAGGGAAAGTATATATTAAAGGATGGGACAACCAAAAGCAAAAGGAGGTATGATTGACGATTCAGCATCTTGCATACATTTTGATGATGAATTGCAGGTTTACCACCCAACAAGCAAGAGTTTCAAAAGAGCCATTCGAATATATAAACCGTATTTGGCTTGCCTAAAGTAAGCAGCCCTTGGATCAGAATCAACATCCACAGTGATCTGCATGAAAACAACAAGAAATTTAGAAATTGTGTAAACTTGGTGCTTATGCTCCTAGATAGAGGTGGCAAAACAGACCAATCCGCTCAACCCATTTTTAATGCTAGTTAATCAATTTAACTGGTAGAGTCCAAAATTTCAACTAGTCCCATCTAAAATAATGGGTTGGTCCGGCAGTCCCAACCTGTTTTACCACCCCTTCTCCTAAAGGACCCCAAACAAGTCATAACATTTGATATAGAATACTTACTTCATCGAGTCTTGGAAGAGGGTGCATAACCACAGCATGTCTCTGCATCACCTTGAGAATATTCTGATTCACAATATACTTGCCTCTAGCTTTTTCATAAAGGTCAAGTCTTTCTCCAAATCTTTCTTTTTGAATACGAGTTTGATAAACCACATCACACTCCGAGGCCACTTCCACTAAATCAGAACTTTCTTCCCAATCCACTCCCTTTGATGTCAAATAGTCTTTTATATCATCCTATAAATGTACACATCAACAGTGAAAGACCAAGGTTGTGATTTGTAGCAATACAAATGGGAAGGTTAAAAATAGTAGTATATCCTATGAAACATTGACACAAACACAGACGTCAAACATAACATTGACACCTCAACATTGATAATGACTTGAAAAATGGAATCAATTGCATGTAACTACATATGTCAATGTTGTGTTGATGTTAGACATCGACTCATGACGGACACTGGGCGCACGTTCAATATGAAGTTTCAATGTTTCATAGCTATATTTGCATATGTCCATATATACATTGTGATTGCCACTTATTCTCAATTCATTTTCTAACTACTAATTATTTTCTCATACCAAGCATACTCATAAATCTCAAAACATGATGAGTAAAAATAAGAATGTTCTAACTATTACCTTCATTTTTACCACATCAGGAGAGACAAAATAAATTTTAACATCATTGTACTTTGCAAGCAAGTAGGCCAATGAACGAACTGTCCTCCCATTAGCTAAGTCTCCCACAAACCCAACTTTTATACCATCAAGCTTTCCAATTTCTCTTTCAATGGTATAAACGTCCAAAAGTGCCTGAGTAGTGATTGAAAAAGTAGCTAAGATTTGAACTCAAATTATAATAGTTTGTAGTACTTCAGTCTTCAATTACACAGTCTATTACAAGGTTTTATAAGATCTTGAACCTGCCTCTATAAGGCTTATCCAGCATTTAGAAAGATAACAAGAAAAAGATTGTTGAAGAAAATGAACACAGAATCTGTAGAAGAATGAAGAAAAGGTTTTTAAAACCACTTGCAAATTGGAAGACTATTATAGCTCACAATAGGCTAAAGTTAGGATATACAAAAGCTACCATTTCGGTCCTCTATTAAAAATTGGGCACATCACACCAATCACATATACTATGAAATCCTCATCCTTCTTCTTTGGTTATTAAACCCACCCCAAATGGCTAAGTAGACTAAGGGCATATCTAATTATACTAAATGGAAATACCCCCTTTATCCCATAATTATTTATGATTAACACTAACATTTGACCAAGCTCAAAAACAATCATAAGGATATTATTAATAGTTTATCAAAGTGGATGGTAGCAAAAGGCCAAGCAAAAAATCATGTTCTGTCTTTTAATATTTGCATTTCATGGGGCTCTGTTATGGCCTTAATTATGTTTTATGTTTTTTAAAATTTCATCAAATTTTTGGTGGCCTTCAAAATCCAGAATACATAAACTTTTTCAGAAACATTTGTGTTAAACCGAAAAACAAATTGCATCCATGATACAACGAGAAGTATTGAAAAATGGACTAGCAGTGAGATGGATAGCCTAAATCAGTTTCATGTAGCAGAAAAATCTACAGCATATGATATCTATTATGTTTCAGGAACTTAGGTTGCAATGGAATCTACCATTCAAATGAGCATACCTGGGTTGGATGTTGTCCAGGACCATCGCCCGCATTGATTATTGGAATCCCAGCTATATCTGCAGCTCTTCTCGCAGCACCACTTTCAAAGTGTCGAAGCACAATTAAGTCGGAGTAACCCTCAACTGTTCTTATCGTATCTGCAAGCAAACTCTACCATGAGAATCTTTGAAGAAAGAAATCCACATCAAACTTGAAAAAGGACAAGGGAGTTCAAAACCTTCAAGTGTCTCTCCTTTAGCTGCGGATGAAAACTCTCTAGCATTTTCAGTTGTTAAAACATCTCCACCTAGTCTTCTCATGGCAGACTCAAATGAAAGTCTAGTTCTAGTAGAGGGCTCATAAAATAATGTAGCCATAAGATAACCCTTTAAAATTTGGGTTCCAGGAGAATTCCTCTCAATATTCTCCATATCTCGTGCAACCTCAAAAACGGCATTGAAAATATCTCTATCAAACTGTTGAGCTTCAATAACATCATCAAGTTGAAATTTCTGCCCATCCGAAAAGTAATGGATTCCATCTCCTTGCCTGGTTTTTTTCATTTTTTCCCATTTTGACAAATTGTTTATGCATAAAAATGGTGAAATAGGATAGCATGTTGATTTTAAATAACTAGGTTCTGTACAGGAAATTTTGCTATGACAGCATATAAAATCTTTGCGGCATTTTGATATCTTTGGAGCAAACACCTCCATGTGCATTGAGTAGGAGAAAAGTGAAGATGAAGCAGCCATTGCAGAAGAAACGAACCAACCCTAAAAAAGCAAAATATGATTTGTTGGCTTAATATGGGTTTCATTAAGCAACTTCCTATATAAAATTATCTAGCGGAAGAGGAAAGTAACAAAAAAATAAGAACAAGAAGTAAAAAATCCCATAAAATAAATTGTATCCGCATCACATGTTTCTATCTTTGCAACTTTTGGCAGATTTTTCTGGTAATAAATACCTCATATTAAGAACCAAAAACACACATGATAATTTCCCTCAATTCTAAAACAACAAAGATAATCAGCCATAATATGAACTATACCAACTCACTTCACTTCAATATCATCCATCAGAATTAAAACACTAAACAACATATAGACCTATGAAAAAGAAACTGCACATAGAGGTAGTAATAATATACCTGTGTTGGTGAAATTGAGAATAGAAGAAGAATTTGTCAGTGAATTTCACAATTTTGATCAGAGTTAGATATATATATACACACACTATCACGGAACAGATCTTCAATAGTGCACCGCGCAATTTAAGTTTACACCTCAATCAAATCAAATCAAATCAAAGTTATTTGAAAGGAAACTTAGTCCTGAAAAATGGTATATTAAAGGAAAAAGATAGAAGAAATACAAAATCACTTTGTAACTGCTTTTTGCTTTTTCAAATGAAATAAAATGTTTTTTTTAATGCTTAATTGATTATGTGTGCTTTCTCGATGGGTATTCTTTTTTATCCTATCCCGTACACGTGTAATAGTTAAAAAAGATAACTAATGACACATAAGTTTATCTTTATATTTTTTAACTATGCATTTACGTATGAAAATATCGACTTTATATAAATAATTTTAATTGTATATAATTCTTTTTTTATGCTTTTATCAATTAAATATTTAAAAGATGAGTTATAGTCAAATATAATCCATTTATTAATTAATCGATTTGTAGAAGTTATTTATAATTATGAGTTCGGTTATTAATTAATAACTCATGAAAAATTGTTTTTAATTAATTGATTTGTGAACGAGCAGAGTGATTTAAAAAAAAAAGTTGAAAAATGGAACATAAACTGTATTAAAAATTATAAAAATGAAAAGCGAGAGAGAGTTGGGAATTATTTGAAATGAAGGGAAAATAAAATTAAAATGACTAGTTTACCCTTAATATTATGATGTGCTTAAATTTAAGATATGGGTATTTTAGATTTTTTGCAAGATATGTAATAGATGCAATCGACATACACAATTGATGTAAACTTATTCTACACTGAATACCAATTAAATTGTTTATTTGCAATGTCATACTATTGGAATGAAGCAAGGGGTGTATTAGATTATAATTATAAAAAGTAATTTTTTGCATAAAAAGTATTTTTTGAGATTTTAAAAGACTATTTGAGATTTATAATTTGAATTTCAAATGATTGTTATCAAAAGAATTTGTAGGATTTGAAAATATTCTTTACAAAATTTTAAATCACTCAATGAATTTTAAGCTATCATTGAGATAAATTATTGCAAAATACTTTCTAACGCAATGTTTTTAATACGTCTTTTTTTATTTATTAAAATGTTAAATTATTTCCACAAAATTAAATTTCATATATTTAAAATCAAGATAATCATTTTATGAATTTTTTTTAATAAAGGTAATTATCATTAGTCTATCAACAAAATCTTCAATTATCCACGAATAAATCAATAATTTATTCCCATTTCGATAATTCTTAATTTATTATAATAATCACCATTATCATTTTAGTTAAAAAATTATCAATTTATTTTTATTTTAAGAGTCATTATCATAATATATATTACTTTGTAGATTGTATCACATATTCAAATTTAAGTATCACATATACCTTAAAGTGAGCTTAAAATGATATTATTTGAGAAACCATAAAAATCTGATGTTGTAGCCAAGTAGGAATATACTTTTTTTCTACTAAAATTTCAGTAAAAAGTTACAAAATCCATAAAATTCATTTTAAAAAATAATTTATTAAAATTTAAAAGATTTTGAATAGAGCAACATTTTTTATAAATTATAAAAAGTGTTGATTGGATATAGCTTGATTTATACATTTTATTTTAAAAAAGTGTTGATTGGATATAGCTTAATTTATACATTTTGTTTAAAAGAAAACATTCAGAATTGAATACTTTAAGATTTATTTTATATACATTCAAATTTTGATTGAATACCTCGATACTTTACATTTACAAAAAAATATTTTAAAATTATTTCAAATCATAATTCAGTATACATCATAAAATTAAATGATTTAACATAATATACTATTGTGATTGAATTACAATATTAAACTCTTTTACGCTCTAAGTCTCAATGCTTATTTTTTAGTAAATCTCTGCAATTTTGAACACTATATTGTAGCTATTCTTAAGAAAAAATTCTTGATATAAATGCCAGGACCTAAACGAGATTAATCCTCGCACGTGGGCGTCGCACAAGGCCTTCAATAAGCACATCTCATAGTCCTAGGCGATAACCAAGCAAGATGGTTTCAAACAGAAAAGGAGTACCATGCTATGAGTTTAACTAATTTAAATGTAGAATTACATGAAAATAATTTGGGAATAGAAATTATTTGATTGCAAATAATAGACAAACAATGTAATATTGGGATATTAATTTACACATGTGAGCGGGGATTCATATGACTAAAAGTTTCACCGATTCTCATTATGTAGTGCATCAGCCCGACACTGTGGAGGTAGAGTATATCTAGAGATGGAAATATGTTAAACTGAACTACATGCATAATTATTTGTCTTTTAATTTAATATTTCAAGTATTTTAGTTTATTATTATTATTTATAATTTAATTTTTATTTAATTTTAAATAATAATTTAATAATTTATATTTTAAGATGTCAACAATATTATTATTTATTTACAAAAATTTAAAAATTCATTAAATTTTTTAAATAAAATCCATAAAATTCAATATCAATTTCAAGAAAATTCATATATTCATTAGACGCATAACTCAAATATTATAATAAACTTATTTTTTTTTATCTCCAACAACATAAAATTTATCAAATAAAAAATAAAAATATGAATTTATTTGAATATTTGAGTTCTGAATTTGATAAAATCTACATTGTATTGAAGATGATGATTAATTTTATAAGTTTTATTTGAAAATTTTAATAAACTTTTATGAAAAATAATAACATCATTGACATTTTAAGACATACATGATATAATTGCTACTTAAAATTAAATAAAAAAATTAAATTAAAATATCACTTAAAATTAAATTATAAAACTGCAAAAATAATTATATCCAAATATTTATGATGTGACATTCATTAAGCTTATCATCTTAGTACTTTACAAGTATGTTCAACAGAAAACATCATATTACATGCTACTAAAAAAAGCTTTTTAGGTATATGATAACAACTTATTTAAATAAATATAAATTATTACATTGAAATATAAAATTATGCAGGTTGTGTGAAATCATTAATTTACTAACCCTATTTGGAATTTAAGTATATTCATTTACATTAATTTTTTACATATTTAAAAATATTCAAAAATAGAATTTAAATAGATACCATATAAAATTTAAATTTCAATAGATGTCATATAAAATTATATTATCCAAAATGTCATATTAGATGCTGTTGATACGGTAACGTACTTGCATATTTATATGGCGTTGAATACATATTTTAAAACTAATTATTTTATAATCAGTAAATAAAAGGGTCAACCATTTTGTTGCGTTGAAAGTAAGATTTACTTTAGAATAAATACACCACATGTACATATTAATATATTTTAATATAAAAAGAAAAAAAATCTAGGAGTCTGGTTTAATTAAATATATTATAGTATTCAGCTTATTTTTTTAATTTTAAATTTGTATTAATTTTTTTCCTTCCAGTATTATTGTTATTTTCAATACATTCCTAAAAAAGTTACAGCCCTTATTTAAATATTAAAAAATTATAAATACATCTAAAGATTCTATACCATTCCCAAACAAGCAAAGGAGACGAATAACAAGAGTGTGCTGAAACAAGCTATATATATACATATATTAAGTAACTACTGGCTACTGCATTGTAAACGGGAATTTCAACATCGAGTTTACATGTGGTCGTTGCTATAGCTTCCATAATAAATCCAATCCCTGTGGAAAAACCAAACACCCCATAATATGCAGCCACATTGTGACTGATTCAGCAGAGTTCGGACAGCTAAAATCAATTTTTTTGTTGCCTTCGGTAGTAGGCCAGAAGCAAGCTGCACCAAACTTCTATGGGGAGACTATGAGCAGCAATAGTTAGATATAAACCTACGACTACTTATGGTTAAATAGTTGTGTAAGTAACAATGAGATTTCACTTTCGGGGGAACTCAAGTACACCGAAAGCTCAATGATAACAGAACATCAATGATAACTCAAATGCACCTCAAGGTATAAGTAAAAATAGCCATAAATAAGGATCAATGGTTTTGTTCAGTTGCCATTAGATATTTTGGGCTCATTTATGAAATGGTGGATTAAGTTGGGAAATACAGACAATCAAAACTAAACTTTGTTGTTTACATTACGCTCTCCCCATAATGGTTGTCACAGAACTACTATCCATTATAAGGGCTCTTTTCACTAGCAATATTTAAACAGCCTGAATGAAACAGTTATTGTTTTTTTCAGTTGTTTCTGTCCATTTCAATTTTGCATGATCAGAGTAAATGAGGATTAAAGACATGGAGTTACAGATGAAAAGCCATCGATAAGACTAGGCTACAAAAAGGATCTATACCATGTGTTAAATGAAAATTGATGTTATCAAAAGTAAAAAAAGAGATGGAAAACCAAGAATAAACTATTTAATCTAAACTCCACCTCCTCTCTAATGGAGCTTCCTTTTCACAAAAGTCTCAAGTCTTTGCTTCAAAGGCTAAACTCTGAATATATTCAGCTCTGCGGGCCTCTTCCTCCTTGAGAAGGTAACCACCAAAATGATTGACTTACAAAGCATCACATGAAACCAAAATTTTGACCAAAAAAGTCTAGTTGTAATTGTATCAAATCCCTGTAAAGCAATAGCTTGCACAAACAATACTTTATTTTTTTGCCAAATATAGACTGAGTCATATATTTGGGTTCCAATTTATTGAAAAACTTCTATTCTACTCAAATGCAGTAAGGTAGTAATGAGGTATAATAGTATATGAATACGACCATTATATAAGAATGTAGTAATGAGGGACAAACTAATGAGCTACTACTGCTAAACAAGGTTTGGTTCATAACTTCATATAGCTTATTAAAAAAAGGAACAAACCGATACACTAAACTACACAAGTAACAAAACTCAACCAACGTACAATCTATATCAGTAGTCTTTGATTCCCACCGTTTTACACAATTTGATTACAGCATAACAAAGAAAAATAAACTTACAAATCAAATCCACTTGTAAATTGAGGGTTAATTCTTTGTCCCTGAATCATAATATCATACATCCAAATTTTCCATTTGAATGCTGCTCTTAAGAGGCACATACTCTCCAAGGTATCCACCAAGATGATCATGCAAAGCACTCTTATCAATCCCTTGATGATGATAACTCTTGCAAACATAGTAAAACACACTCTGCACCAACAACCCAACCAAATTGACAATAACAAGAACACCAACTAAGAACCCGCCAATAACAATCCTAGAAAACACACCATAACTATCACCACCATATACCACGACAACACTAAACATCCCTCCAATAATCCCACAAATAAGCAAATACCCACAAACCAAAACAGCAGCATACCTAAACCTACCCTTCAACAACTCATAACTCTTCTTCATAGCAGCAAAACCATAAACAGGTTCAAGCACAGAAACAACGCTAGCCAAATGCCACAAAGCAGTTATATAAACATGAACAACTAAAAACAGTAATAAAATAACAACAATAGAGAAAAACAGCAAGAAAGAATTATCAGTATCAACAGCTATAACAAGAAGTACCAAAGAAAGAACAAAGACGAAATTGTACATCATCATAAGGAGAGTGACCCATACGAAAGTAACAAACAAACGTTTGAAGACTTTGGGAATAGCTGAAATGGTAGAGGAAAAAGAAACGGGCTTTGAGGTGTAAAGAGAAGCGACGGTGAAAACGACGGCGGCGGTGGAGAGGAGAGAGAAAGCAAAGAGGAAAATGAGGTAGAAGAATTGAATGATTAAAAGAAGAGTCCAATCATGAGAGGTTTGAGAAGGATCAGTGAAAGGAGATTGAAGGTGTACAATGAGAGGGTGTGTGAAAAGGGAATGAGCTAAGATTGCGAAAGAAAGAGGAAAAATTAGGGTTAGAGTGATTAGGTAGAAGGTTTTAGGGGAAGTTTTGGGGATTGAGATTGATTCTCCTAGGATGTTTGGGATGTTTAGGAATTGGAGTTCTTCAGGAGCTAGATCCATTGCTGGATAGATTAAGAAAGAAATTCAAGAAGGTTTGAATTGAGATTAGGGATTTGGATTTTGTTGTTAATTTTGATGAGATTTGTATGTATTGAAAGAGAGAGAGAGAGCTGAAAAAGAAAGAAAGAAATATGTGGAAGATTGGATAGTAAGGAGTACTTTTCCTTATTGTTTTGTTTTGTTTTGGGTGGACACGTTTTATTAAGTTGTACACCAAGGCATCCAGATTCCAGATGTTGAAAGTTGACCATACTTTGCCATTTTATATTACTTAAATAATAGTTAGTTAATTAATTATTATTATTTTGCCATTTGCTACTACTGCTTTTACCAATTGTTTATTAATTTTAATTAAAATTTGTTTTTTTAATAAAAGGGCTAAACCCAATAAATAAAAAATTAAAAACCTAGTGATTATTCATTTAGCTAAAGCATCGACAATTTATTTATAAGATATTTTTAATGTCGATGAACTTTAAGTTGCAGCATAAATATAGAGCAAAGAGATAATTTAATATTTAATCTCTCACTAATATCTCTGAGTATGTTTTAAATTAAGATTCTGGAAAGAAAATATAGATTATAGGGGTAAGACATTAGGCATTAAAATAGCCTCAAAAAAAATTATTATTAAGATTACGTCATTTCTTCCCTCAAAAATATTTTATCCATTCCCTCCAAAAATTTCTATCCGGCATTGATTAGTATCCCCTATTTAATGTCATATTTATGGTTATTTTAATGCATATAATTTTAAAATCAATTATTCAAAAAGTTAACAAAAAACTTAATTCATATAAAATAATATTTCATAATCAATTTAATACATTCATTATTAAAAGTCATCAAAATGTTAAAAAATATTATATTTCCTTTTCATCAACATATATTTTAATATATTATTAATGACAAAAACTTAAAAGTCTT
>JBBPBS010001017.1:5857577-5919152 GCA_037974835.1 Cicer judaicum | reverse complement strand
TTCAAATTAAACTTAAAATTTTTGTGTGAATCTTTTAATGATAATTATATTATTTGAAAATAAATTATTAAAAATATTAAAATTATATTAAATAAAAGATTATTTAAAAGTTAATTATTATCATTAAATAAAATGATATAATTTTTTCATCTAAATAAATAACTATAGGATATAACTATCGTATAATTTTTTTTAATTTTAATTTATTGTAAGCCAATTATATGACAATATATCGAAAAAGTAAATAAAGTTTGAGTAATTATTTTACGTGGGGTTAATTTTTATATATTTTTCTAAATGAAAGAAAAGTAAACTTAACAATTAATATTTGCAATATTACTATTATATTATGATGATTTAGATTAAATAATTTTAATAAAAAAAAAATTAGAATCACAAAAGTGATGGAAAGAAAAATAGAATTAAAATTAGAAATTAGAAGTGAAGTAATGGGTTGAGAATAAAGTAAAGAGAGCGAGGTATTGTGTTGTGGGGGGTTAGTGTTGTGGTTTATCGAGAGAGTAGCGAAGAGAGAACTGTTTGTTAGGGTTTGAATGTGGATGGGGAAGGAAGAAGAAGAAATGAGAGGTGAAATCGAGGAACGATTAATCAACGAAGAATACAAAATCTGGAAGAAAAACAGTCCCTTCCTTTACGATCTCGTCATAACACACGCTCTCGAATGGCCATCACTAACCGTCGAATGGCTCCCGGACCGCCACGAACCACCTGGAAAAGACTATTCACTCCAAAAACTCATCCTCGGCACTCACACTTCCGAAAATGAGCCCAATTACCTCATGTTAGCACAAGTCCAACTCCCTCTCGACGATTCTGAAAACGACGCTCGTCATTACGACGATGACCGTCCTGAACTCGGTGGTTTCGGTTGTGCTAATGGTAAAGTACAAATTATTCAGCAGATTAATCATGACGGTGAGGTTAATAGGGCTCGCTATATGCCTCAGAATAGTTTTATTATTGCTACTAAAACTATAAGTGCTGAGGTTTATGTTTTTGATTATAGTAAACATCCTTCTAAACCTCCTCTTGATGGTTCTTGTAACCCTGATTTGAGGTTAAGAGGTCATAATACTGAGGGTTATGGTTTGTCTTGGAGTACTTTTAAACAAGGTCATTTGCTTAGTGGTTCTGATGATGCTCAGATTTGTTTGTGGGATATTAATGGTACGCCCAAGAATCGTTCCCTTGATGCTATGCAGATTTTTAAGGTACGTATCGTCAATTTGCAATGACTTTGATTTGATTTGGCTTTGTTAGCTGTTTAGTTGTTGATGGTGTTTTTGTGATTTTTGTTAGTTACATGAAGGTGTTGTGGAAGATGTGGCTTGGCATTTGAGGCATGAGTACTTGTTTGGTTCTGTTGGGGATGATCAATATATGCTTATATGGGATCTTCGAACACCGTCCGTTACTAAGCCTGTTCAGTCTTGTATTGCACATTCAAGCGAGGTGCTTTATTTTGTTTAATGTATTTATAAATGCTTTTTTTGCATTTGGTTTACTAGGAAGCGTAATAGTTAGGGGAGTGGTTTTGTAAGAACGTGTGTTTGATGTGAGTTTTTTATTATGCATTCTCTGATTTATGATAAAATTGATTTAGTGGGGACAGCTTTTGGAATTAGAATGCTATTGTCTCTTGAAAATAGCAAGCTATTTTGTGGAAATTAGTGCGAGGAAGCAGAAATTTAGTCAAAATGAACTTGGCCTGGGGATAACTTAGGCGGAAAATTGATTTCAATGTTGTCAGTCGTGGAAAATTGTGGTTTGTTCAAATTGCGCTACACAACAGTGCTGCTATAGCTGCTATTTGACAACATTTTATACTAAATAGCGCATTACAGAAGAATAGAACAATAGCGTTAATTCAAGTTCTGCTACGCACTAGTGCAACTATAGCTGCTATTTAACAACACTGTTGAATTGCTTGTGTATGGTTTATGATGTGCCCTTGTGAGAGGGAATTTGAAACATCAATTTTTATCTGGTATTATCTTATGAAATTATCACCGTATAATCTTCATTACTATTATATCTGGCTTTTCATATTTTCCTTGCTGATAGGATTTCCAGTGTTGCACATATTTTGAATCTCAGCAACTTATAATGTCTGTTTGTCTTCTCTATTGTGCTTTTAATATGCCTTTATCTTTTGGCAGTGTTCCAGAGTTTTCACAATGCGGATTCTCTTGCTCACCATCACTTCTAATAACACTTTTCTTCTATATTTGTGAACATTGGATGTTGTTAGGTTAACTGCTTGGCTTTCAATCCCTTCAATGAATGGGTAGTTGCTACTGGTTCAACTGATAAAACAGTTAAATTATGGGATCTGCGCAAGATCGGCAATCCACTCCACACCTTTGATTGTCATAAGTAACATTCTCCTTATATGTTTCTAAATACTCTAGATGTAGTTATATTTAACAGTTATTGATTTGGATTGTCTTTTTGGGGTAACAGGGAGGAGGTTTTCCAGGTTGGCTGGAATCCAAAGAATGAGACTATCTTGGCTTCTTGTTGTCTTGGTAGGAGACTCATGGTGTGGGATCTTAGCAGGTATTGCTTCATGAAAGCATCACCATATCTGAACTTTTTATTGGACTTTATCACTATTTGTTGCCTTGAAAAGGTTACTGAGTTTTGGTATGCCGGTGATTCATTAGAGATGTTCATAAATTATAAACCCTATTGCTGGTCCTTCCCCTGAAATTTGAGTTTTTGCTATTTCACAGGGCAGTCCAATAGGTTCGCATTTTTTGGGTTTCTGGGGTGGGGTAGCTTTCTAAGATAAAATTAAAATGTGACTTACATTTAAATGGTTAAATATTTTAACTTCGTGGGCGAATTAAGTCTCCATTTTTTAGAAAATTAAGTGGACAACAAATTCTGTGTTTCTTGAGATATATGGATTCTGTATATATGAGACTGATGGAATAATGGACAAATCATTATCATGTGAATATAGAATCAAACCAGTTGCCTGCACCCTTGTCCTCTGGTCCTTGGACTTTGATTTAGCACTGATTATTGTTGTGGACGTGGCATAGGTACTTGTAGTCTAGCTGAAAATGCTTCAGTTGATTCCGTTTTTAGTATACGGGCATAGGTAATTGTAGTCTAGCTTTAATGTTTCAGTTGCTGAATTAAAAATGGCTATTGAGGGTTGATTTCTGATGAAAATGAATTATGCATAATACATCAATATTTGACTCATATTTTAATAAATCATATATGTCAGAAGTATTTGCCATAATGCTGTTCACTCATTTGTGTAGGATTGACGAAGAGCAGTCACCAGAGGATGCTGAAGATGGTCCACCAGAATTGCTCTTTATTCACGGTGGTCATACGAGCAAAATATCCGACTTCTCTTGGAACCAATGTGAAGATTGGGTTGTTGCTAGTGTGGCTGAAGACAACATTCTTCAAATATGGCAGATGGCCGAGAACATTTACCATGATGAAGATGATATGCCAGAACAGTCAGCGAAGCCCTCCTAATGTAATTGCCCGTCTATAGTCAGTTTAGTGTGGAATACAGGCTGGGTGCTTGGGACTTAAGTGCTTTTCCATCTGTATTCTCGCTGTTACTCCTTTCTACACAGTTGTAAGTGAATTCCAGTATGGTTGAGGTATGTTTGCCTTGTTTGTAACTGAAAAAAATTCTGAGAAATTGGCTGATTGACTTGTTTTATATTGGATCTCCAATTCTTCTTTGGACACCTCTCCGTTATTTTTCAAAATATTTAGGTCATTATAGTTAGAGTTTTGTAGCTTTTCAAAATTTTCAGTTCAGCAGGGAAAAAAGCCCCAATTGATTCAAACAAGTTAGGTCGTAAGATTGGATTGAATTGTACTATGCTAACCCCAAATCACCTAAGAGTCATCATGGATACAAAAGATTAACGGTACAAATAAGTTGAATGAATCTTGACATACTTTTAGAGAAGTGACATTAGAATGAGAAGGATTTTTAAGTTAAAAAAGAGCGGGATCTCAAATTGTGCGGGAATGAAGTGTAGTTGAGGTCGTTTAAGACTATGGACTATACAAAACAGAAGAATTGATAAATACGATTTATAATACCACGGCACATACTCTTTTTCGTTTTGTATGAAGCATGCTAGTGACACCAAAACATGTTGAGGTTCTTCAGGAGACATATTTTTGTTTGTGGAATCGGTTGTCATTTGTCAATATAAAATAATTTCGATCTAACATGAATTAAAAGATTTTATAACTTAGAACCAAAACAAACTTAAACTAAAATTTCACACATATACCGAACTAAATGTCTCTTTTTTATATCTTACTTAAAAATCAATTATATCCCCAAAGATCTTAAAATTTCAATCACTATAATTTGGTATCGATTTTGGGCAAGCAAGAAAGTGAGTATGCTGTTACAGAGATGGCCACAATGTAGAGGCACACAATAAAATTTTATCACCTTTTAACTAAAATTTTGAGTAATTTTCAAATTTAATTGAGTTGTCATAAAAAAAATTTCAAAATAGAAAAAAATTCAATTTTAGATTTGTAAGTCGCGTAGGGAATGTATTAGAATCATACGGCATCCGATCAAATAAAAAGAATCAAAAGATTAGAGTGTATTTAAAATATAGAGATTTTTTTTTATTAATATTATGTTTGACAAAAGTGAGTTATTGTTTTGAAGTGTCTCATGGTGCGATTAAGAAATCAAAATTACTTAGTTTTTAGGTAGAAAATGCAATATGTTGGTTGCTTCGAAAGAAATGAATTTTGTTGTGATAAAATAGTTTAAAAAAATGTTGTTGGTACGATGAAGGAAGAAAAAGATATTGAGTACCGAAATATTTACCTTATTAATTTGAATTTGATTAAAAAAATTAATATTATTAAATTGTCACAACTCATGCATCTTAAATTATTACTTCTATTAATTTTGAAGATCATCGTGTTGTTGCACAATTCACGTCTTAAATTTTGAATTGACAAAATGTAATATATCAACCAATCTTTTTTATCCACGTTGATTTTGAATAGCATGAATTTTTATTTTATTAAATATAATAATAATAAACTAAAGAATTAATATAGATGCATATATAATGTCATTAGTGGTTGTTGTCGGTTGTATTTAGTCAAGACTTAATAAGAGAATAAAATAACAAGTATATAACACAAAAGAATAAAACTAAAATAATTGAATAAATTTTTTTAAAAAAAAAACAACTAAAACTAAATCCAAAGCTTGAATGCATGAATGAGAGCAACCATGTTTTTTATTAAAACAAACAAAAATAAGAATAAAATAAATTTGTTAAATGAAATATAAACTGCTAACTACCGTTAGACCCAGAAACGAAACACACGTTTTAGAGGGGTTGACGAAGGTGTCATGGAATTGAGTATTTTTCTTTTGGTTTCTTTTAGTTTTTTTTTATTATTTTCTATCTCTTGATTAATTTATAGTTGTGAGGTTGAAAACAACGTAAGAGAAAATAAAATAAATTCAGATTAAAGGTATAATACTTTTTAAAAAAAACTATGAAATTATTACATTGATGAGTTTAAAAATAGTTATCATACACAAGTTGAATATTTGTTGTAGTCATTTGATTTGCTCTAATTGGTATTTACCCTTACCTTGATTGATTTTTTTGTTCTCAATTTATAAACTAAAATGGTAAATCTTTGTATACATGAGATGAAATTGAGTTATGAATTATTGTTTGTTTTTTTTTTTTTTCAGAAAAATTGGAATTTCTAAAGTAAATCTAGAAAAGAGAATACATATTTTTTAATTGCTTACATACATGGTAAAACTTATAGTCGTATTAGGAAAAAAAAAACTAAAAGGAGGTTGAAAAAATGGCCGAAGAGATGATGTAGCGATATGAAATGTGAAGGAGACTAAAAAGATGGGCAACTAGAGGTAACAAGAACTATAGGAAACCAAAATCATATGAAACTAGTACCAGAGACAACAAGGAACCAGAGGAAACCAAAACTAGAGTGAACCAGAACAAGAGGCAACCAGAACTAGAAATATAGGTAACCAAAATCATATGCAACAATGAACTAGAAGCAACCAGAATAAGAGGGAATTAGAACCAAAGTCAAAGCTAAAGGGAATCAGGAATCAGGAACCAGAGACAGAGAAAATCAGAACTAGAGGCAACAAGGAACTAGAATCAGAGGCAATTAGAAATCATAGGCAACCAAAACTTGAGGCACCAAGAAATCCTTAATATTAAAATTAAACATATGACTTATATTTAGAATTTTTAATTAGCCAAATAAAATTGAAGTATTACATCCATATTTTACCAAATTATCTATTTTATCTGTTTCTTTTAAAATAATAAATAAAAATCTCTATTCAACTAAATTCAATAGAACCACGTATGTGTTTCAAAAAACTTTTTTCAACTTTTTAAAACATATTTATCTTTAGAAAAACTTATTTTAGAATATAAATGTGTTTTAGGAAATTTAAAATTTGTGGTATGAAAAATCTTTTTCAAGTATTACTAAAAATTAATGTTTTTAGAAAACTTTAAAAAAAATTGAAAACACAATTATGTTTTTGAAAATTCAAAATTTGTGTTCTAAGAATTTTTTTAAAAAAAAAAATTCAAACACACTTTTGTTATGGAAAACAATCTGTACCAAAAAAACATAAAATTTGACTTTTTTTTATAAAAGGGTAAATTGAATATTTGTCTTAAAATGTTTGAGTTCTATATTTTTTTAAAATTAAATTTTCTACGTACAATAGTCTTGACATCGATGTATTTTATAAAAAGTTATTTGAAATGTTGATTTTATTTGATTTTAACCAGAAAATTGTGATTGGTTGCTCTCATATCTAACAATAATTAAGCATTGTTATTAGAGTCACTCTAATATATGTTATTGAGAGGGGTTAAATAAATTTTTGATAACTATAAAAATATTATATTTCGTTTTTACTTCTTTCAATTTTGGGAGAGATAAGAATTAAGGGTGAAAGTGAGAAGGTTGTGATAAGAGGGGAGAAAAGAGGTAAAGTTGAGAGAGAGATATGGTAGAAATAGGAGTTCTCAAACATACGTTTGCATAACAATTTTAAAAAAAAATTAACAATTTTTTTAATATAAATTAGAGTGAATGACCATTTTAAAATGAATCTACATCTGTAATAATGTGAATAAGAAAATTTACAAAAAATAAAATAAATAAAAAATGTTACAATTGCAAGGATCAAAGACAAATTTAAAAATTTAAATATATTATTATTGAATAAATCAAATAGACAAATTTTCATAATATTTTAACAATAGTGACTTCATATTTAGCCCATAAACACTCAACTCCAATTATAGTCTATCTTTCCCTTTTGTTTTGTTTCACTTTTCTTCACTCTAGATGGATGGATTAGGACCAATTTTTGGTCCAAAATCAGTCACCTAAGAGTGGTGATGTGAACAAGAGTATTCCGAACTTGTAATTTTGTTCCTAAATTCTTGCTTTTTAATTTTAGCAATATTGAATTATATAATTTTTGATTCATATAATTTCTTTTAATTTGAAATAAATAAATAACATTTTCTAATAATAAAAAGCTAAGTTTAACTCTAACACATAATAATATATCTTTTAAAATACAAGTAAACTATTGCCGATTCTATAGCTAGCTTGTGATATCTAATTTCTAGAAATTTTGGTATGTATAGTAGGTTTCCATGCATCCACATCATTTGGCTTCAAAAATGTAAAGACAGTACACAAATAACAAAGGGTATTCATAAGTTAAGACACTTTAAATGTCCAAATTTATATTACATAGAAGATATTTCACAAGATGTACAACGGGCTCAAATAAACAAAGATCTACGGATTTTATTTTATTTTTGCAATTTTTTTTCTCTTTTCCTCAACTCAATTAGATTGTCCATTCTCAATACCTAAACCATACAACACCCCTGCATATTTCTCCATTGATCCACTAAAGAAATTCTCTTTCAATTTTCTAAATGTACACAATGTGAGCAAACTATCTGAACCAGCCTGATGACAAATCCCAACTCTCTCAACTTCCAACAACTCTGCAAGCTTGTTCAACCCTCCATGAAGACTATTACAAAACTTCATTAAATGTTTGATATCATACACATTAGGAAAATACATATTAATCAAGTTAAAGAACCCAACTTGTGTATCAGGCAAATTCTGACAAGTTAAGAGTTTCAACAAATACCCAAAATCATATCCACTATGAAAAGTTAACCAATGAACATTGTCATTCAAAACAATCCCAGAAGACATCAAAATATCACCAAAACATTGAGCATCAATACCCTTGTCATTATTCTTCTTGAAATCAATCCCACTTTGTCTCAAAAGTTCGATTGAGTCATTTGCAAAAACATCCTCACTGACATTGAATTCTCTAAAATTGAATTGCCAGACACAAAATCTATCATCAGCATCATCGAAATTTGGAAGGTTTCCATCTTCGTCGGATAAAGTGAAACCCAATTGAATTAGCTTGAGCATGTCTACATTGTCTTTTAGGGTTTGGTAATGGTAATCACAACTGCTCTTGAAATTCCCAACCGGTCGAAGAACAATTCCAGGGAATTCTGTGTCCATAGCTATGTAAGGATAATCATCGACGATTTCTCGAATCAAAGCGAATTCTTCTTCAAGGTTATCGTTCCACACTTCGCGAATTTGAATTGAATCGCTTTTCGGCAAAATTAGCGACATCCCAATTTTTTTTACCATTAAATAATTAAAAAATTGATCGGATCTGTTCAATACCCAATTCAATTAACATCAATAATATGCGGATGCGTATAAAAAGATTGAAATTTGATGGAAAAAATTAAAGATTAAAGAAAATAATTGGGAAAAATAGAAATGGATTATGACCTTGGAAATTGAAAATTGGAGAGAGTTGAGAGAGAATAGAAAGGAGACAGAAGGAAGAGACTTTTGGGGTGTGAAATCTCTTGTGTTCTAGGGTTTTCTTTTTTGTTTCTAATTTTTGTATTGGTTATGAAATGAGGGTGATGAAGAAGTGAGCAACAGAGGACCCGAACTACTCTTACAGGGGCTGGCCCCTTCCTATCATTTGGAAAAGAATAAAAAAAGGAAATTTGCAGATTGGTCCCTCGAAATCCTAATTATCGGCCAAAATAGTTTTTAGAATTTTATAAAATAAAAATTTATCATTAAATAAATTATTGTCATTAGATATCTAGTTTAATGTCACATTGTAATTGAATACTTAATTTATCTATATTTATCTTATATTAATGTTATCTTTCTCAAGATAAATTTGATGATGAAATTTTGTTATCTCATAGATAAATTTATGAGCAATTGTAATTATACATGGGCTGATTATGAACAAATTAGTTTATGAAATATTAAATTTCATCATAAAATTAGTTCACGTGATGATATCAATGTGATGAGTTAAATATTTAATTAAGATGTCATACTATAATATTTAACGACAAAAATTTACATAGAAACTATTTTGATGACTATTTTACAATTGAAATTGAAATTAAGATGTCACCATCTTCGACCACTATCATCACCATTGAATACCCATTCGACCACCGTCACCAACCACATCTATCACCACTATCACCTCATACCTCTAACCACCATCTCTCATTGCAGACCACTCACCTCTGACCACCGCCACCATCACCGACCACCATTTCTAATCACCACCCACCCATTCCTGCCCACTGTCAGCACCACTCACAGCTTACTCTGATAACCGCCACCACCATCTCCAACACCTTCCATCACCACTGGTCAACCCACACCGCCACCACCCCCGCGTCCACTACTACATTCAATGTTGGTCACGCTTCGACCACCGCCTCAAACTATAAACTATATTTTCTAACCACAATTGTCTTCGACGATCAATCACTAGTTGTCTTTCAAAACTATCACTTTCAATCATTGATACTAAAATTATTATAATTAAATAAATTATAATTTATAATATTTATGTAACATCATATCCCTTACTGTTATTTACACTATTAATTATGACATTCTCCGAAAGGCAACATACATGCTCTCAAAGTATTCTACCACTTCAAATTTATACTAGCTGACACTGGAGTAACGTATCGCGGAATGCACTTATGCAACCAACTTATCAAAGGCATCACTCATATAGATATAAGAATGAAACTCCACCTCAACGAAGAAAGCCAAAGAATATTGTCATTAGTTCAAAAGGATGATTAGTTTGGTCATCATCATACGGTGTAAACACTACATCCTTAAAAAAAATAGCATCAAGTCTCCGCCGATATGTTAGCAACTCATCTTCAACAACATATTTTGCAGTCCATCTGCAAGCTCTTGGAGTATATTCAAGAACCCTTCCTTTATGACATTGGTTACATAAGTTAGGAAATTGTTCGTAAGACCAACATTGCACCAAAAATAAAAGATAATTTAGTAAATTACAAATACAAGATAATATGAGTCACATACCTATAACATGGTCATATATCCTATGAAGTGGCTAGTGTCATGAATAACTTCATCTATTAAGTTATCATATAGCACAACCAATGTACTTGTACCCCATGCAATACCTTGACAATGCTTTACATTATTAAACAAATTAATATATTTCACCTCCATACAAGTATGAGTTTTGTCAGTGAAAATATTATTGTCAACTAAATGAAAAAGGTAGGTTATTGCAGCACACTCAAATCAAATAGTTTAAATGAGATTTTTGTACATATCACACAACCATTGAAGTCTATATTGAGCACATCTATTAAAATTTATCTCACTAACTGATTTTTTCAATGTTGCTCATAACAACAATGACATCCTTATTAGTATTCATGTTTATTGGTGCGTTAAAGAACCTACCACAAGTAGTGATGTGCAAAAGAGTTGTGACATCTTCAAGTGTGATCGTCGTCTCTTCGAATGACATGTGAAATGATTTGGTCTTCATATGCCACATTTCTACAAAGACAGATATGAGACCAATGTCGACCATCGTCAAATAAGTTGAACACAAATGTACCAATCTTGATAATTGAATTCAATGTTGTACAATATGAGTACTCAACAAACTTATTCAACTTCAGGTCATGTGTGGTTACCTTTAACATACCACGATCCTACAAGTTATTAAAAAACATAACAATAAAATAATGTACTAAAATTCATTACAAAAATATACTAAATATAATATACTTTTTCTTAGGCAAAATATCTCTCAATTTTTTATATTCTCCGAGTTACATGGTATTTATATTGTGTCAACACACTAATATCACTAAATGTCCTACAAAGAATCCACACTAATGAACATGCTTTTTCCCAGTTTGCTACCCAACTTCCTCATAGTCCATATGTTCAGGCTCCTGAACATGTTGTTTAGTTTCCTGAACATCCTTGCCAATGTCATGAAACTACATCTACGACTAAGTTGACGAGATGGATAATTAACCTCATTCACTCATCAATATGATGCGATTGGTGGAGCTCTATCGCCTACGTTGCGGGCGATAGCACGAATAATTTATCCGTTTGTGCCTCTAGTCCTAGCCACTATAAAATTAACATATTAATTGAGTTTTGAAAGTTTCAATTTTTTTAAAAGGTTTTAACGTTTTAAATTAGTGAGTTTTGAAAGTTTTATGTTGCTCAAAACTTTCAAAAATTATAGAATTCGTTATTTTCGAAAGTTTTATATTGTTCAAAACTTTCAAAATTTATGAAATTTCTTATTTTAAAAATTTCGTATTTAAATTTTTTGAATAATCTGAAAATTTCATTTTTTTTGAATGTTTCAAATTAATCATCAAATTAAAAGAAAAAAACTTATTTATGTTTTAAATTTTTTAATAATATTGGAAACTTTGCTTAAGTTTTAAATGTGCGAGTGAAAAAGAAAAAAATTTAACGTTTTACATATAGTAAAAATTCTAAACTACTTTTTTTTATGTATCAGAGGTGAGAGTATAGGTGGAGCATTGGAAGGTAGATAACTCTACTTTTCATTTGAAGAAACCGGTTATGTTCATGTTTTCTGTTTCCTTATTTTGTTCTAATGTGTTGTATTCTATTCATTTGTTTTTACATTCATTACATTATTTTAATTTTCTATTCAAATCTAAAATATAGTTTGTGTATGTCTAATACTATAGGAAGGCCATCAAGACGAATGGATCCAGAGATCTAACTCATGGGGGCAAATATTGTTGTAATAATAAATGTTCTATAAAATCAAATATTATCATAACTCTTTTTTTTTTTTTTTGACAAAAAGTCAAATAAATAATTAAATAGCATATTATAATGCACATATATATATATATTCATGATCTATAGTTAAATATTACCTCAGGTCTTTTTTTGTTTTTTTTTTATAAAAAATAGTTTAGTTATAGTTTGGTCAATAAAAAATAATGTATTTAATTCATATCAAATAAATTAGTTTTTATTAATTAAATTATAATTAAATTGTCTCTTATAAAAAAAATAAAAAAAAAATAATATAATAATTCATATATAATATTATAATAATATAATATAGTATGTTAATAGGATGAAAGGAAAATAATAGTAGTATTGATTTGGTGGTGGTGGGTTGCAGCCAGGGGGTGGCTGTGCATCTGTCCCTTGCCATCAAGAAAAATACAAAAGATTTTAAATGATTGTACATTTGAACTTGATATATACTTGGAAGAAGAATATCTTAATGGGGTTATGTAGACATCCTTCAATTGGAAGTTAAATAAGATTCGATTATGCACAATTTGTAATGATGGTTTGTGACATTTTGAGCATTTCAATCACAATTGTGTGGCTTCTGAATCTTCGTTTAGCATTGGTGGTCGAATATTGCATAAATATAGAAATTGTTTATTGTCAATAATTGTGCAAACTCTCATTTGTAAATACAATTGGTTACATGATTTTAAAAGTGCTGGACCATCTTATATATTGTACTTAATAATATTTCATTTTACTTCAAATTTGCATTTAGTTTTTAGTCATTGACTACTTTTGTGTTCTAGTTACAAATATATTGGTAGTAGAAGATATACCATTATCTTCAAAACTAAATAATTTAGGGATCTAAACCTATTTAAATTTTTAGACCATTTATTTATTTTGTTAACTATATTATTGTGTAAGTGGTCCTTTGTTATCCAAGGTTACATTTTCTAAGAATTAGATGAAATATTTGTCACTTTACTTATACATGTTATGTATTATAATTTTATTTTATCATCTTTATTACGGTCAATGTTGACAGATGACGTTTTTGACTTATTTTATTTTATTCTTTTATTAATAATTAATATAGAAAAAATAGGTCGGACTGATTCATTGGTAATAATTCATAACAGGCGAATCAGACTCAATAAATTGTTGATCGTTAACAAAATATCTGATTTTTTAACTAAAAAATAATGACATAAAATATTTTAAATAACGTGATATATGATACAATGATATAGAGTGGTTAACACTCATGAAATTGAAATAAAACGCTGTAAAAATTTAAATTTCAGCTTCGAAATTATTTTAGATTTTTTAATAATTACTACATTTAAATAATTCTATATTATAAAATTGAATGTCATGTTATTTAAAATATATTAAATTATTATTTTTTTAATTTAAAAAATTTAATAGAGGAACCAAATTATCGACTTATAAAATAAAATAACTAATTCCATAAATCAATATAAACATGAAAACTAAAATTTAAATTAAACTATTTAAAACAAAACAAAATTATAACAGACAATAGAGTAGATCCTTCCATAAAAATGTTAGCCATGCATTTTGTGGAAGATATAAAAATATCTATCTTCATATTTGATCAATTAAATGTAGTAAGTATTCCTAAAATACTAATTATTGTAACTCAACCTTTCACCACCGACTCTTTTTATCGTGTCCTTATCTAATGTTAAACCATCGTCACCAATTTTTTTATTTTTTTTATTTTTTATCGAATCCTATATTCTTATATAAATGATCACCATTCTCACTATACTTATGATTATAATTGAGTTTTAGTTATAAAAATATTTTATCTCCGTGAAGAATTATAATATAAGAGTTTTCAAAAAATTTAAGTTGTGTTCTACATGACCAGACACGATACAAAGGAACTTCAAAGAAAATTATCAATTTTGGTATGACATTTTCTTTACAAATTTTCCTTAACAAACACAATTGTTTTTCACATTTAAATTTAAATTTGTTCAATAATTATAAAACTTCCAAAGAGTAATTACCATTTTGGTACGATTTTTTTTCTATATTATAAATTTGTCCTTAACAGTATATTAATTTTAAATTTAAAAATATACAACATGAATATTGAAGCTGAAAGTTATATAAATTCATACAATACACTTTTTATAAAACTGTAACAGGGAGCATATAAGAATGCAAAAATCCTATTAAAAATAAATTTTAATTGTAAAATTTAACTTTATAACTTCAATAGATCGAAATTCAAATCTCTATCTCAAATAGCATGCATGACAATTAGTATCACAGTTATTAATAAACATTTCACCGTCTCATTTTGTTTTTTTAAATTCTGATTCTAAATAAGTCTCTTGAAGAAAATTTTGATAAAAAGTACTTGGAGTTAATGTCTTCACAAGTTTTAAAGCTTCCCTTTTCAATACTCATTTTTTCTTTAAGAAATACTATGAAATTATTAAATTAATCATTTAAGATGATTTATCATTTCAATAATATCAGTCAAAAAGGTATATCAATAAATTATTGTCAAAATAATAATAATTTTATATCAGAAAATTTGAAATATTATACACCGACATTTAAGATTTGACTTTACTATTTGCCCTTGCCTTAAATGACCCTTAGTTAAGAAAAAAGTAATTAAATGATTTTTTTTCAATTTTTTAATTTCTCTAAAAACTAATATGATATATAAAAACTATATTGGTTGTTCGATTTGGTCCCAGTAAACCTAGTATATAAATGTGCCTTATTTCTTATAAGATTAAAGTTTGATTTATTCACCAGAAACACTTTGGTTGCGCGTTGTTGACAAATTTTTTGAGCTTCTTGAAGAAAATTTTGGAGGTAAGATCACTCATATATATATCTTTATTATTATTATTATATAAAATAAAATGTTTCATTAAGTGTCCACATGTTCTCTTGTTAATATCATCATTGGTCTCCAATGAACAATTGAAGTGAAGATTTGTTTTTTGTTTTTTAAATTTTTGTTGGGAGTTTGATTTATACAATTAATTTACATTAGTGCACATGATAATTCACCATATGAAATGATTGTATACGTACCCATGATATGACCACTGAAATTTCGCAATTTATTTCGCATTTTCTATGTTTTTTCCACAAGTTTTGTATAATTTTTTATTTTATTTGAAATTCATCTAAAATACATGTATTTCTTGTTGATTTTCATGTGAAAAACAGAAATATAACATGGTATTTTTAACTAAAGGATTTTTCGTTTGAAAATTATGTTTTAATTTAAATATGTTGTATAAATACATAGTTTTTGGTTGATCTAACCTTAATATTCGATTACATAGCCATTAGATCTAGACATAATTAGTTTTAAATTTAGATCGATTGTTCTGTAATCAACTAAGTTAGGTAGCAATGAGACCAAGGGTTTAAAAGTCCAACACAAATTAAATATAAATATAAATATAAATATAAATAATATATGTATTTAGTTCAAGTTAATTTTGAACCAAATCTATATGCATTTTTGTTTATAATTTATTTTAGAGAGTACTTAGAATGCATAATACATGAATAACATAGATATTTGTCAAAAGAAAAGTGAATAACATAGAGTGAAAAACATAATGTCAAAATATTATTTTATTTTTAGAGTGAAAAATGAATAACATAGAGTGAAAAAACAAAGATTTTATAAACATTATCAATGTCAAATTAATTATTACGAGAACAAATGAGTGCAATGAATGATAATACTTTTAGTTCACTAACTCACCATCACCATTTACTACGTGCTATAGGTGTTTTTTCACACAATTACTACTATAAGTTTTAGTTTTTCTTTTAAAAGTTATTTTTTGTACCAAATAAAACATTAGTATATGCACGTCTTTAGATTTTTTTTTTTATGATCAATATATGTCTTTGAATAAACCAAATATTATAAATAAATAGAGTATTTAAGAAATTGATGTATCAAATTGAAATTTTAGATTAGAAACTTTTAAAATATAATATATATATATATATATATATATATATATATATTTCATTATAAGGAGAGTATTATGTTTGGTGAACATTGAATTAAAATCAAAACAATGTCAATCATATAGGACCAAAAGAAATCAGTAAATCATATAAAATTGTTAAACAAAACAATATTTAAACATGAAATTTTGGTTTCTAAATCCCATTTAAATTTTCTAATAGGTAATTACATTTGGCTTATGCAATGGATCGCTTGCCCCAAATACATTTTAATTTTGATTTAACTTAATTTTGTAGTTCCTTAAAAATTAATATATTAATTTTTTCTATGATATGATTTTGATTGTTTTGTACGTAACATTTTCCTTCCATTTCTTATTAAATTATTATTTTATCTAAAAATTTTAGTCTCTATTTTTATTTTTATAAAATTTAAATTAGTTTAAACCTTTCCCTCAATCAAATCTGGTCAACTCAAATATCAAATTTTATTTAAAATTATAAATAAATAAAAAATTAGTTAAAACTTTATTTAAATTTGTTTACTTCCAAATAATTTAAATTATTTAATATTCTAAATTTATCATAAACTCTTTAATATTTAGACAAAACATAAGTATTTAAGGAACTTGATTAACTAAAGTAGCTTGATGAATTCAAAATCACAAATAATCTAATCAAAATTGTATAATAATAGTTTAAAAGTGTGTGATCAAAACATAATAAATTTGTAGCTTCTACATAAATTGTCAAAAGATTGTGTTATTAAGGCCTAATACATTCTCATTTAAAAGCGACAAATATATATAGAGAGGATCTATTTTACAATATTTGTTTTCACAAGGGAAGATATATATAGCACATTAATGCAACCATAGGTTAAATAACCGGATCTTATTTAGATTGACTTAATACATAATTTTTCTAATTCCAAACTATAGGACAATACATAACAGCAAAACCCTATTTTTGATAATACTTGATTACCGATTACTAGTAGTAAGTAGTAATAATAGACTAATAGTAGTAAATAAACCACTTTTCAAAATCAGCACGCACGATTTTTTTCCTTCAAGGACAATAGTACACAAACTTAAAGGGAAAAATAAAGGACAGGTCCTTATACTATTTACTATATTTTTTTTCTATATTTATAACTTAGAGAAAAAGTAGAGAAAAATAAATAAAAAAAAGTAAAAAGGTATATTATTATAATAATATATTATAATTCATTAAAAAAACATGAAGCACCCATAAAAACATGCAGCAGAAGCACTTGATCACGAGAATGCACATATGATGAATTGGAGCAAGAAAGTAGAGAGAGTTTTAGTTTATCTGTCTAGAAACTAAAACACTAAAACTCATCAAGATTATTGTGATTGAGAATTAGAGAAAGGGAAGAAGAATGTGCAAATTGAGATGAAATGAAAAGAAGAACAAAGCAAAACAGTCCTCGTGAGGCCACGTGGCATGGTTAGAGTGGAAGAGTGCTTTTTGGGTTTGAAACAAACAGCAACAACTCTCTCTCTCTCTCTCTCCTGCCATGTCAGAGTGTTAACCCCGTCCTATGACCCCGGCGAATCCGTATTTGTGTGTCTTTCTCTCTCTAAACCCACTCTTTCTCTCTCTACACAAACATCAACAACAACACCTATCTCATTTCTCTCTCTCTATTTATACATTTGTCTGCCCCTTTCTCGTATTTTCTCTCTCCTCGAATCTCTCTCCCATCTCTCCTCTCTCTCGGTGCTGTATCCCATCCTTGCCCTAACACTTCCCCCTTTCTCAATCTCATGCAATCTTATTGCTCTTTCATCCATCAACCAGATTGGTATGCTTCTTAATTTCTCTGCTTTGCTCTCTCTTCACGCTTTTCTTTGTTTTTTTTTTTTTGTTTCAATTTTGGTTCTGAGGGTTTTTCTCACCATCTTTGTTTTTCTCTTCAATTTCAGCTGTTTATTGTCTTCTTTGTGCTTGAGTCCCTTGATTCTCAAGCCACTTCGTATTTAATTGTTGTTTATTGCTGCTAAATTTTTTATTTTAATTAGCAAAAATGTCACTTGGATTTTGAACTGCTTTCTTGAGTCGATTAGTCCCTTAAATGTGTTTGTGGGTTTTCCTTTAACTTGAATGTCAACGATAATAATAATGCTTCAACTGTTATGAGTAAATTTCTGGTTTTGATTTTGTGGTGTTGTTGAACATTAGATGTTTATTGTGTACGTTTCATTAGATTACATTAGATTTAGTACATTTGATAGTTTTCATATGGTAGTGTTCATTAGTAGTCTCTCTATTTTGATATCAACAATCTGATTTCGCTTTGATTCATCAATGGTTTTGGATAGCAACAAAATTGAGTCCTATAGTATCTCAAGAAGTTTTCTATTGCGAGTTTACCACGTTTTTGCTTCCCAAGTGATTCAATGCCACCATGCAGCAAAGTAGAATCTAGCAATTGTAGCTTCTCTCTTACTGTGCTTATATGTTTTTTCTGCTGGGGGGATGGATGGTTGGTTGTAGGCTTATGCAATATTTTCAAGTTTTTTTTGCTTAGTGTGTGAATATAGTTCAAATGGGGGCTTAATAGTTGGCAATGGGATTGGTGTAGGCTATTGATTGCAACTTTCCGAAAGGGAAGGTAATGCTATGATGATTATTCAAGTTAATATCTCCTTTAAGACATGTCTTCAGATCAAGTGCCAATATATGTCAGTGTTAGACAATTAACTTTTGCCTTTTTTCTCGGAGGGGGGAGGCGTGGAGGTTATTTTTTGTCTTGAAATTGCCTTTCTAAAACAAAACGTCTCATCTGCTTTAATTTTGACATCGTTACTGTACACATCAGGAAGCCTGTGCTTAACTTTGACTGCCACTTCCATTTGTAAACCTTGCTAACTGATATTAGCACGTTTTCCAACCAAACTCAAAAGAAAGTTGTTGTACAATGCAATTTATTATACATTCCATGGATTTATTCATTATCTTAACTAGTAGCAAGTTATAAATTACTTTTCTATTCAGCTACTATATTATTCACTTCAACCTTTGGGGTTTCAATCTTACCTGAGACCTATCTCATGATCATGACTTAAGTTGGTGGGAATTTCTAAATGCATTCAAGTTGAAATAAGTCAAAACTTAAATGATCGGAAAATGCATAAAATTTCTAGTAGCATTGGTGAACCCAAAATAAAAGTGCGGACCTTTTGGCCAACTTTTTAAGTGAACATAGTAATTCACTGCAAAATCTGAAACTTTTACTCGTAATAAATGTATGTAGTTTTTATCACCCGAGTTAATGTTTAATGCTATTTTCTATTTACTACTTTGCAGTATTGGTTTATTTTTGACTTATTGATGACGTGCTCATGGTCAAAGTATTGATTTCTTGTGCAGGACACATGTGAATGAATAAGGAAATCAAATAATCAGCACCTAAAATGCTTAACAGGAACTGGGTTTTAAAGCGCAAGCGGAGAAAACTTCTTAAAGGACAGGATCAGTCCTCCGGTAAAGAGAAATCTAATGGTAAAGAAGATAATTCAGTTGCATCTGAATCTTCTAGGAGTGTTTCAGCTAAACACATGCTAAAGACTGAAGAAGCCCCCGGTCAATTTTCATCTAAGAAGAAGGGACATGATGGGGTGAGTTACTTAATGTGCCCAATTTGTTACTTAGGGATGGGTTACCTTGAGTTAGTTCTTTATAAAGAAGGGGTAAATAGGAAAGTACCGGGAGTAAGAATTTTTAAATAATTAAATTTCCATATATTTGAAATACTTCACTGTTGCGGGGTTTGTTTCTTTGAGAGTCTAGACGATTGTTGCAAGATTTATTATCACTTCTGCCATCTCAACTTCACTGTTGAGGGGATTTATTTATTTTAATTTCCAAAGGGGGTATGAAATGTGAATGTTATCATTGTTTTAATTGGAAATAAAATGTGTTAGATTTAGCATGTGTAAATACATGGCCGACTAAGATAATAATGATCTCTGTAAATAACTCAATGGTTAGGTTGCAAATTGGCTAATGATCACCTTATTTATTGGTCGTAATTATCTAGTTATACTATAAATAAGAGATTAGTGTTCAGCTGAGTTATACATAATTATATGGTATAAAGCAGTACCAGCACTTTCCTCTGGGACATACTCTTGTAGTAAGGCACTGGCTGGGCATGCACACAATCTAGAACTTCTCTTGTTACTGGCTGCTGCATTTATTTATTGTTAATGGCAGGAGAGAAATGTAAAAATATTTGAAGGAGAGGTATATACTGCTGTCTCTTATTTGGGAAAAAATTGTCTTGGCTTTTATGGAGCTCAGCTAATGAGATCTTTTGAGGGTTCACTTTCCAACATTAGCGGGATTGTTTTCCCGATACTAGTTTTCTTGTTTAGTCTTTTCTTGTTACCTTTTAAGACAATATATTGTCAAGATATTTTTTCTATTTTTTTTTTGTGACATACACAGTGGGGTTAGATTTGGATGTATTATCATGTTAATAATTTCCTCGTATTTTGTTTGTTACGTATTTTATTTTGTAGCTGCATATCTTTATCGTACGTATTCGTAGTGCCGTCTTTTTTCAATTATTAATATTTTATTTATAGGAAAATCATTTTGGGATGCCTGCTATTTTTTTTTCGTTTCATATACTGTTAGTTCGAATGCTCTAACTGTAATGTTTTTGGGATCCAGTATTTCTATGAATGCGTGATCTGTGATCTTGGTGGCAACTTATTGTGCTGCGATAGCTGTCCTCGCACTTATCATAAACAGTGTCTTGACCCTCCTCTTAAGGTATGTTTGGTTGAGTTGGTTTTATGTTAAGCTTTTTAACTATGAAGTCATGATTCTCAGGGTGTATATTTTTTTTTATTTGTTTTTTACTTCTATAATTTGTGATTTTATCTCCTGAAGCGCATCCCAATGGGGAAGTGGCAATGTCCAAGCTGCTTTGAAGGAAATGATCAACTAAATCCCTTAAACCACCTGGATTCAATTTCAAGACGAGCGAGGACGAAGACTGTACCTGCAAAATCAAAAGCTGGAGATAACTCCCTCAGCCTGGAAAAAGTTTCTGGAATTTTTGGAAATAAACATATTTCAAAGAAAAGGTCCTCCTCCAGCAAAGGAAAATCTATTTCAACCATGGGAGGCAAATTCGTTGGAATGAAACCAGTGTCTTCCCCAGTAGACGAAACTGGTAGCGACAAGCTAGTGGACCCATCCCTTGAGAGCACGGAAGGAACTTCATCATGTGGGGATGCTGATGAAAAGAACTTGAACTTGTCCCCAACAGTCTCACCTATGGACACAAAGTCAGCCTCACCTGATAAGGAAGTGTTATCTCCCTCGAAAATTACTAATTTAGACGCAGATGATGACCTGCTGGAGGAGAAGCCTGATTTATCTTGTGATAAAATTCCTTTTAGAAAAAAACTTGTTCTTGCTATTACTGCTGGTGGAGAGGAAATGAGAAAAAGGAAGCTTAAATTTATTAATGATAATGCTAATCAAAAGAAGCGTAGGACTGATAAAGGGAAAAAAATTGCCATTACTTCTGTAAAGTCAAAGTCTTCAAATAATAAAGTCCACAAGAAGCAAAAGTCCACAACACATAGAATTTCCACATCTGTATCAAAAGGGGATGTCGGAAAAAAGAAATCTGATGCTCGGCAGAAAGATAAGGTACTTGTTCTGCTCTCTTATTTCTTGTAAAGATGTTTACTTTTATGAACCTTTAAAACAGTTTATTCAATTGATTTACTTCTGGATAGGCAACTTAATGCACACCCTAGGTAGTACTTGTTAAGACATCATTTTATTAATAATTACAATGACTAAATAGTAAATACAGGCATAATATTATGAATATTTTTATTTACAGAGCTAGAATGTTGTCATTAAATTACATATATTAATTTAACTGCTATTAAAATTTCAAATATCCACTTTATGTTTAATTGTTTGAGTTTAAGAATTGTCCTTTTTTAAATAATCAATAATTTTCCTTCTTTTGGCTCTACTTGACATCAATTCCGGATCATGGGAGATTATGTTAAATGAATTACTGTTATTACTTCCTTATTCGCCTTCCCTATCATCATATTCATACCATAATATGTGCTTGAAATACTATTTTGGTGCCACTTTTTTCATTTATTGGAACTTCATAATAATGCATTATTGATATGAAAGGGTTAATGATTGCGGCCTTGACTTCTGATGACTCAAATGGTCAACAAAAAAGGTCCTTAATGTGTAGCATTTTGCAACTGTAATTTTTTTTAATGGCATAAGATGCCTTTCATTTGTTAATTTCTATGCATTTCCCCATATCCTATGTTAAATGCAAAAATAAAGAATGAGATTGCAGGTTGACAACACGCTAGCAGTTGACCAATGACTAGGATACTAGGGATGATACGTATAGATTACATTCACCAGTTTTTTATAAGAGCTAGTTTGAATATTACCAAATTTAGACACTGCTTTCGAGAATTTTTTTGAGATATGTTACAGACTGCAGGAAAAGAGAAAAGGAAAGTATCAATATTTCTTCTAGTATGAAAGGTTTACTACATTGGGTTGGATTTTGGCATATCAGTAGCTGTGGTTTATATATAGGTTTCAAAGCATTATGATGTGAAGAAATATATTAGAACTACTTTCTGAATATGTTAATCCTTCTATTTGGTCCTTGATGTATATTGATATACTTGCTGAGATGTAGAGTACATTGTAATTATTGTTTATATGCTATTTATGGCAATTGCGTTTAACTGTAAGCATTATTTGCTTTTGCTTGGATGCAGAAGTTTTCTAAGGTAGTGAAAGACACGTCAAATGAGCTTAATAAAGCAAGAAGTCACATGGAGGATACTTTAATGCATGAAGACAATGCTATTCTTGAATCTCTGCAGGTAACCGTCTTGAAAGAGCTGTTAGAGAAAATGTCTTTCCTGTTATCTTTTATGTGATTATCATGTCTTCTTTTTACTTGTACACAGGTTGATCGAGTCTTAGGGTGTCGAGTTCAAGGTGAGAACATCAACTCATTACGGAACTTATCCTTGAAAGTTGGGGATGACTCACCTTCTGGTGATATGGTAATGTCAGAAAACCAGACCAGGCTACTAGAAGATTACTCTGCTTGTGATAATGATGTGGATGTTGAATCGGCTAAAAATCTTGTTGATGATCCTCAAAATGTCAAGAGTTCTGATGAAGGAAAGTTGAAAAGCACTGATGGACTGGAAAAAATTAATGTATACAAGAGATCAATATCAAAGGAAAGTAAGAATGGAAATCTCATAAATTCATTGGGTAAAGCCACCGATGATTTAGGATCCTGTGCCATGGGTGGTATAGATCAGGATGATTCTGCTGTATCTGCTGAACAGTTGGAAAAAGCAAATGACAAGTTGGAGACAGAGGAGAATCTTAATGTTGTTTTAAGGGGCGATGGCAACAGCGAGCTTCCAAAAAATTGTGAAATGCATGTCCTTCTTAAAACAAAACAAAAGGAAGTGGATGTGGAGAAGGGAATGGGTAGCGGTGTTGACAATAAAGTTCAGGATGCTAATGCGGTTGAATCTTCATGTCCAAATGGAGACAAGGTTTCCTATGAATTTTTAGTTAAGTGGGTAGGAAAGTCTCATATTCACAATAGTTGGATTTCTGAATCCCAACTAAAAGTTCTTGCAAAGAGAAAACTAGAAAATTACAAGGCAAAGAATGGGATGGCAATAATAAATGTCTGTAAGGAACAGTGGAAGATTCCTCAGCGGTTGCTTGCTATTCGCACTTCCAAACATGGAGCATCTGAAGCATTTGTTAAATGGACCGAACAACCTTATGATGAATGCACTTGGGAAAACTTAGACGAACCCGTGCTCCAAAATTCTTCTCATTTGATTGCACGTTTTAATATGTTTGAAACCCTCACACTGGAAAGGGATGCATCAAAGGAAAATTCAACTAAAAAAAGCAATGACCATCAAAGTGATATATTTAATCTTGTAGAGCAGCCTAAAGAACTGAAAGGTGGTTCTTTGTATCCCCATCAGCTTGAGGCTCTGAACTGGTTGCGTAAATGCTGGTATAAGTCTAAAAATGTGATACTTGCTGATGAGATGGGACTTGGGAAAACAATATCTGCTGGTGCTTTTATTTCATCATTGTATTTTGAATTCAAAGTTTCACGTCCTTGTTTGGTCCTGGTACCTCTTACCACAATGCCCAATTGGCTTGCTGAATTCACGCTATGGGCTCCAGATGTGAACGTAGTAGACTATCATGGCTGTGCAAAAGCAAGAAGCGTAATTCGGCAGTATGAATGGCATGCAAGTGATCCAAGTGGATTGAATAAGAAAACAGAAGCCTATAAATTTAATGTGCTTTTAACTACATATGAAATGGTTCTTGCTGATTATTCTCATTTGCGGGGAATTCCTTGGGAAGTTCTTGTTGTTGACGAGGGCCATCGACTGAAAAATTCAGACAGTAAGCTCTTCAGCTTGCTAAATACATTCTCTTTTCAACATCGTGTTCTCTTGACAGGTACCCCTCTTCAGAACAACCTTGGTGAGATGTACAACTTGCTTAATTTCTTACAGCCAGCTTCGTTTCCTTCCCTATCTTCATTTGAGGAGAGATTTAATGATCTTACGACTGCAGAGAAAGTTGATGAATTGAAAAAACTAGTTGCTCCTCATATGCTTCGCAGACTTAAAAAGGATGCGATGCAAAATATTCCTCCCAAGACAGAAAGAATTGTTCCTGTTGAGTTGTCATCCATCCAAGCTGAATATTATCGTGCAATGCTTACAAAGAATTATCAAATATTGCGGAATATTGGGAAAGGTATTGCTCATCAATCTATGATGAACATTGTAATGCAACTGAGGAAGGTCTGCAATCATCCATATCTTATACCAGGGACTGAGCCTGATTCTGGATCTGTTGAGTTCCTTCATGAAATGAGAATAAAGGCTTCAGCTAAGTTGACTCTTCTGCATTCTATGCTAAAGATTTTGTATAATGAAGGTCACAGAGTTCTTATTTTCTCACAAATGACAAAACTTCTTGACATCCTGGAGGACTATTTGAACATAGAATTTGGGCCTAAAACATATGAGAGAGTGGACGGCTCTGTCTCCATAGCAGATCGTCAGACAGCAATTGCACGATTCAATCAAGACAAAAGCCGATTTGTTTTCTTGTTATCAACTAGGTCCTGTGGACTTGGGATAAATTTGGCCTCTGCGGACACTGTCATCATCTATGATTCTGATTTCAACCCTCATGCAGATATACAAGCAATGAATCGAGCACACAGAATTGGGCAATCAAATAGACTTTTGGTATACCGGCTTGTGGTTCGTGCCAGCGTTGAAGAACGCATCTTGCAGCTTGCTAAGAAGAAATTGATGCTTGATCAGCTTTTTGTAAATAAATCTGGATCTCAAAAAGAAGTAGAAGATATTTTAAAATGGGGAACTGAAGAACTCTTCAATGATTCTCCTGGCCTTAATGGAAAAGACTCAAATGAAAATAATAATAGTCACAAAGATGAGGCAGTAGCAGATATAGGACATAAGCATCGGAAGAGGACTGGTGGTCTTGGTGATGTATATGAGGATAAGTGTACAGATAGCAGTAGCAAGATTCTGTGGGATGAAAATGCCATTTTAAAATTGCTTGATCGTTCAAACCTTCAAGATGGTTCAACTGATATTGCTGAAGGGGATTCTGAGAACGACATGCTGGGCTCAGTGAAGGTGAAGTAATTGACTATTAGCTAGTAGATACAGTATTTGTTTGGTTCTTTGAAATTCGTCTAGAACCTAGAATCTTTACACATATATAGAGAAAATTGACTGGAAACTAGATTTTGCATGAAAATCACAACTTACATTTTATAGACTGATGCACATAAATTCTATTAATTGCTATTCCAAATTTAAGGAAAGAGAATCTGTCCTAATAATGAAAATTATGGAAAACAACTATACGAAAAAGAGGAAAGAAATCCATATAAAAGGAAATATTAGAAGAGCTTCCTGCAATAGAAAACTCCCTTTCAAGTAGTGAATTGACATATATCATTCTCAACTTGCCAGTGTTCTAGGAACTGTTCTGTAGAAAGTCCCTTTGTTAATACACCTGTCAATTTGCATCCCGAAGTGACATTCACTGCAACTATAGGGCCATTATCCAAGTTCTCTTTGATAAAATGCCATTTTATCTCTATATGTTTTGTTCTATCATGTTGAATTAGATTTTGTAAAATTTTAATTGCGGACTTGTTGAGATTGACAAACAACTTCATAATAGGCATAGTTCACAAACTGCTTGTGCCATATCTTGTGCTTGACCTAGAAACAACTATGCTTTTTTACTTCTCCATGTCGCTAGATTATTACCTAGGAACATACAGTGCCCTGAGTTGGATTTCTTTTATCGACAGATCTTGCATAATCTGCAAATATGGTTGCATTTTTTTTTTATTTGCTCTTAATTATTAATTTGGTTTTATCACCATGCTCGTAGATACAGGTGGATATATTAAATACTCTGCCCCTTATCGAGATCGAAATTTTCTTTTGTAGGCCCTTGAGTGGAATGATGAACCAACTGAAGAACATGTAGAGGGTGAATCCCCTCCTCATGGAACCGATGATATGGGTACACAAAAAACTGAGAAGAAAGAGGATAACACCGTGATTGGCAGCGAAGAAAATGAATGGGACAGACTATTGCGTGTGAGGTAAGGAGCTTCTATCTGACAATTTCAAAGTTGAGTAAATGGCTGTGTGCTGTATAAGAAAATGCCTATAAAATAATTGTGAAAAACATCATTTTAAGGTCCTTATGAACTTTGAAATATAAATTTAAGAGATGCTTTTGTTGCTGGAGAGCACTCTTGTAGATGAGAGCGGTACCTCCATGTCACTAATGACCTCTAATGCAGGTTTTATGATAACTATTAAGGATAGTTTTCCTTGTATCTGTTGGTTTCTATGAAGCCAACCACATGTGGTGGCATAAAGCTTATGTTTTGTTTTCCTTGGGTTTTTTGTTAGAATTGGTCACATGGCTTGTATTATTACTCATGTTAAATCTGCATTAACTGTAGAATCTAAAATTAGTTGCTGACTAGGATTAGATTTAGCAATCACATTAATAGATATTTGTTGTGAATGCATTATAAATACGGCCTTGAAGGGGTTCATTGTTCTTTTCTTTGCTTTCTTCTCTTGTTTCACATCCCTTAAGGATTATTCCTGATCCTTGTGTTCTGTCTTTAATTTTCTTAGTTTCTCGTTTAGTCAAACTGCTTTCTTGTATGCAAGCTTTAGTGGTCAAATGAAGACAGAAGGCCTGGCAATTGGTTGTATTTAAACATGCCCATCAAATAAAATCAAAATGTAGGCTGACCAATACTTGTTTTTTACACGTAATTACTTATGACAATTGAAGTAGCAAGCAATGAACTCTTTGACCACATGATCGTAATGGAGCTATGATTAGTTTACAAGAAACCTCTTTTTATTAATTAAAATCTTCTAGGTAAAAACTGAACGAGATTTTTCTCTATTAATGATTAATATTGTATGCAAAAAATTAATTCATATTATGCTGCATTTTTACAGTGTAGTTAGCCATCAAGTGGTATGAACAATGTCTTCGCTTGAATTTTCTTACACATTTAATCTGTCTGTAGGTGGGAGAAATATCAAAGTGAGGAGGAAGCAGCTCTTGGTCGAGGGAAGCGGCAGAGGAAAGCTGTTTCTTACAGAGAAGCATATGCTCCACACCCAAGTGAAGCAGTAAGTGAGGTAATTTGCTTTCTTTCTGCTAGTAAGTAGAACCTATATCTTAATAAGCGTTATTATTTCTAATTATATATTTGGCTGTAAATAGCACTGGTGGAAGGTGACGACTGATGAGAAGTGTTTGTTTCCAATTAAATCTCAAAACATCTGCACATATGCTTTTCTCAGTTATAAGTTAATCAAATATAAGATTAATTAAGTTGGGTTTCAGGCTTCCATCTTTCTCATTTATCAAATGCTTTTCTGGATTTTGTCAAATACAATTTTTTTCATCAGATACTAGTTGTGGACCAATAGCATTTTGCTATATTTATGCCTTTTGATTTAAATAGCTTTGCTCTATGGGTCATAACTTTCCACATCATCTCAGACACCTTCAAGATATCAGATAGGGGCGGACTGGTTTCTTTAGCATGATCATATGACTCTCAACAATAACATGCATAGTATTGGAATTTTGTTACATTTGACATGAAGTTTTTATCTTGTAACTTAAGATTTTTATCTTGTTCCAGCTTAGTATTGTATTAGTTTGTGTTGAAGGCTGTAAGTAGCCCTTCCTCACAATTTAGATCACTTGCTTAATTATTGACTGTTAAAATTTTAGATTTGCTAATTTGCTTTACCACTTTTAGCTTTGGCATTTTAGTTAACATTTTTTATTTTTCCTGGTAGAAATTATGTTTTATTTAATGTTTTCTATCAATGTGCTTATTTAACCAGAGTTGCGAGGAGGAAAAAGAACCAGAACCTGAGCGTGAATATACACCAGCAGGACGGGCCCTGAAGACAAAATTGTATGTTATATTTTTCAAGCTTTCTGAATTACATTAATTAAACTTATTAGACATGATTATAGAAGAACAATATGTCATCAGGACCGTTGGTTTTTTTTTTTATCTCTTCTGGTATTCTGCGCAGGCTTCTTTCATCTGGTTTCTTTTAACAATGTGCAGGGGAAAGGGTATATGTACTAGGTGTTATGATGTATTTTGTTATGATCCTATGCACTCTTTCTCTTTGTATTATGCATGCGCATATATCTGATTAGTTATACTCCGTCCGCTCCTTTTCAATTGTTGTTTTAAGGTTATTTACATATACAAAGCTGTCAATAAATTGTTACTTTTCTATGAAATTATGCCTTTTTTCTATAATAGTCTTAACTGTTTATTATCTCATTCCATATTTATTTGTCTGCAATAAATAAATAGTTAAGAATATTATTGACAAAACAATAGTAAATTTTATATTGAACTTTGAAAACGAAAAATAGATAGAAACACATTCTTTCATCAAATGCAACAATTAAAAATGAACAATGGGAGTAGCTGTTAAGAGTTAGTTAACAGCTGTTAGGAGTTTGTTAGAGTCATTTACAACCGTGACCAATTCAATACATTGTATAATTCTGAGCATAAACACTCAGCATCACAATTCAGAATACAAAGAATATTCCGAATAAGTTTTTTATTTCCTCCCAATCATTCCCTTTCTATCTCAACCTAAATAGGTAATACCAATTATTTCCGAATGCATTATTCATATTTAGGAGTTTGTTTTTCTAATAGTGTTCTGGTAAATATAACGCTTTGATGCTATAATTTTGACTTCTGGAAACGATTTCCCTGGATCTCTTAGCAAATCTTGCATGCTAATGATAAATTGATAATGGTAGTTTGAACACTCATACATTTATGGTTTAAATTATTCACTCTAACTGGTAATTTTCAAACACAAGTACCAAGATATCTCATGTCTTTTGGTAGTTTGATTGGCACTGTTATTATATCCAATGGTTTTTAGTTTTATGATAAAGTTGGTCCTTAATGCTGAAATATTTGCACTTGCTAATGGTCAACAGTGCTAAACTCCGTGTTCGGCAAAAGGAACGACTTGCTCAGAGGAATGCAGTTAAAGAATCACGTCCTGCAGAAGCACTTCCAGGTACGGAGTCACTCATGCATCCTCCAGTCATTGCAAATGATGGAGATCTAGGAGCTGGGCGGAAACATTCAGTTCCAGAAGGAACTTCTACCAACATAGAAGACAGCAAAAATACTCAACTTTCAGAAGCTCAGAATAGCAACGTTGACTTCTTAACAAGGATCGACAAGCTATCGAAACATAAAATGAGCCATCACTTGGATGCTTCTGATGATACTCCAGCTCGATCTTTGCCTCCAAATTACCACCATAAAGGGGTGATGAACATGAAAAACTCTGTGCCCGACAACAATTTGTTGCCTGTTCTGGGACTCTGTGCTCCTAATGCTAGCCAGTTCGAATCACCAGAGGGTAACACTTCAAAATTAAATTGGAGACAAAATAGGCGTGGAGCCAGACAAGAGTTTCCATTCAGTCTTGCCCCTTGCACTGGGACATCCATGGATGCTGAGGCGAGAAGTAAAGAAAAGGCAGCAAACACCAAACTGTCAGATGCATCAGCAGAAAATTTACAACAAAGTTTCAAAAATAGCATCCCTGATAACTTCCTCCCATTTGTTCCAGTATGCTCTCTTATTAATATGTTTGTGGATTTTGGTGTCCATTATGGTTGACTATTATGCATGTGTCACTATGAGTGATGTTTTTGTTGTTGCAGTTTCCACCCTCTGTGCCAGGAAAGGAATCTGATGCAGGTGAGAGTTCAGGTGCTAGATACGCTGCTTTCCAGGAGAAAATGGCCCTGCCAAACCTGCCATTCGATGAAAGGTTGCTGGCGAGATTTCCACTCACCACTAAGAGCTTTCCAAATTCACATCCAGACCTCTTACCTAATTTGTCGTTAGGAGGCAGACTGGAAACTCTGAGTGGATCTATGCAAGACCTTCCAACATTACCTAATTTCAAAATACCCCCAGAAGATTTATTTAGATATAATCATCAAGACAGGGATGTTCCCCCCACCTTGGGTTTAGGACAAAGGCCAACCACATTATCGTCTTTCCCTGAAAACCATCGGAAGGTTCTTGAAAACATAATGATGAGAACTGGATCTGGGTCGAGTAGTTTACTGACGAAAAAAAAGTCAAAATCAGATGGTTGGTCTGAAGATGAACTTGATTCCCTCTGGATCGGTGTTCGTAGGCATGGAAGGGGTAATTGGGATGCCATGCTCAGAGATACCAAGTTAAAGTTTTCTAAGTATAAAACATCTGAAGATTTATCAGTGAGGTGGGAGGAGGAACAAGTTAAGGTCTTTCAGGGTCCAGCTTTTCCTGTGCAACAAAGATCGTCTTCCAAGGCAACCAAGTCTACCAAAGCTTCGCATTTTCCAATCTCTGATGGAATGATGGAAAGGGCCTTGCAAGGTAGCAAATTTCTTTTGCCACCAAAGTTTCAAAACCATATGACTGACATGAAATTAGGGTTAGGTGTTTCTGCATCTGGTCTTCCACATTTTAGAACAATGGACCGACCTAGTCTGCCAAATGATCACTTTGCACCTTTTCCATCTTGGAGCTATGATAAAAACAGAGCGAAATTTCCTGATGATGCTTCTGCTGAAACATCTGATCGACCAGGAACTTCTTCCAATGCGCTGACAGAAAGACCATTTCTGCTCAATTCTTTTGGAACCACCAGCTTGAGTTCTTTAGGTTTGAATTGCTCGGGCAACATTTATATACAGCAGCAGGAGGATGAGCGCAGAAACACCAAGCGTGGAAAGTTGCCTGTACTTTTGGATGGAACGCCGAATGACATGCATGATAATAATAGCATCAACGTAGGAAATGGTGAATCTACTAGCTCAGGATTGTTATCCAACCCCATTAAACCAGATCTCATGGACTCAAAAGGGGAAGAAGTAGCTGGAAGTAGTTCTTCAAAAGACAAGCTTCCACACTGGTTACGACAAGCCGTTAGTTCCCCTGCCAAACTTCCTGATCCTGAACTGCCACCCACAGTATCGGCCATTGCTCACTCAGTTCGCATGCTATATGGAGATGACAAGCCGACAATTCCTCCATTTGTGATCCCTGGACCGCCTCCTTCCCTACCGAAAGATCCCAGGTGTAATCTCAAGAAGAAAAGGAAGAGAAGATCACACAAGTCCGAGCAGTTTCTTCCAGATTGGTCTATGGACTTTCACCACAGCAATCAGGGTGATAATGGTGCCTCAAGCTCAACTCCTTTACCACTGCCGTTTCCTATACTCCCTCCGACAGGACCTCAGCAGATTGAATCTGACCTCAACTTGCCCCCTCTTAATTTAAAAGTGGCAAACCCTTCACACTCATCGAAAAAGACAAGCTGCTCGGGACTATCTCCTTCTCCTGAAGTGCTCCAGTTGGTTGCATCCTGTGTTGCTCCTGGCTCTCATCTTCCATCAATTCCAAGCTCTTCAAGCTTTCTTGAGAGCAAGCTTCCATCACAAAGGCCCATCGGCAGAGCCAAATTCAAAGACTCAGAAGGTGCCTTTAGAAATAAGAAGCCTAGGCAGATTTCACCAGAAAAGTGGTGTTCACCTGAAGAGCATAAAGTAGAACAAGTCCATGATAGTGGAGATTCCAGTAAAACTCAGTCAGATCCCTCCCGGGTTGAACGGTTGCATGAAGTGGAAGTATCATCTGAGGGAACTGTCTCAGATCATTCTGTGAGGGATCCAGAAACATAACTGTAGTAGTGGCTTTTGGATGAAAATTGAAACCTTATTCTTGCTGCTGAAGCCTTTTCGCCAATGTGCTAGAATTTTTGTAGGTATGACAATGAGTGAACTAGCAAATATATATAGTATTGTTGAGAACATGTAAAGTTTTTTCTCCAAGTGAAATGAAATATATAGTGTTGCTTGCTGGGTATTGTGTACTTTGTTGCCCTTTTTGTCTTATCATTTCATGGCAATTTTTGCAATTGGAATGGGATAACAATAATTCTTCGTGACAATCAATATACCTTGTATTAGTATGAACTCTGAAGTATGCCTTTGGAGGTCATGGCATTTCCTTGAAAGAGCTCAATTCTACAAATGTAGTTGAGAGTAAAATACAGTATGTACTATGTATTATGTGAAAAACTGATAATTTGTTATTTATCATTCATCTAATAGAATTAAATGGGTCTCCGAAATTTTCTCAATTTTTGTTTCCTAGACAATACAAAATATTTATATTAGTGGTACTTATGGTTAGAAATTACGTGCTGATTTGTATATAAGCTTTAGATAGTGTATATTGAGTTTATATACTTTGATTTAAGACAAGTATGGATTGATTTATTTATAGTTATTTATTGACGTAAGTACTTTTAAAATTGGGTAAGATAGTTTATAGAAATAATTTATGACATATTCAGAATTTGTTTTTAGTAAATTTTTGTAAACTATACAGAATAACTTGTAAAAATTGTTTATAGTAAATATAAAAACAGTTTGACTTTGTGCTTTAGAAATATTTTATACGTTAGTGTTTATGTTCCTAACGTTTATCCGATAAGCGGTTAAATAAGGCGTATCTCTATACAGAACCCTAGAGTATATGCAATGCCTCTTGTGTTGGATTTCTTTTCCACATGTTCCTTCCGTTGCCATTGTTGGACACTAAATAATTTGATGAGATTATTGCAATTAAATTTAAAACTAATATAAGTTTTAAAAAAGAATCTATAGTTTAATTGTTTTTATCATAATTTATGAGTTAAATAGCTTCGATAAAATTTCAAAATTATAACTAATTTAACATGTTTAGCCAAATAAGAATGTTTTGAACACTTAATTTGAACTTTTTTTTTTCTTGATAACCGGTTCTCCTTCAAGATATTTATAAATCCCAAATGGCTCAAAAAAGTAACGAGTGAATATGGTTCTTACTTCTATTAGTGGGCAATTAATTTTGTGAAATAATTTTGCTATTCACACCTCCAGTTTTTCTACCTACATCGTCAAAATACCTTGCTTATTTGTCTCGTTCTATAATTCTATTTGTCTCTTCATCACCATCATAAATTAACTTTTCACGATAATAGATGGAGTAAACCTTCAAAGTTATTTGTGAACATGAAATATATGGCATAGTAAAAAAGTTTGATGAACTTGATGTACCTTGTAAAATTGCACTTAAAGGAAAATTACGAGAGATCACGTATGCATCCAATACGTTGACGTGTCCACCTTTTGATAAAGTTAAAATAAATGGTACACCAAAAAAGGAAAAAATAAGGTATCAAAAAGAGATAAATTAACAAAGTATGATCCATCTTGGTGGGAGTATGTGGATGCAAGTGTTCCATGTACTGGCACAAATGCATGTAGCACTATAATATCTATTAATAAAGTACAACAACCTTAACCTTCAGTCAAAAAGCTCACACATCGACCATCAGTCAACAAGGTTCAAAAACCTAGAGTTCTTACCATCAATGATGGGTTGTCGATTGAAATTCATAAATTTATAGATGATATTAATGACATTGGTGATGATGATAATTGTGGATATCGTGCAATTGTAGGTTTACTTGGAATAAGTGAGAATTTTTTGGCGTTCATTCGTCAATAGTGTGTGGCAGAACTTCAAGAGTTCATGTCTCATTACAAGAGAATATTTAGTGGATAAATTTATGTTAAAAAACTTATACATAGTGTATATATCGAACAAGTTGCAATTATAGATAATTGGATGACACTTCTAGAAATGAGACATGTGATTGCTTCGAAATTAACTTGGTTTTCGTCTCATTGTCACTTAACCAATCGCAAATATTTTTTCCACTTAGAAGTCAACCACCAACTTTTATGTCAAATTATCATATAATTCTTATTGCATTTGTTAAAAATTGTCATTTCGTGCAGATATTAATTATGATATTTAATTTGATATATCACCCTCTTTTTATGGTTAAATAAATTACTGATGTTGATAGGTTTACTTGAAGTCAAATCACCTACCAGTAGCAAGTAATTTGTGGGAAAAATATTGCACTGAAGAAGCACGACAGTAAGAGTTTACTTACAATAGTTGCATGCAAGATTGGTTCTAGATATTTCCACGTACTAAAAATGAACCAATTGTAAACTACGTGATTGATATTTAAAATTGTTATGAATTCAAATATAATGCTTATTATAAATGTCCAAAATACTTAAACAAATCCAAAATATAATACTTACACAAATTTAAAATATTATAAACATCCAAAATTAATATTAACCAAATATTGTTAAACAAATCCAAAATATTTTAAATCTAAAATATTCTCAAAAAAATGTCTAAGCTCCTTTATGCTTCCTACATTAAACTCAACATGAGCAGAAGTCTTAGTAATTTGAAGCACTTTAACTAATAAATTTGCACCTCCATCTTTGTTAAATATATTGACACAAAAGAATTCTTCGGTGATGGGTGTATGCAAAAGAGAGGATGAAGTAGCTAAAATATTACTAGAAGGGGTTAAAGATATTGTAGTTTTCTATAATTTTCTTATCCTTTTAAAATTGTATCCTCTGTGAGAAGATTGAATATAGTTTTTAGAGGATAAACGTTTGAAGCTGAAAATATGAGTTAGAAAAATTAATAAGTAGAGATTATAGAAATGACAAACCCAAATTTATACTAGTTCACCTAAAATGGATTATGTTCAGTCCTCACTAACTTGTAAGTTTTCACTGTGACTCAAAAAGGTTTGTTCTCTAACGAGACTCTTTTTCACTATGTATTTTCTTAGCCTCAATAGGCTTACAATTTTTTCTTCTTGATTTACAACCATCACCAAGTTTGTATTAACTTGAGGATATACAAATTTTGAGAGTATAGATAAGTGTATGATTCTTTCACTCTAATAAACTTTCTAAGAGGATGATTTCTAAGATATAGTTGAGAACAGTAGAAAGTATTATAAGAGGATGAGTGTGTTCTTCACAACTTTTAGTATTTCTCTTTTGTATGAGTTGTGTGTATTTGATGAGGATGAGTTCATCTCAATTTATAGAGGTGGTGATGCTTCAGTTACAAAGAGAAGTACAAAATATTCTTTGGAGTCTTGGTTAATTGTCCTTGTTCTTTATTTGGAATTGCAAAAATATCATCCATTTGTCTTTGTAAGGCAAAAGCTGGGAGGATGAGTTTTCAGTCGGTCCTCGGATAGGATTGAGCTTCCATGAAATATGATGTGACTTGTGCTTTTAACTTTTTCCTTTTCCAACAATTATAGAGTCTTTCTTTTTTTAATCAATGAAAACACTTTTTGTACTTTGATACTTTTACTCATTTTCCCATGTATGAGGATAAATGAAAGACAAAAGTTCATCCTCTCTTTTGTTTTGTTTATCCTTTGACATAGAGGACATATATTCATCCTAACATTGTTTTTCTTTATGATAATCTTTCTTTAGTATTGTTTTATCCTCTGTAATAGAAGTTATATTTTCATCGTCCACTTAGTTTATCCTTTCACATATAAGACATGGTAAAGATGTGTAGAGACTCTTGATCAAGAAAGTGAGGAACATGCTTTCTAAATTTGATATACTCTAGAGCACGAATTAGATAACATGTATAATCAGAATCTTTGAAATAATTTTATTATTATTAAAATATTTGAGAAAGATTTTATTTCAACAGAGGAAACATCATCTAGAAGAGAGGAAACATCATTTAGTATTATCGTCATGTCTCCAATTGGAATATGGTAGATGTTGGTGTCTCGATGTCATATCTCTATGAAAGAAGATATGATCCATTTGTCGATCATTTCGTAACTTCATTTTAGCAATAAATACAAGCCTAAACTCTTAACCAATTGTTCCACTTCTTCATTTTCAATCACATCTTCTTTTATTTTTTTTTCAATTCCTAAATACCCTTAACTCTCCACGATCCTGAAATAAAAGAAAGAAAAAAATGTCGCTATCCAAAACTAAATCCATAACTCTAATATATAAACTTGTCATGGTTTTTTTTTTTCTTTTATAAATGCAATGATTTTTTTTTAAAACTAATGGGATTGAACACAATTCCACTAAATCATAGCACAAAGAAAAAAAATAGATTTAATTTTCATAATGAAAGATAAGCCAACGCCTGAAAGCCATAGCATGTGAATATGATTGAATTTTGAGTGCTTGAAGACAATTTATTAATTGATGTTGCTTATTTTAACCATGCCATAACACAATTTTTGAGGGAGAATTTTGCCATCGTGCATATAGCTTTATTTAGCTTTATTTGACTTATTTTTTAAAATTTATTTTTCGATTTTTTATATAAAATTAACTTCGAAAATATTTTTCCTCAAAATTTTACGATAAAAAATTATTTACAAAATATTTTTACTTTTTAAAAAAAAAAATCAATAAAAAAATTAAATTTTTTTTTATTATTTTTCAAAAAATATAAATTTAAAAGAGTTTTTAAAAAAAAAATTAAATTAACAAAAGATTAATCCTATAAACTCCTCACTTAAGCCCGCAAAAAATAAAATTAAAAATGGAAAAATTTTAAAAAGTTATTACAATAAGAACATAATATTAAAGACTTAACTGTGAAATTCTAGTTGTGATATTGATCTATAAAACACCAAAAACCGTGGCAATTAAGGCATAAAAAATAGTTTAGTATGCATACTCTTCGGTATAATATACTACCTCAATTACTAATTTCACTCTTATTAAAAAAAGTTGATATTATAATTAACGTGTTTATTTTGTACAGAAAAATGATTAAAATATCACATATATTGATGTATTCAATAATAATTTTTCTGGCAAAAAATTATATATATAAGTTTAACTCGATTACAAATGCTGATAATGTTATGTTGGACGTCTTGTTTTAGTTCAAACTCGAATTTCACAATTGTGTGAGTTAATTATAGTAGAATTTATGAATTTTTTAAAGACAAATAAAAAGTTTTTAGCTGAATTCTTACTTAGTTCAACTGATCACTTCTTCTGATCATTTGAAACTCTATCAAATGTTGAATCAAATTGTCTCTCATATTATTCTTTTAGAAAATATTCATCAAATCTTATAAATGATATATATTTCTTAATTTTTTCTATATTAATTTAAACACATGTATATCCTTAAAAAAATATAATAAAAATCTATATTTTATAATAGTAATTTGAGAAAATTTTCAAACTTAAAAAACCACATGTATAATTTAATATATATTAAAGATTAATTGTGCAAACGAATATAACTTAAATGATTGAATCAAAAAAAATAAAAGTATTTAAAAGAAAATTAAACTAAAGTTATATTTTTACCTAACTTTAAAGTATTTATATTTCAAGACAAAGTAATGAGACTTACATTAAGGGACACACTTTTTGTCAATTGATTTTTATAATTAGAGACAAATTTAGTAGTTTGCATAATTGTTTTAGACCAATGGTTTGGAATCTATATGAACTATAAGATCATTGTATTTTAGGAAGAAAAATGTGGTTTAAATTTTTTGATTTTGTATTTTGAAATTTAACAAAAAAATAATATAAAGACCGTAAAAATATCATTTTCAAGTATTGAACTCGCAGTTTGGTTATCTTTAAAAATATTATTTAGTTATTGTGACAAAGTGTAAATTTCTCACGTATGTTACATAGTATTATACACTCTCTCCAATCTTAAATATAAACAACAACAAAAATCATATTTGGTAGTTTTAAATATTAACAAAAAATTCTGTAATACAATATAATTAATTCAAATTTTAATTTTTCAATAATATATTTTATTTTCATCAAACAAAATTTTACGTAGAACAATAAAATTTCAATGATTTTTTTATTACTTTTAAAAAAGTTAAAAAAATTTAACTAACTATTTTTCTTTAAAGTATAAGATATATTTTTTCTTATATATAAATTCGAATAAAGTATATATATTAAAAGTTACGACTTAAGGCGAGCCCGCGTGAAGATCCACCTGTCTATGAATGTTTTGTTGTTTTCACCTATGTATTTGTAATATGTATATCAATTTGGAATCGATAAGATATTATAAAATTAAATACACGCACAACCAAGTATCCTTATGTCTTGTTCAGGTCAATTGACCATTAATTATATAAAACATACTTCTTCCTGTTATTATAACTGTCATTTTTACAATAGTATAATATAATGTATTATATTTTAATTCAGTTAATTATTTTAGTATTGTATTTTAATAAATAAATCTCATTTAATTATTAAAATTATTTTAACTAATTAATTTTTAGAAAATTGTGCAAAACTCAATACATCAGCTAAAATGATACTGAAGAAGCATTTTATATTTTTGACTACTATTAATAAATATATTTTATTTTAATAAATTAAACTTATTTTATAATTAAATAAATAATATTTTTTAATATGCTCGAAATTTATAATTAGATGGAGAAAGTAATAAATAAAGAAAACTTGTATTTTTAGTAAAAAAAAAAAAGACCTTAATTTAAGTGTGTAAACTAAACCTAAACCATGTGTGTTGGTGCTAGTTTTGTTGACCATTGTTTGCGGTATTTTGTCTGAATATATATAGGGTTGGAGAAAGTAGCTGACCTGCACATGGCTGCCCAAATTTCAAGAAACAATATCTCTTTCACACTATTCCACATCTCTGGTTCTACAATTTAATTACCATTCATAGAGTGCACACATGATTCAACCTTGAATAACATGTTACATGTCTAGCTATGTTGGAATGTCATGACTTCAATCAATTCGGATTTGGCACTGCACTGAAGTTAGTATATTTTTTTATTAAAATTAAACTGTTTAAATTTGAAAGTTGAATTTTAATTATTTATTTTAAATTTAGAATTTGAAATTTAAATTATTTAATTTTAATTAAACAATCTATAAGATATTTTATTTTATCCACCAACTTGTAATTAATTATTTTATTTTCATTCCATTATTTTATGATTAATCAAATATTATATGGGGTGCTTAATTAATATTACATGAAATCACTCCTCTTAATTATTAATTTTTTACATATATAAGATGAATTTATAACAATCATTACATAGTTTATATGATAATTCTTAATGTTATTAATTTTAAACAATTAAAATTAAGTGTACATGAGCGCAAGGTCCTAGACCATAGATACCCTACTTTCTGTTGACTTCGATAGACATTGTTCCAAAAGAATCATCGTTATTGACTAAAGGGCTAAGATCTCAATTTTTCACCATATCTGATTTTTTTTTTATTTCTATAATTTGTGGATAAATAAATGATATTTCTTCCATTTTTTATTTTTGGTCTTTCAAATATTTTATTTTTATCTTATAATTTTGATTTTTTAAATCATTTTATAATTAATGATATTTTTTATACTCTTAAAATTGTAAAAACATGATTAAATGATTTTTTTATTTAATGAATAAAAGGTAGAATAAATTAAATAAATTTAAATTTATTATCTTTTAATATATGTGTCCAAATCCAAAAAATAAAGTTAAGAGATGGGAAGAGTATAAATGCATACATTTTCAAAATATATTATTTTAATCCGTAATCTTTAGCCATTTAGGTATTTTCCTTTTATCTTATAATTTTGATTCTTTAAGAAAATTAAAATGTAGTTATGATATATAGTTAATAATTTTTTAAGAAAAAATCTTTTGCACTTTTAGTTTATTTGGATACCATTACTGTAAAAGTAAAAATAATTAAATATACAAAGAATATATAATTAAAATATACCATATCTATATTATTACCTTTTAATCAAATATAAAAGGTTATTATTTTGATTTCAAATTCACTAAAAAAATTTAAATTAACTTTCAAATCATTAGAATATCAATAAGTTTTACATTATAATAGTTATAAATTATTTTAATAGTAATCAATACTTTTTAAAGATTTTTACAATAATAAGTTAAAATTTAACAATAAACTATTATGATAATTCAAAGATTCAAAGAGTAAATTGAATTTTTTATCAAACAATACTATACCCTTTTAAAAATTAAAATTGTGGTTTATCTAATGCTATATTTACATTATTCCAAAGACATTATGTTTCACTCTACATTTATATTTATAATAGCCAGAATCATATCAATTATTGATAAAAGAAATAATGCGACAAAATGATTTATTTATTTATTATCATTTTTTAATGAAGATAAAATTAACAAAAACTATAGTCATTGTGAGACAGCCATGTTGACGGCAGTGTAAATTAAAATGGATGAAAGTAAACACTTACCCAAATGAGGTTTCTTCCAATAACAAACTACCGGTGAATCTAAAAGTAATTAATAAAGTAACTAATAAACGATGTTAAAAAGTTACATTAATTAATAGGGTAAAATTAACCACAGCCACTTGATTTTAATTAATTCATCTAGTGAATTAATGATACATAATCAATGCATGATTTTAATTCATCTAGAAGTTAAAGGAAGATCCTAAGCTAACTAATTAACTAGTAGTTAATAAATATATTCTATAATTCTAATTATTATTGAGAGTTCCCTGTTGCTACTTGAAGAACAGAACATGAAGAAGTTGTTGGATTTGCCACAAACCTTGAAGAAAATGCACAGAACTTATAATAGTAATCTTCATCCAATAAGCTTCCACATCCAGTTGTATCAAAATTCAAAGAATAGCTCAAAGGGTCATAGTGACATTGGAACGAACCTTGTCTAATGCGGTTACGTTTCTTCAGTTTTCTCATAAGTTTTGTCACAAAACAACAACAATAGTGACATGTTGAGCTTGATTTGCTTGCCATGGTGGTAGATTCATCTTTCATTTTCATGGTGGTGGAACTGTTCTTTTCAGAGCTTATTGGCCACATCTTTGTTGAGTCTAAATAGCTTCAATTAATATGTGAAGGGTTCATGAGTATTTATATGAAAACACATGTTAGCAATGGTGGGGTTGGCATATGTTATTTAATTAATAATGATATGAAATATGATTTTTTTTTATGAGAAAATATGAATTATTTAATGATATTTTTTTTCGAAAAAAATTTAAAGTGAAGAAGAATGTTTCTAATCCAAAATAGAAAATATCTTAAATTTCATTCAACATTTATAAAAAAGAATTAGTATTTGGTTTTTCAGGGACACTAGCAAATATCAAACTCAAAATCTATTAGATTTAATAACTGTTATTTTATCACTAGACAAAAATATTAGAGTTAATTATTTAATGATATGATATTTCAATGAAGATGTTAATGCAAATCTGATGATAGATCTCAAATAAATCAATAGAAAAAGTCTTTATAAAAAAAAGTAACAAAGAATAAGTATAATAATGCATAAGTTGATTTGAGTTTAGTAAAAAAAAGAAGTTGGCTTGAGTGAAATGAACAGGAGGCACGTGAGTAGTATAATTAGCATAGATTTAAATATGCATAGATGAAATCAAGTGATATTTGATTTTGATATAGTAAAAATGGAAACAATTGATTTGATAAAGATATCAATGATGGCCTCAAGTGACGGCAGAGAACAGAGCAAAGTATGTCATGTCTTGTTTCTACTCCTTTTTTGGTTCACTTCCATATTTCCTTTTCAAAAGAGAGAATGTGATCTTATATATTTATAATCACTTTTGAATAGTATTTTACACATAAGATTGTGGGGTTGAATTAGATTTTACCGAAAGTAAGGGATCACATATTGTAGTGGAAACCTCAATTTTGATACTTTTTTTTTTTTTTTGTATAGTTTTGTTAGAAAACAATCTCTTCCAAACATGCTTGAAATAATTTTATAAGAAAAACCATGTATTTACACTTTTTAATATTAAAATATGATTTTAGTTCACGTAAAATTTTAATTTTAATTTTTATAGAATATATAATTTTTAATCTTTATGAAATTAATTGATATAGTTTTAGTCAAAAATAAATTGATAATTCAATTAAATGGGGAATCAATAAAAAATAGTTATTAAATATTGTATAAAATGTTATCATAATAAATATATATTAATTAAAAAAATTTAATTTGAATATATTGATAATCTAAAATAATTTTACACATTTAATTATAACCATATATCACTTTTTTTAAAAAAAAAAAAAAACATATATACGTCATTCACTGAGCCACATATATACTTGAAATATTTCCACCCAAAGTTTGTTCTTGTCTCCCATAACCGATCAAGCAAACTTTAAAATGTAAGCTTTGTTTAGAAAGCATAGGTTCTTGAAGCCAAGACCACCCATCCAATATGATCCCAATAATGGATTATTAATAAGTTTAGTAAAATTATTTCTAAAGCCTAGTTCAATTGATAATGTCGAAATAATTAAATTAAATTAAATAGTATGTTTTGAGTTCATACTTAAGACTTCATATTTACCACCATCATCTTTAATTATATCTAATATATTCTTTTTCAATTTTAACACACAAGATGAAAAACATTTAAAAATTTACTATAATTATTTTCTCTTCACAATCAAACCAGAATTCTCACTCTATTTTTTATGAATATAAGAAACTTATCCACGTTGTTTTGATTAGTTTTACATATTTGAAGAAATATAGTAACAAGTAGTTGTGGTGTTTAGTTTGGTCTATTACACATTGGAATGCTTTTATATCCGACGAAATTAAGATTGAAGTCTTTGACTCATCATGTGATCCTCGAAACAAATTACCAAATATATATAATGTGATACACACAGAGCATGCATGACTTAATTTGATGCTGGAAATCCTTGCAACACTTCTGTCACACAACAAATTAAAGCTGTTATGTACTGCAAGCATGCCTTGATAAACTCTGTAATCTCGTTTAATGCTATATAATTAACTAACAAAAAATTTATATTCATCTAAATAATTTAGATTATATATACCTAACTTTTTGCTTATATAAAAAACTATATATTAGATTGATTTTGTTTCATACCCCCTCACCTAGTTCTCATATATATATATATATATCCCACATTTTATCAAACTCCTTATTTTCTAAAAATTTATAATCTTAAAATTTAAATTATCTGAAATAATATACGTATTACATAACTCACTGAACTCAAATGTGATTAAATTTGTTGAAATAAAAAATTAAATATACAACATATATAAGAAGATAATAGTTATTTTTTCATGTGATTAAAGAAAAATGAATAAATAGTTGAAATAAGTATTAGAAGATAATATTTTCAAATTTTAGTTTTTATCTTCATAACTCAAATTTATGTTTTTCAAAACCTACTTTTTTGTTGGACAATTCAAATAAATTATTTGGTATTTCATAAATTTGGAGATGGGTATGAAAAATCCAGAAACCAAAAAAAATAAATTAACCATGACGTATAAAATGATCTTTTTACTAAGTTTGTGGGGCAGGGTACCAGGAGTGGGGTATAGGAAAAAAAAATATATAGTTTCCAAATACCAGTCCACTCTCTTGGCCCACGCTCGAATATTTGTTTATCTGACTTCAAGCCCCTAATGTTTTGTAAATTTGCGACTTAATTTGAATCGTTTTGTTTTCTTTCTTTTAATATTTGAGTTAGTTTTTCTACCAACGGTATTATCATAATATATTTTGTCTAATGTATACAAATAAAATAGTTTTACAGTATGCAAAAATGTATTTTCATCATTACATCTATAAATCTCATAATATATAATATGAAAATAAATTTATACATAGCATAAAATTGAAGTAATTTGTCCAATATAAAATTGACCATCATGATATATAATATGAAAAATGATTATTGCAATGTCAATAGAATAAAGCAATAGGCCACAGAGAATATAGTGAGTGGCACATGGCATGACAAAAGCATATGGCATCCCACTAATAAGTCACTGGTCAATACACAGAAAAACAATTGACTGCATTACCTCGTTCATGCAAAAATTATAAGTATGGGTCCCACTCATCACATTTGCTATCAGCTTCAACCCTTTTTTTTTCTTGTATGACAAATTACATTTACAGAACCGGGTTATGTCCGGTCAGAGCCACGCACTCACTTTTATTGAACAATCAAGATCCAACGTTGTAAATTTTAAAATTAATTTTTTATTTATATTTAAATTTTTTTTAATCAAGTCGATCTTAATCATACCGTCGAAATGTGTATAATTGCACGCAGTCACATTGAATCAGATCTTAGTTTTGGTAACACTAACAACACTAATATTTTATATGTATAGGAGGGCTAAGCTTTGACAAACCACAAACCTACCTCTTCTATGATTAATGTACCATGTGCAGCCAAACGGTTGAATCGTGCTGATGATTAATTTGAACAAATTATTATAGGATAGTATTATTTATTTTTGACAGAATTATTGAATTTTATTATTGAATTGTGGTGTTGGGTTGAGTGCTTAAATTCAGACAATGGAAGAGATTGATATATGAAAGTGGTGTCTGCCAAAGCTTGTAAAGCGATTTTTTTTAAAAAAAAATGCGAATCTAATGCCTCAAAGTTCATTTTTTTTAATTAAAAAATATTGCACAAGTGAAGTGTAGGTTAAGATGAAGAAAAAAAAAGCTCTTGTGAATCAGTTGCTGCAAATTAAAGGAAAAGCAAATGTGAGTAAGTAGTGAAGGACAATAATTATAACTTCAAATTGAAGTGGACATATTTCAATTCAATGCTTTTATGGTACTTGAGGTCAGATAATGTGATCTGAAATGTCTATCTCTAGAGATATAGACTACACTCTACAGGCATTTACGTAATTAATGGCCATTGGTTGTTGATTGAAATTAGATAATTTAATATATATCAAGTTCAATAATTTTAGTTTAAAAAGAATTTAAAATTGGTTTGAGATATAGACGGTCAGATCTAGATCGTCACACAATCACTTACTGTGCGAAGTTAGTGACCTTAATAAATCCACTTGCCATATGGACATGGTGTATGGATTTCATGCCACACATGACATGAAACAATAGGCTAACAAGGGCTGATGATTATGGATGGTAGAAATGAAGTGTTAACAGCAACTTGACAATTTCCATTGAATTTTCAAATTAGTACTAAAAGATTTTACTGAAAGTTAATTAGTCCTTAAAAAGGCATTAGGTCTTTCATACTCCTCCAATCCAAAGTATTTCCATATTCGACTCCTCTAGTGACAATCATGGTGCACATTATTAATTAGGTCTACAAGGTCAAATTATATTCACTAAAAAAATGTTAAAAGGACTATGTGGCAGTTTAATATTTCTCCAATACTGTTTTGCCCTCTTAAAAATATTATAAGGACCATTACCACAAATTGCAGTACCTGTATGACAATACTAAATACACAAGTGAGAACATGATTAAAGAAAGGTAAATTCTTTAGTGCCTATAGTTTTGTCAGATATCAATATCCTAAAGATAAAATTTAGAAGAAAAAAAATTAATTTAATTCAGAATAAATAAATATAAAAAATATTATCATATTAAATAATTGGATGTTAGGTATCATACCCAACAAAACTCTAAGGTATCAAAGTCCTCGCAAGAAAGGTAAGGTGTAAAACAAAGGTGTAGCATTAAATATGCTACGAGTGTTACCAAACTGCCTCTAGTTATGACATGAAATGCAAATCTAGTACTGCTTAAACATTTGACGAGAAAAGTAGGGAGAAAACCATCCATGGATAATAATATTTGTAGCATTCACTCAAACACATTGGTGTTTGAAGAACATCTGGCTTGGTGCACAAGTATAAATTGAAGGACGTTTGAGCACTCCAAGGTTTTCAGAAGATAGTTTTACATTAAAAGATGAAAAATTATTATAATGTCAAAGGCAAGTTTCAGTGCTTATATTACTAGTTTTCTAAGCTAGAATAAACATAGCATGATTGCAATAATTGTGTGTTTGTCTTTTATTTATTTATTTATTTTTTATGCAATTTCATCTTTTATTAGGTTACACTATATTCTGGTATTAAGATCACATTGTGTCACAAATGTCTTACAAGCCTGAAATTGAAAATTTACATCATGGGTATGTTTAATAGCGTGATAGTATTAATCAGAACATTCAACAAGGAAAGAACTTACCATAAGCATTTTCATTCTGGTTTTGATTTTCAAACCCAAAAGTAACGGCGTCGCAAAAATTAATATTGACCCAATTGATATCTGGAATATATATCTCTGACCAAGGAATTTCATTGATGTATACACTACTATAACTCTGGTGAAACATCCATGAGCAAGGACTGGCTTAGCAGTGGAGAAAGTTGCAGTTATTGTGGCCTGGCTCGCAACTATGGCTGGCGTTGTTGTGGCCAGCATATTCTATCTGCAAAACTAAAGATAATCAGCATCTACCAGACATTAATAAACAAATTTGCATCATTCTAAAAATGTTACAGAAAATTAAGCAGAAAGGCAAATAAGTCCACAGGAAATTATTCAAATAGACTTGACACGGGCATTTGCATCAGGAACAAGATACAAAGGCACAAAAAAAGTTTTAACAGATTCAGGGGAAAAAAAAGAAGTAATCATTAAGTTTTCTATTCTGAATGTGGAAATATACTTGCAGATCACCATAATATCTTCAAATTGTACAGGTATATCAGAAATAACGAGTTCAACACAGTAGAAAGTTTAACTAATCTCGAAAAGAACGATAAAAAGTATCCAGCAAATGACTTGAGTATTCATATGGTAAGCAGCTTGTCCATATCAACCAAGCAAGAAGGAAGACAAGTTTTCTAAGTTCCAGTAGGTATCAATTACTTGCCGGTCTGCCCCCTCTTAAGTTTTGATTTTGAATGCATATTGTTGTGGAGTCTTGTAGTATCAAGTGATATGTAATGTCATTCAAAATCTATATACACAACATTGTGCTCGTTTACTCATCCCCTAAATGAGTAAATCTACACAGATGTATGGTGCATACATAACATTCAGAAGCACATACTTTGACAGATAAACTTACTTTGGCGAACAGCTAGCAAGTCGACATTCATACAAATATTAAAATTGGAACAGTAAATTAGCTTCAGAGAGAAGGCATACCTGAAATAGCTGGGGTAAGAATCCCATCACCAATCACCCTGCAGGTGCCATCAAGGACAAGCAAAAGAATAACAGACACTCCTCTATGATTCATGTTCCTTCATCCATTTTTAGTCTTAGCAACAAATGACCTTTCATGGAAGGTAGACGTACTATATATTGTAATATTCTATCATGGCCCATTAGGGTCCACTTCTTAGTAACTGCCTGAATATGAGAGCACAAAACCATTCACTACTAACATGTTTCCTATGCAGTTATCCAATAACCTCCCACTCACCCACTATATAAGCGCGCACAGCAAGGGTATGTATCATAACTTGATTGTGGATTCATTGTAGGTACCCTACCCTCATCTTGCTCATGAGCGGGATCAAGGAGTCTTGGGACCATCAGAGGTATCAATTATGAGTTTTCCTTCAAAATTTTGACAAGACCAATAAATGAGAAGGAATTGTGATATGAAAACTTAAATTGCTATCGTAAAAGGGTTGTGAAAAATGAGAAGAAAATTGGTTGACTGAAGAGCTGTAGCAAGAACTTCATCATAGTATCTCTCACTTGCAAACGCTGCAAGATCATGAACAGGTTCCAAAAGGGAAATTAAGGAATAAATATTACCAATAATCTCCACAAGAACATACCCCATCTCTGAAATGGTGAAACCTGCTTGAATCACGCAAAATAATTTCTCTGTTTTTCATCTCTGATATGTACTTGATTGCAATATGACAGTCACCGCAAACCCGCAAGTTTTTCATCACTCTTATTGGCTCTTCCTTTGGGATGGTCATCAAAGCAAAAGCAATAGCTAATTTCTCACTGTGGTGTGTCAAGTTATATTCCTTTTCCTCGATGTCCATGTCATGTAAGACAGAGCTAATATCAGGCACATAGCCCTGCATCTTCATTTCTGAAGTTAATTCTTCCAGATACAGGTTAATCTCCACAGATTTAGGGTGGCATTCGTCACCCATACGAAACTGGTGAACCTGATTCTTCACTTCTACCCAACTTATGCCTGGCTCTTTCTTCACCATCTTGTCTTTCATGGCTCTCCTCACCTCAGAAACATTCTGCCACCTCTTGGCTGAGGCATGAATACCAGCAAGTAGAACATATGAAGCCGAGTCTTGAGGATCAATCCTAAGAACTTCTTCAGCAACCCTTCTTGCCATTTCTTCATTCCTATGGATTTTACATGCAGATAATAATGTTTTCCATATAATCGCATCTGCTCTTACAGGCATGGATCGTATCATAGCCTCTGCCTCCTCTAAACAACCAGACCTTCCTAGTAAGTCAACCACACAAGTATAGTGTTCTAGCCTAGCCTTGAGTCCAAACTTCTCTACCATCATGTCAAAGAAATCAAGCCCTTTATCCTTCAGTCCAGAATGACTACAAGCATATAGCAAACTCAAGAACGTAACTTCATTTCCCGCCAAATTCTCCTGTTCCATTTCATTGAATAGCTTGATGGCTTTTTCGCCTTGACCATGACAGCCATAAGCAGCAATCATTGAGCTCCATAATACAACATCTCGCTCTTCGCATTCCAAAAAAGCTTTGATGGAATCTTGCAAACTTCCACATCTAGAGTACATACTAACCAATGAACTAATTACAGAAACTACAGAATTAGCTCCTGCTTTGATTACTTCAGCGTGAATCTGCTTCCCTTGACCAAGTGTGGCTAACTCCGAACATGAACTGATCACACTCACAAAAGTAATTCTATCTGGTCTAAAACCTGCCATTTTCATCATAGAGTAATAATCCAGAACTCCCTCGGAGTACCCATTTTGAGCTTTTCCGGCCATAAGTGTATTCCAAGCAACCAAGTTACAATTTGGCATCCATTTGATAACTCTCTCCCCGTCAAGCAAGCTTCCAGCTTTCATATACATATGCGCCAAAGAGCATCCAACAACCGAATTAAACTCAAACCCACATTTCACAACATAAGCATGAACCTGTTGCCCTGCAAACAAAGCTCTCAAATGTGCACATCCCCTAAGCACACTACCAAACGAATACTCATCCGGCACAAAACCCAACACATTCATCCGTGAAAAGAAGAACAAAGACTCTTCATTTGCTCCAAACTTGGTCAACCCAGTGACCATTGCATTCCAAGTAGCAACATTTCTCTCAGGCATTTCATCAAACAGCTTCTTGGCATTCTCATAGTTGCCAATTTCAAGATAAGCCTTGATCATGATGTTACATGACATAATGTTCCTCCTTGGCATTCCATCAAACAGTTTAACTACAGCATGAAGTTCACCAAATTTTGAGTAAAGATTGAGAAGGTGATTAGAAATGAACTTATCTGAGGAACACCCAGAAGTCAATATCAAAGAATGAAGCTGTTTTCCTGCGAAAACAGAGTTTGTGGGAATACATGCTTGGAGAAGATTGGAAAACAAACGAGGTTCTTCCCATATCTCATATGCGAAGCTCTCAAATGCTTCCTTGATGTGCCCTTTGGAACACAAGGTGACGAGTAGTTGTTTGGTATCTGAATAGTTGTCAACTTGCAAATTGGGTTTGAAGGAAATGGAGGAGAAGGAAGATATTGAGTTTAGGAAAATGGTGGGCGCAGAGACGGAATAGAAGGTGGTACGAGGAAAGCCAAACCTGGCCATGGATGAAAAGTGTGACATGAATTGTTCATGTTTATCTATACTCACGTTTCATTGTCTCTGTCTGAGCTCTATGCTAGTTACCACTGTTTGTTGTTAGAAGAGACAAAGGGTTATTACTGCACTAAATCATGAACGCGAACAAGACCTATCATCACACTCTTTTAATAAATATTTTTTAATATATTTTAACCAACCAAAAAATGTCTTAAAAAGCATGTTGTGATTGTAGTCTTATTCTTTAATAACTAATCTTAATTTATGAATTAACCTTAAAGTTTAATTCAATCAATGAATATAAAAAATTTATAGTAATATTTACGTATTTTATATAAAAACATAAATAAATTAGGAATTATAAAACTTTATTTTGTTCATATGATACATATGGTAAAATGAATTGTTGTTCATCAACTTCTATAAAAAAAAAGTTGGTGAGAAATAATAAGGACATTTTTTCTTCACACACTCGCAAGGTTGAATGCAATCTCAAAGTTAAAAGTAAAATATATAATAGAATATTTGATATATAAATTTTAATATAAAGTATAATATATAATTTTTTTTTAAAAAGAAAATATAAAAAGAAAAATATCATCTTTATATGTATTTTTAAAATAAAAAATTTTATATGCTAAAATGATGATCAATTATATAAATAATATTATAAATAATTATATAAAAACTAAAATATTATTAATAATTTAACAACTGTGATTAAATTACAATTTAATTCATATTATGAATTAAATTCTTTAAAGAATAACTATTTTTAAAAGTTTTTATGTTTGTTGCTATTTAAAAAAATTAAGAATATGAATATAAATTAAAGGATAATAATTAATATTACAGAGTTGTCTCGAACGAAAAACGAAAACAGACGATGAACTTGAAACTTTGATAAAAATCGGTCAGTCCCTTCAATTTTATTTTATTTAAATTTTATTTGAAAAGAAAAAGGATATATAGGAATGCACTCAACTCAACACACCTTTGTCCCTGTCATTCATACGACATCGTATTGAAACAATCCTCGTCATCGACTATTCTGATGTCGACAACGGCATAAATCGATTTTTGGTTGGATGGGTTCGCTGAAGGTGGAGGCAATGAGATCAATTTCTATAGTTTTTTGATGAAAATGCTAGATAGAGTTACTTAATTTAGTGATTAAACTGAAACTTGTTACTTATTTTGTTTTGTTTTTTTAAACTCTATTGGTAAAAGATGAATGAGTTGATTTAGTGATCAACTAATGCTATATAATTGTAGAAAATTTGACCCTGTACCCCCCAAATTATCCTTGTACCCCCAAATATTTTTCAAAATGCCCTCAATTTTTTTTGACTATTTTACTGAAAATTTAAAGCCAACATTTCCGGTACACAACATAGTTCCGGAAAACTTGAAAAAAAAGTTTTCCGATATAGAAGAGAAAAATTGTGTACCGGAAAACTTCATCCATAAAATTTCCGGTACAGAAAAGAAAGCTTGTGTACCGGAAAACTTCATGCCTAAGTTTTCCGGTACAGAACAATTTTTTTAAAATTTTATTCTTTAGTTTTTTTAATTTTTTTAATTTATTTTTTTAATTTTCTTCTGTACCGGAAATGTTTCAACCAAGTTTTCCGGTACAGAACAGTATTTCTTCTCTACCGGAAAACTTAGGCTCAAGTTTTCCGAAAGTTTAGAAAATTTTCACTCACATTTTAGTTCCGGAAATGTGAATATCAAAATTTTTAAAATTTTTATTATATATACGAGAACAAAAATATCTTTTCACGCTTAAAATGGGGGTATAGGTATAATGCAAGGGTTATGGGGTAAAATTTCCATAATTGTAAGGCCCCTGTTACCTATATATGAAGAGCCCAAAATGTGGTAGGTGCGACAACCAAACAAATATGAACTTTCCTTTTCTTTGGAACACGAGAGATTCAGTTACGTGAGAAATCATCATTGTCGGTTGAACTTGTAGACTTGCAAGTTGCAAAAATTAAAACCCATACCCCATAAATCACATGATCATTAAGTGCACGTTTAACATTTGATCACACGTTCTTGAGTTTCTTGTTGAAACTATTCCTACCAAATAGCATCATTGTAAATTAAAAGTGTTTCCAATTATAAATTATTTTGAGTAGTTTTTTATAACTGAATTTTTTTAAAAAAATAATAATTTTCATTATAATGGATAAAAAAAAAATTTAGTTTCTTTTTTAAATATCTAATAAATAATATTGGAATAATTGAATATTAAAATTACTTTTTTAATAATCTTTAGCATACGAGTTCTAAGAGAGTGAAATAAATCATTTATAATTGAGTTAAATATATTTTTATTCTTTATAATTTTTTTTCCAATTTAATCCATATAAAATAAAAATAAAAATTATAATCCATACAAAATATTAGACAAACAATTTTAATCTATGCTAAAATAAAACATATTTAATTGTTATTCAATTTTATAATTTTTGAATGATTTTTTACAAGAAGTTTAAAACATTATAAAATATTTTATTATAAAAATTTATTTATTTTTTTATCTTGAGGTGAATTAAATATTAATTTTTTAAATGCAAAAAAACTCAACATAAAAGTAACACAAATATTGATTTATAAATAAAATTTAGAGTTCATTTTTGTAGAAGGACTTGCTATATTGTAGTAAATATGTTTGCAAATATTCATTTAAAAATTTATGTTGATTTAAGAATTAAAATTGCATTAAATCAAGGTATAAGTAGTCGAGATCTTCTTATGTGAGTTGAGAGCTTGTCTAGCATATACGCGTGGAGTCTTTCTCAGTCATACCAAACCTTATTAAATAATTCCAAGTCAAATACGATTTAAATGTGATTTTAACTGGTAATTAAATATTCTGGAACTAATTTCTCAATGAGTATGAACTAAACAAAGTGAAAAGCAAAAGGATAAGAATGAAGCAACTATTTTTCAAGAACTACAATGAAAAGATAGGCAAAAACACACGTAGACAATAAAAGGGGTTGCAAATAATAGGCGAGAGAGGATGGATTTTCAGAATTAATATTTGGGTCATCATCCCCCACTCAGACCCTACACTATATTATAATAAAATAAAAAATATTAAATAAAATGAATGAATACATGTAATTTATTAAAAATATATCAAAATAAATACTGTTGCAATTTATCAAAATATATTTTTATTTTTATTTGTGTTTAAGTTAAATTTACAGTTTTCAAAATTCTCACTACATAACTAAACACTTTTTTGAAATAGTCAAAAAAATCACAAACAAAAACAGTTTATTCTTTTGTAATCACTTGAGGCAAAATAATCATTGTTATTACATAAAAAAAAAAAAATTAAAACTTCTGGTTGAATACCGCAATTAACTTTTAAAATTTGAAATCATGATGAATACAATATGGAGTCTGAACTTAGTGTATAAGAAAACACATGTCGTTTTGTCGACTTAGAAATTAATGTCATGTCTAAATGACTTAAACTTGTGGAGATAACCATGACCGCCTAATGGATAACCAATAACCCTAGCTAGTTATGGTGGATTAGCAACATAAATATTATTATACATTTAAATTAAAACTCACCAACAAGTAAGTTATGCATGTGATATGAAGAAAAGTCAACCATGAATACACTATCACAATCGACTGTGGACATTGACACAAATCCCAATAAAAAAGTCTCAATTTTTTTTATAATATATCACAATTTTTTGAAAAATTATATTGATATTTTAATTTTATATATTACTTTCTGTTTAGAATAAATTTACACTTTTCCATCACAGTACTTGCGCCACCACCCACGAAGAGTACGTTGTGAAATTTGTCTCACATAAGTTAGTGTTGATTGCACAATAGATTAAATATAGTAAAGTTGTTGTATTAAATAATCTAGTTATAAGTTCAACTCCTCCGCTAACTAACAACTAACACTTATCATTTAAAATTTATATAAATTAAAAGAAAAACATTGTCATTTAAAAGAAAATTAAATAACATTAGACCCCTCATATTGTGTGGATATTTATATGTAGTTTCATCTTATTTGTCGTGAAGCACAAGGCTTATGAGCCCTTTGGACCATAACAGGCTGAAATGTTCCTTTCAGTAACCAATGATTCAAAGAAAGAAAGAAAAAGAGAGAAAACACTCCATGGTCCCATATCACATGTAGCAACTAACTTCACATATGATATCACACACAATAAGAAAGACAATTATACCTAACTCAACTATATATAATGTTGAATTTTGCTAAATATGTCCAACTATATTTCCACAAACTTCGTCCCACATGTTATTATGCTTGGAACAGATTTGCAAATTTTACTAAAAAGTAAAAACCTGTTTGGAGTTTGTTATCCTTCCCCAACCCTATGATTTGGAACACGTTCACTAAATCCACGTGAGGCATCACAAGCATCTTATAACATGGTATGCGACTATTCATTTATTTAGTTATTATATGATTAATGCATTTCAAATATATGATTAATTACATTTAGTAAATAGTTAATAGTTATAATAAAGTGTTACAACTCATTTGTCATCATTGAACATAATTACATTGTTTTTGAACTGCTTAGCCATATGATAAATAAATGAATAGCTATTGTTCAAATATACATGATATCCATTAGTCATGTTTTTGAACAACATTAAACCATATAATAAAGGAATTAATAGTCGCATACGATGTATGTATTCGGTGTTAAAAAAAGTCTGTTAAAATAACATAACTGTAATCGAGGTGATTAACCGTTTCTGATTTACCTAAACCCTAATCTCAAACAAAAAATACTTCCAATTTTAAACAAATAATTACCAAAGAGTTGTTTACGAAGTTAATTCCTTGAATTGTAACACTGATTACTGCAATCAAGGTGTTTGTTCAAATGCTACACTTACCTGAACTTTGCACAGGATGGCAATCACAAAAGGATTTGTGATGATGATGGGAGACATTGGGAAGCTATACATAGAAAATCTGACCAACATTTAAGAGACTCTCATGAGGAACATTGAAGATCACACTATTTTCCCTGCATATCTTTCTAAGAAATGCATATATATAATCAACAGCTACTTTCTTGAAGAAATTTGAATCTCTCCTTGCCCTCACAACAGTGTTTCCCATTATGTGAACCACACCAGCATCCCTGCAGCTATTTAAAAATTCGAGTTCATCGACCTCAGTTTGGTTGCTTACTTGACCGGAGGACCTGACATGCGGCGGCGATCTTACTTGTACTATTGAGTCTACTGAGTTTATTGTTAACTCCATGTTTGAAGAAATTGTGCTTCCATTGTTGTTCAACAAGCCGTCTCTTGACCACTCTGTTTGTTGTCCATATAAACTGTATTCATCCGAATCTGAACAACCTTCCATCATAGACTCGAGTTTAAGAAACATCGAGAGGTTTTCAAAGAGTTTTTTCTCAAACTCGTCGTCTTTCTTGTGTAGGTCTTTGTAGCCATACCGTGCCACACATCGAAAGATGTGGAAATTCTTGGGTCCAATCCTTTTGATGAGGAATCTTTCTTCTACTGGGACGGTGTAGACGGGAAGGTATTTGACGCATACGAAAACCACGACGGAATGGATGGCCGGTAAGTTGGTGATGAAATGAGAAAAGATGGGGGGTACACCACTAGCAAGTTCTGTGTAGACTAGTCCGATTCCAGGTACACGAACAAGCCCTAAACTTGGGCCGAGCCCGAGAATCCACGCCATCGAGACCTTACTATGCATTTCAAACTCGTAGCGTTTCACCGTACCGTAATGCCAAACAAACATAATAATAAGAAAAGTTCCAGCGATTGCAAGGGGAACCCATCCACCTTGATCAACTTTGAAAATTACAGAGAAGAAGTAGGCGAATTCTACAACCAACGATAAGCTAGTGAAGGCAAGTACAAGAATCCAGTGGCAGCGCCACACTAATATCATGATAAGAATCATAAGGAGTGTTGTAACGAGCATGACAATCACAACTGCGGTACCTGTTATACATCATTCATATGTTTAAGAATAGCAAGAAAATTTTCGTCAGAACAATCAACAGAGGAAAAACTTACCATAAGCATTTCCTATCTGGTTTTGATTTTCAAATCCAGCCGTAACTGCAATGCAAAGAATCATAAGGATCCAATTGATATCTGGAATATATATCTGACCAAGGAATTTCTTTGATGTATAAACAACTTTAACTCTTGGGAAACATCCATGAGCAAGGGCTTGCTTAATAATCGAAAAAGTTGCAGTTATTGTCGCCTGGCTTGCAACTATGGCTGCCGCTGTTGCAACAACAAATACTGGCCAGTATATTTTATCTGCAAAGCTAAAGATAATCAACATCTAATAGACATGAAGAAACAGATTTGCATCATTCTAAAAAATAAATATACCTGGAATAGAACGATAAAAAGCGTCCCGTGAATGAGTCAAGTTATCCATAAGGTATGCAGCTTGTCCAGAGTAGGCCAAAAGAAGGCAAGGAAACACAACTAGAGTAAATGCTAGCTGTACAGCTGAGACCGGAAAATGAGCTAGGTCGGCAAAAAGAGCCTCTGTCCCTGATAAAATTCATCCACAAGTTGTCAAGTACAAAACAATAACTATTCACTTCATCTGTCAACAGTTCTAATATACATGAAAGAAACAACATGCGGCAAAAGTTGAATTTTTTTATTTACCTGTTATACTGAGCATGATACCACCGAGGGAAGTCCATCCCTCTTTTCCGCCTCTTTTAAAATAATGATATATATACACAGGAGAAAAAGCTTTTAGAACTCGGAATCCATGTTTCCAGATGTTAAATATACCGATACCTCCGATTAGGAGAAACCAAAGGAGAACAATTGGAGCAAAGAGCCAACTAACTCTGTCGGTGCCAAAATGTTGCATGCTGAAAAACCCTACTAATATTACAACAGCAACCAGAACTACCACACTGCTATCCATGCCGGGCTTATTTACCTTGATGCCACCAACAGCCGATAAAACTACAATGGAAAATATGGTTATGAATCTTTTGAAATAGATGGAGATGCATTAAAACTGATACTCAAGAACAGAAAAAGAAAAAAAAACTGATTGCAGTGAAAATATCAGGTCTGGATTCTTTTGAAATGCAACACACATAAAATATAAATGAAAAAGAAAAAATTAATCATACCATACTCAATTTTTCCTTTTATGACTAGCAATGCTTTAAACAAGAACTAAAGGGGCACAACTTAAGCATGTGCACCTTCTGGTAAAAGAAAAGTATTAAGAAATTGAGTCAAATTAGCTCTACTCAGCAAAAACAAGCAAATGCATGCTTCAGGTCCCTGATGGAGTCTCCTTGTTATCAAAGATACAATTGTCCTCTATGAAGCAAACACGGATTCTAACATCGGACACAACACTGACACGTAGACACTAGTAATAATTTAATAAAATGGAAGTGATTTAATGTAACCACGTGTGTCAATATCTAACATCGACATGTGTCAGACACCATACATGTCTTTAATCTTAAAGCATTGGATCCCTTCAGTTTTATTTCTGACTCATTTCATCAACCTTGGTATAATGAAAATATCTCACAAATGGGAACAATACATTAGCTTCAGAGAGAAAGCATACCTGATATAGCAGGGGTAAGAATTCCATCTCCAATCACCATGCAGGTGCCAGCAAGGACAAGAATAAGAATGGCACTCTTCCATGATTCATGTTCCTCCAACCATTTTTTAGTTTTTGCAGCAAATGACCTTTCATGGAATGTAGAGCGACTATATGTTGTTAGTTCTTCATCAGTGCGATGCTGATTGGGAATGGTTTTTATCTTCGCATGTCGGCAAAGCAAGGAATAAAGCGCAAATGTTCCGCCTGCTCTACACATGTTAGTTTGGTAAAACTTAATTGCAGCTCAGAAGTCTGAAACTACCATACCTGTCTAATGATATCTATATGCGAAGCTAGAGTATTTTTCTACATTAATGGAAGGAATTTCGATAGTTGATATCAATGAAACTAGTTGGTGTGAACTCAGACATCACCAATTCTATACAAAACTATGTAATTGATATACCTATAAAAAATTGTATCAATGAATAATAAGAAGTTCAAGGGGGCAAATGAAACTTGACATCAAAATTCAATGTTTATATCCCTCTATTAGGACAAGGAAATGCCTAAAATATCCCTAATATAATTTTTCCAGAAACATTTAGCAGCTGCTACAAGCTGCAATTTTTTTCCCGCAATGCCGCTATAGCACGCTATTCACTAGAATTTGAATGTAAGATACATGTCCCTTCTAAAATTTGTATCTGTCAAACATTACCATATAAGATGCATCTATTAACTACACTGAATGTACGCTATGGAAATCTTATTGAGAGAAAAAAATCGTTACAAATGGAAAAAAAGGAGTGGATTGTCATTTTGTAAAGTTGCAATACACTACTAAGTATTCCCTCTATACAATCTCAATTATCTCAAGCACCAAAAGTTTACAAAACAATTGATACCTTGTCCGTTGTCATTTGCTCTTAATACAATAAAAACATATTTGAGGAGAGGCACCAAAGTAAGAGAGTAGATAATCAAAGAAAGAGCTCCAAGTACTTGCTCCTCGTCTTTCACACCATTAGGAAATGTATTGTAGAAAACATATAATGGTGAAGTGCCCAAATCTCCGTAAACCACACCAAGACTCTGATATGCAAGCCGCAGAATCAACAATGCAGAAAATTTCTGAACAATAAAAACTTCGTCAACAAGGAATTATATATAAAATCCCAGCAGCTTACATATTAGCTTATTAGTGCATTTGTGAAACGCCAAAAATTCTTCATGTTTGAATTTTCGGCGAGATTGGAAAAATCACAATGAGTTACTGCAATTTTAACAAAATCACGATGCCACTGTCATTTTAGCAAACTCGCCGCCAATCCGAACAAACCAGCACAAATAACATCTGCCAAAGGCAGTGACAGAAATGGGAAAGTGGTGTACTGGCACACCATTTTCGAGTTGTGTATCATAAATGTTGTCATCCTTTTGGATAGTAAATGACATTTGAAAATAACATTCTAATGTTGACTCTAAAAGTAATGAACATTGCATTTTTCTACGATTAAAAAAACAATATAAATCCGTAAAGCCTAGTTCAACTGACAAATGCAGATACTATGAGGCTGGATACCATGTCTTAGGTTCAAACCCGAGCAACTGCAGTTGTGCGTGAATTTCTTTACTATTTCTTCATACAAAAAGAAAAAACAATATGAGAAGAGAGAAACAGTGTTAAATTAAGCGGCAATACAATAGTGCATCATACTTTTTCTCTGTACATATTTCTGAGTCTTCCTGCCTCTTCATCCATAGGCTGGTCAAGCTTCTGATCCAAATCCCACATACTACCTTTGTTATCACCCTCCTCATCTGTGTCTACTCTTGAAGCCATTTTCACCTAACTTCAACTATGCAATCTTATATCCCTCTTCCTCAATTCTACTACCCCTTAAAGGAAAAATATATATTTTTGAGAAAAATACACAGGAAATTTTGACAATAAAATCATTAGGCATTAAATTTGAAACCACTTGAAAATCAATGCCTACTCCTCCAACCCTGGATCCAAAACTACCCAATAAAATCTGGATTTGAAATTAAAATTGAATATTCTACTGAGTGGTCCATAGCATCTATGGAAAGTGAAAATAAAAAGACCAACCAATTTTTCAAAAAACAATATAAAATTAAAGCCTATACCTTTATACTGGTCCAGCTTTATACTAATGAAAAATTCAGTAGAATTGGAACAAAAGTGTTATTAAATAGATAAACATAACAAAAAATGAATTAAAATTGCGGAATGGTTTGAACAACCAAATACCCAAATAAATAAAAATTCAAATTTGAAACCTAAAAATGTGAATTTGATTGATGTAACGAAGACCCAAGTTAATTGTGAAAAGAAAAAGACATTTTTGTAAGTGTTATCTGATTGTGAAGCAATCCTTACCTGTTGGGGTACAATCTGAAACTTGCCACTGAGAATACAAAAATGGTTTATTTTTCTGCCAAAGAAGTGTTTTTTTTTTTTTTGTTTTACTTTATTTAAATACAGAGAATCAGAAATAATAATCTTCTGAAAGAAAACTGAAATGAAGAGAAAGCATGCAAGATATTTGATGTGAGAGGAAGATTGTGGCAGAAGAAAGTGTGTCGTTTTGCTCAGCTTGTTAGGCTTTTGTGTATGATAACAGAGCACCCTCTTGTAGGAGCTTGCAGACAAAATAGATGGAGAGAGAGAGAGAGAGAGAGAGAGAGGTGTGGATATGGGGTCACAGAGATAATTATACAGTGTTATTTAATTTGATTTTTTTCTTTCTTTAATACTAATATACTAACTTCAGGTATTAACTCATACCTTATTTTATGCTACCGATTTCAAATGCAATTGTTAATTTGTCACTTATTAATAAAAAGAATATTAATTTTTTTTGTAATTATTGTATTTTAACCGTAGTAATATTTGATATGTTCAAATATGAATCAGATTTGTCAGATTTGGGGACGTAAAATTTTACACAATTGTATAACAAATAATCAGTTATTTAATTTATAAAAATTATAATTATAATTTAAATAATGAATAAAATTGAAAGAAAAAAAAAGTAATATTAAAAGTTAGTATCAACTTTTATAAAGGTATAGATATATTTAAAAATTCAATGATTTTATTAAATTAAGAACGATCAAAGTTTAAATAAAATAAAAAATAAGAAGAAAAAACACTGCATTAAAATTTGATATTTTTTATATAAAAAAATATTATTAAATTTATT